>PVHT021183519.1:11070804-11106433 GCA_004024745.2 Catagonus wagneri
AGGGGTCTAATCGGAGCTGTGGCCACTGGCCTGCGCCGCAGCCACAGCAACGCAGGATCCGAGCCGCGTCTGCAACCTACACCACAGCTCACGGCAACGCCGGACCGTTAACCCACTGAGCAAGGGCAGGGATCGAACCCGCAACCTCACGGTTCCTAGTCGGATTCGTTAACCACTGCGCCACGACGGGAACTCCCCCCATCTTATTCTTAAACCTCAGAAATAGAAATGACTGATTAATCCTGGAAGCTAAGAGTTGTTAGATGAGGCTGAGCAAAGTGCTAGCCAAGTATCAGCTGTCTTCTCCATGCCTCTCGTGACCTCTATATTTGGGAACAACACGGGAGAGGATGCTATAAAGTGAGCACCTTTCATCCAAAGGGATGAAGTGCCTTCCAACCTGCAATAACACTTCTTGAATATAATAATTTATAAAGATGGGTTTTGTATCTTGATGCTCATCTAGTCTAGGAGTTACAGTTCCAAAATTGTATTCAGTTCAAATGCTAACTGTACAATGAAAACATTTTTACATAAAAATGTAAGTTTACAGTTGTCACATTAGGAATCACAGAGCATATAATAAAATTAGTTTTAAGTGTAGAAATACTTAACCTATTTCGCCTTATTGCCCACGTTCAGTTTAAGATTCATAGGAGAGAAATAACACAGTTTGAAAATAGATCATCTTAAGAACTTTTCTATTGTAGTGATACATAATCAAAGACCAAAAAAAAATTTTTTTCTCACTACTTACTTAGAAACTCTTTGTCAGGTTGTTAACAAACCATTCTCACATAGAAGGGAAGCATAAATCGAAACACCTCTATCTCATCCTTATGCTTTCTTAGGCAATAATTAAATAATCGTCTAACACACACAGCCGTCCAGCCTGCCTCCCACATCACAGCACCCTGATGGGATGACCACAGTCAGAGCCTGTTCTCCCAGGAAGAGCACTCCTCTACTACAGATGAGGCCTTCTTCCTAGTTTCTCGGGTAAGATCATTCTGAAATAGAATAATTCATTTTTAGCAAGCAAAAACAGATTTCTTTTTTAATAGAACTATACAGCTACTCAACTAACAAAATAATAATGTCTATAATAAATGATAATAATTGTAATACTCTATTAGCAGTTGACTGCCTTATGAAAAAAAAAAGTACCTAATGCCTGTGTATTTTTGGTAAGGACAGTTACAAATAATACATTTCTGATTCCTGCTTTAACAATATATAATTTATTCCAGTAAACCTGCTATCAAAAAAAGTATATCGATCCCCATTTCAGTACTTTAAAGAATCAAAATTTATAATTCAATGAAAATAATGCCTCAGTAAAGATGATACCTTCACATTCTTTAAAAAAAATCCAGGGGTTCCCATCGTGGATCAATGGAAGCGAAACTGACTAGCATCCATGAGGATGCAGGTTCAATCCCTGGCCTTGTTCAGTGGGTTAAGGATCTAGTGTTGCCATGAGCTGTGGTGTAGGTCACAGACGTGGCTCAGATCTGGCATTGCTGTGGCTTTGGTGTAGGCCAGCAGCTACAGCTCCGATTTGAGACCCCTAGCGTGGGAACCTCCATACGCTGTGCTGGCCCTAAAAAGAAAACAACAACAACAACAACAAAATCCAGCTCATATTTACTCCAAACACCCATAACATTGACTCAAATGATCATAATCACTACATTCCCTACTTTAGTATAGTAGCATGATCATTTCCTGGCATCTATTTAAAAGCTTAGTACAAAAGATTAGAGCACAGCTCAGGGTAAAAAAAAAGGGAAATCTAATAAACTTTTATACCAACTCTTAAAATGTCAAGAAACTGCAAAGCAAGTCAAAATATGCTAATACTTCAGACAAAAGAAAATCCTAAGTGTCAACTGTCTAGGTCTTTAAGCTTTGATGTACCACTGGTCTCATAATTTTTAAAAAAAATCAGTATCAGGAACAAAAACAGTTTACATAAGATTCTCCAGCCTCCACGACTCTAAACAGAGGGGACTGGAATCTGCTTGGCTGAAGTGCTGTCGTAGTCTTGCATTAAATCATTAGTGGTGTGATAATGCATGGCAATATATGAATTGGCAAATCCAAAAGAGTTTACTGGCTGTAAGTTGTGTGGGATGCTCTCTTCCTGGGACGGGCTGCTGTTATAGATACTGTAGTACGGGTCAATCCGAGTGTTGATGGGGGTGGAGCTGCTCTGACCATAGTGCTGCTGTCCAGCAGACATCCTGGGACTGACCACGCTTTCCTTCGAATGACTTGGGCCACAAGCCTGGTCCACAAATTTCTTCTGGGGCTTTGGAGACAACATGTAGGCAGAGTTTGTTTCATGGTGGGAGGATTTGTTTCTGTTGACTTCAAGGCTCCCTTTTCCCATGGCTCGAAGTCGAGTCTTCTGTTTGCAGCAGAAAAAACTTAGGCCTATGTATTGGAGACACCAGAGCACTTTCCTTCTTAGCCCTGCGCTGTTACGAGAATATATAAAAGGGTTTAACCCTGACTTGAAAAACATAAGGGTAAAACCAAACAGTTCAAACTGGTAAAGGATGAAGCTCCCATTGCTGGACAGAACCACCTGCACCAAGGAAATCCCCAGGGGAAGACAGCACACCAGGACCGAGAGCACAATGATCACACAGGTGACCACTGCTTTGGAATCCTTAGCTGTGGAGAGATTGACAGCAGACACCAGCTGGAGCCGGCTGGCCACAGGGGTGGGCAGCTGGTTGGGGCTCTTGGTGTATCCGTGAGTCTGGATGTGCTGCAGTTTGTTGTAATTCTGGTTCCTATATAGGGCTGGCATGGTGCACTGGATGGGATCTCCACCTCCCTTCCCCGAGGTCCCCATGAAAGGCTGCGGTCTGGAAGCGTCCACCGTGATCACTGGGGGACACTTTCTGACTTGAGCGTTTTTCCGCAGGGTCTGAGCAATCATGATGTAAGACACAGAGACCACAGCAACACAAAAGGTGAAGTCGACCACGTAGAGAGACAGGATGGCTTTCCCTTCTCTGGCAATCAGACTAGACATGGGAAGGCAGAGGTGGGACTTGCTGGTTTTCAGGGTGGCCAAGGTGGCGAGGGTGAAGCTGGTGGCCCAGAGGAGCAGAGTGAGGAGCAAGGTGCACAGAAAGGAGGCCGTGCGGTTCGGCTGCTTCCCCAGTACCATGCGGAGCCGGTGCAGGGCGATCACCGCCACTGTCTTGAGAGACATGATAATGAAGCCTGAGCTGGTGAGATGGAAGGTGAAGCAGAAAGCATCCGGTATGCCGCTGGCTGAGCTGAAGAACAACACAAAGGTGAACATGGGGGCCGTCACACCACAAATGAAGAGATCGCAGAAGGACAGGTTCAGGATCATGAAATCGAAGTTGGTTCTGAATTTCCTAAAGGCTGGATCAAAGAAGGACAAGAAGACAATGAAGTTGCCGTAAGAGCCTAGGCAGAAGATGACTGCAAGTAAAAAGGTGCAGGTCACCAAGGTGGCTGTGTGGATGAGGGCCTGGAGGTCGCCCTGGGGAGCAGTGCTGTTTCCTTCCTGGGAGTGAGGCACGTGGAGCAAGGTGGTGTTGGGGGCATCCTGAAGGTGGTCCGTTGAGTTCATCTTCAGAGAGGATGACTCTTCCTTCTGTGGGAAGGGAGTTAGGACCTCAGCTCACAGATGAGCGATATCTGACAAAAGAGGCCCAAGGTAGAAGAGCCTGTGTACAAAAATGCATATCCAGAAACAGGAATTAATGGACAAAGCAGAGTGATCTCATGGTACTTTATAAAAGCATTAGAATTTTTCCACCCTGTGTCTAAACTTTTTTCCACCCTAGGAAGCCCAAACAGAAAAAAACACAAACACCTCAAAATACATTCATCCAGGGAAGTTCTCATTGTGCTTCAGCAGGTTATGAACCTGACTAGTATCCATGAAGATAAGGGTTTGATCCCTGGCCTCGCTCAGTGAGTTAAGGATCCTGCATTGCCATGAGCTGTGATGTAGGTCGAAGATGTGGGTTGGATCTTACGTTGCTGTGGCCATGGTGTAAGCTGGCTCCAATTCGACCCCTAGCCCGGGAACTTCCATTTGCTGCCCTAAAAAAAAAAAAAAAGCTTCATTCAGCTAATTTTAGGCTTTATGACACAGTGGTTTTCAAACTACTTTTAAGCATCACCTGGAGAGTGGGTTTTAAAAAGCCAGTTCCGGGAGTTCCCGTTGTGTGCATCAGAAATGAATCCAACTAGTATTCATGAGGATGCACGTCCGATCCCTGGCCTCGCTCAGTGGGTCATGGATCCGGCCTTGCCGTGAGATGTGGTGTAGGTCACTGATGTGGCTCAGATCTAGCATTGCTGTGGCTGTGGTGTAGGCCGGCAGCTGTAGCTCCAATTTGATCTCTAGCCTGGGAACCTCCACGTGCTGTGGTGCACCCTAAAAAGCAAACAAAAATAAAAACAAACAAAAAAGCAGATTCCTAGGCTTCACCCCTTGAGACTGTGACTGAAGGCTGGATGTATTATGTCTGGTGCCAGACAGTGGAGACACAGGATATAACCTTTCCACCAAAGAGCTTACAATCTAGTTGGAGATCAACCTAATTGTAGTTACAACCTACTGAGGTAAAAAAGATGACAGCAGGGTGCTGTGGAATGAAGAGAAGGGGGGCATAATCCAGCCCGGGTGGAGGCTGAGAGAGGCTGAGGAGGAGCTAGCTGGATGAAAGGTGAGGGGCAGGGCCTGGGACTGACAGGCTGGGGAGGGGAGGAGGTCTTTGCAGCAGGACTGAGGTGGGAAACAGCATATGCTTGACACATAAGCAAGAGGGCACAGCTGAAGTATACTGTGGCCTTTATGTAACCCCCACAAGTCACAACCCCCTAACAAATCCACTCTGTAAGCTCTCTATAAATGTGAATTTATCATTATCCCAGAAGGAATATCCCCGTGAAGCAGGAGGCACACATCCATTCATGCTTTCATTCACCTGGTTTATATCTATCTTGTGCATACTCTAGGCCAGCTTTACACTAGGTACTATGGGTGCAAAGAGGAGTAAGACATAGCTTCTACTCTTAAAGAATAATTTCTTTTTCTTCCTGCTTCTTTGTTAACTTTTTATTCCCATTTTGCAATGAGATTTAAAATACCATCACACAATCTTCTCTTGTTCCAAATCCCAAAGCCCTGTGTAGCCTGGTGCCCACCCTGCTCCCAAAGATGCTTCCAGTGGTACGCTTTTAAGTTGTTCCTTGGAGCCTGGTACAATGCTTTTGGCAACCAAAAAGAATTTGCTTTTGTCCAGCATTTTGGGAATAACCAGTGGGAGGTCTAGGGGTAGTGTTCAGAATATTTAACCACTAGCTCCAGCAGGGTCCCAGAGGCCTCCCCCTGTACCAGGGGTTAAAACCTTTAGTGACTGAATCATAAGGTACAGAGAAAGGGGCCTGGTCAATGAGAGATTACTGGGGGCTACGAGCAGGAGCTATGGACCACCCAGTACAGAAGCTTCTCAGCATTCAACGAAAAGTACAACTCTGCCAGTGAGTATCAGACAAATTTCAGTCTTGGGGAGATCAACAAAAAGAAGACAACCTCTTCTACATTCTCAGTGGTCAAATAGTGCAGTTATGACAATATGAATTTCTCCACTGGGAAGAATTTTTTTTCCTTAGAAAAGTTCTGAGAGAGATAAATTAAATCCTAACCTTTTGTTTCTTGATTATTAGAATTAAAAAAAGAAAATAGCAGTTTTTTCTTAAACTGTATGCCTGTTTCTGAACATTTTTGATATCTATGTGGTAGAAAAAAGAAACTTTTACTATTTTTTTAAAATTGTTAATTGAAGGACTGGGGTTAACTGATGAAAAAAGAAAGAGAAGAGAAATTCCAATTTACGGAAGCAGGAAGAGTGGAAAGGTGGTACTAATGTTTATAGCAAACTCCCCTGTCCCTGAAGGCTTTCCTCTTTGGAAGTAAACAGAGATGAAGAGGGAAGCAGGAATTTGGTTTGGGAAATTTAGAAGGATAAAGAGTCTGGAATTAGGATGCCAAGAGAAATATTGAGTAAGTGGGTAATGATAAAGAAGTGGGTGATGGAATTTATGAAGACCCCAGGCTGGGAGATATTTGGGAGTGGAGTTGTCTAGGGGAAAATGGCACGATGATGCACCAACATTAGTTAGGAGGCAGGTGGAAAAAGATTTGGAGTTGAGGGGTGACTTCCACTTCCTGTCCAACTATATACTTTTTTCCAATAAATTTACTTGTTTTCAATAGATTAAAAATAAAGGAGAATTCTGGGTCAGGAATATAGTGATAAATAATATTAGTAGTATGTTAACTTTGCTTGTGATGTGCCAGGCCCTAGTCTCAATGCTCCACACTATACACATAATGAATCCTCACAACAACCCAGAGATAGTACAACTTATCTCTATTTACAGATGAGGAAACTGAGTCAGAGAGAATGCCCCTATCTTAAAGGGGTAGAACATGGATTTGCACCTAAGCAGTTACTGTCTAAGGCCCACACTCTACCAGCGTGTTAAACAGAAGAGCAAAACAGGCAGCAAGCCCCAGGTTAGAAGACAGTTATAGCAGCTATAATTTATTGAGTGTTTATTACATGCCAGGCACTTCCACTAGCAGCTTCACATAGGTTATCAAACTTTATTTCATTCTCATTATAATCCTATGAAGCAACTATTGCAATCCCTTTCCAACTCAAAGTTCCTGGAGCCCAGAATGCAAATACAGACATAAATATACATATTTCTGTGCATCTCCATTGTAAGGTTGAAAAATTATGTTTCTGGTATAAAGTAACTAAAAATCACTCTAATTTGGGGTTAATTAGGAAAAAAGGAAGGAATCAGACTGGGAACAGAAAAAGAAGGAAAAGTAGAAAAAGAGGTTTGGCAGAGAAACTTTAGATGCAATAAGGAAATGGAGGGAAAGTGAACCCAGGTCTCAGTACTAACTTCTGAGGCTTTAAGAAAGAGGAGGTTGAGATGACAATTTGGGACAAAGCTATGATGGCACAACTATAAAACTCAGTTATTTGGAGAGGAGGAGGATGAATCTGTATTTGCTACCTACTTCTAAATCTTAAATAAAGGTTACCAACATTCCTTTTCAGTGCAAGCACACAAGCTGCTCCTTATCTCTGGGACCATAAATAGGTTCTGGAAGAAGTGATTGAAATAAAATTGGAAAAATTTTAAGTTGGAACACCAGTTTTAAGAAGACATATTAGGCACAATAAGATGGAATGAATTCGTATCATATGCATTTTATTACCACTAAGGAGGAGAAATCCTAAAGTAGCTAGTAAGCAGGGACTAGTAAGTGAAATTTATTGTACGATTTCTCATGAGGATGTGTAAAGAGCCTCTGATAATCTAGTGTGTTGCCTTACTATTTTAGTGCATATTAAAAGCTGTATCAGCTTTTACAAGTCAACTCATGACCTGAATTCTTCCAGCTCTTTTTCTTTTTTTGTTTTTCTCATAAAGCCTTCAATTCCTTGAGTTCAGGCATTTTCCGAGTATAACCCTCACAAGACAACAACGCTTCGTACTTTTATTATACCACTATATTGTATTGATCGGGAAAACCTCAGGGAAGTTAGATGACTTGTCCAAGGTCACTACGATTCAAGCCAGATTTCTGTGATTTCAGAGGCCATGCTCTTCCTCCCCAGTTGAGCAACATTTTGAAGCCAGGTGCAACTGATGGGGTGGGGGAGGGTCAATGGATGGGGGAGAGGGGAGGCTGTGGAGCTCCCTCAGTCTGAGTATGGAGTGGGAGACTGCTAGAGGGATCTGGTCCCCGGTCAGGGACTGGTAATGGGTAGTGGTTCCCCGGGCTGGGGAAGATTATGGTATGGAGGGCCTAGGCCGGTCCAAGGAAGCTTATAAAAGATTCGGCAGAGAGTCGGTACGGTGAGGAGAGCTCAACCAGGGCACAGACGGCAGAGGAGGGTTCCGCGGGCCGGGCAGAGCCCAGGAGAACCTAGCGCGGGGGCCAGATGGTTTCCCCGCAGGCCACGCCAGGAGCGAAGGTGCGCGGCGGCCGGGCCTGGACACTGGCAGCCACCTCCCTCGCTCCCCCGCCAGCTTCCCTGGGCCTGGCCCTCCCGGTCCCCGTGGGTCGTCCTCCTCCAAGGGCCAGCGGCCTCTCACCTGCCGGGTGGCCGCAGGGCCGCCCCTCCTCCTCCATCTCGCAGCCCAGACACCAGCTCCGCCTGCCGCACGGGATGATGCAGGGCTAGAGGCATCATCGCCATCGCCGCCGCCTCCGCGCATCCCGGGAGTCGCGGCGAGCCGGGGGCGCGGAGGCGCAGGCACGAAGACGCTGAGGGCGCCGCCCCCTCCGCCGGACACTCGGGCTCGGTGCCCCGTCTGCCTCCCGTGCCTCCTCCGGCCTCCTGGTGTCCCTCCCGGCTCAGCCCTACCTCCCCGACCTCGGTTCCCCGCAGCGCATGAGGTCTCAGGCGCGCCGTTTGGAGCGCAGGAAGTGGGGGTTCCCCAAGGCTGGCAAGTGCTGGTATAGAGGAAGAGCGGGAGCGGAGTGGGTGGAGAGGCGGACAAAAGGGAGGGTACCGATGGCACACAGCAACCCATGGGGGGACGTGGCCATAGAGGAGACTCTGGACAGGGCAGGATGGTGCTTTAGGTCGGTCTTAGCGGGGTCTGGGGACCTCCCTGGGCTTCTGAAGGGCTGGCCTGCCTCCCACTTCATCCTCTTCCCGGTGCTTCCAAGCCTGCCTGCCTAGCTCTAGGCTGCAGCTAATAGTTCTTCTAGGTTAAACTGGCGGCGGCATCCAGTTTGGTACTCTGAGACAGTGTAAATAGTCACTGTAGCAGAATTTAACTTAAAATCAAACCAAATTTAACTTAATGTAACATAAAATCACTGTACATTTTTTTTTTCTTCTCTCAACTCTGAAAGTATTAATGAATCTACTGAGGGAACTCAGCAAGGGGAATAACTACTAGGAAACAAATGCAAAATACAGAAAAACAAAACAACAAAAAACAAACGTGCCCACGCAAACGGAATGACCACGCCAAAAAAATCATGTACATTATTTAATGCTGTGTTGAATGTAAATCATCTTGAAAAGCAGTGGTGCAATGTATGTAGCTAAGCTAATTTTAGTAAGCAAGAACACAAACCAAAAAACTACCAACCTCTCATTCTGAAGTCCACACTACGTCGAAAATAACCAACTCATGAAACAGGCTTCATTTTAGTCTCAAGAGTTATCAAGTAGCATTCCTAAGTATGTTTGCTATTCTGGGTACAAAAGAAAACCGGTTAAACTCTTTACTCCTTTAGTGTCCCAACCTAAGTAACTTGAATCTTATTGCTTTTCTAACCTTCTCAGAGGGTACCACTTAGAAACAGGAGTCGCTATTTAACTGTCCTTTCCTTTGCTTAGTGCCAGAAAACCAGAAAATTCCATTCAAGTAAACTACTTAGTGAGAATATTGCTACTGAAATTGTGGCTAATAGCTTATCTTTCAAAAAAAAAATTTTAAATTGTTTCTTAGCTTATCATTTGAAACAGAAGTGTTTGGTGCCAACAAGTAACAAAGGATTTGATTTATGCATATAATTTATTTTGCCCAGTTCCCTCCCAGCTTTCATCAAGAAAAAATCAAGAGAGCTGGGTAATTTAGGAAGTAGATATTCAGTCTTAGAGTTTACTATGCTATCAGAATTTAGAAATAACTTCAAGAAAAATTTCCAGTTCCACAAAATACTCAATTTCCCAACACTTACAATGCAGCAGTTGTAAACTATGTTGTTGGTAACGGTGACCTTAGGCCCTAGAAATAATCAACAGAAAAAGACCATTAGTATTTCACTGGAGTTACCATTCAGCATGGAAATAAACCAAAAGTTTGTTAATTCCCTCTCCACGTGAATTAGCTATTGCATAAATGGCTATTGCCAGTTCATTTCCAGGCATATGACAGGAGGGGATTACAATAGGTTTAGGTTGGAATGCCCCCAGCAGAGTTACACCAATGAGAGAAATTATCTGATACTGAAAAAAACATTCACAAGTTGTAAAGGATTCTAGAGATCTATCTAGAAGAGGAAAGCTTGGAACCACCAATGCTCCAGAACTAGTTAGTACCATTGACAAGGCTAAAGCTACTATAATTACGTCTACAGAATTGGGTGGGGGGATGCAGTGAAGGTTTGGGATGCAAATGCTATAAAATTGACTTGTGACGATAAAAAAAAAAAAAGCTGGGGGGGGAGTTGCAAAAAAAAAAAGAAATCCTCAAACAAAATGAAAAAAAAAAAACAAAAAACAACAAACCCAAAATGCACCAGCAGTGTGTCAAATTGTAAACATTGGTTTGGTAGTCAAAAAATGGAAAATCTACAAATCAACAAGCAGGACAGAGCATAAACATGTTAAGATATGAATAGGCTATCACTGTGCAGGAACGCCAGCATGCTAATACTCCCACTGACAATGCAAATTGACATGTGCACTTTGAGGAAGAGAACCTCAGAGCTATTAAAATGTTTAGATGCTTGACCTAAAAATCTCACTGTGTGGAATTTATCCTAAGGAAATACTTGAATTAAAAGATAAGTTTTACACATGAAGGAACATGAAAATGTTCCTTGCAATGTGATTCATTGTAGAGAAAACTGAAAACCTTGACGTTCAACAATGGCGGAATACTCCTAACAGTTACATTAACAGGACAAATGGCGTTTGGCCACAAAAATATCTAAGAAGACTACGTAGAATTAATTTTCCCCATAAGACAAAATTCCTCACTCTTCCTTTCTGGTGACATTGCTAATCATTTACATTAAGAGAACAGGTAAATTTTCCTCCCAAATTTTGAAACACAATTTACAAAGTTTTTTTTCTTTTGTCTTTTTAGTGCTGCACCTGTAGTATATAGAAGTTCCCAGGCTAGGGGTCACATGAGAGCAGCAGCCGCCTACGCCACAGCAACACCAGATCTGAGCCACGTCTGCCACCTACACCGTAACTCAGGGCAACACCAGATCCTTAACCAACCGAGCAAGGTCAGGGATGGAACCTGTGTCCTCATGGATCCTAGTCCGGTTTGTTACTGCTGAGCCACCTCGGGAATTCCCAAGTTTTTCTTTTTTAAAGGCTCCATTCAGAAACTGAAGATTGTTTACCAACATTAAAGATACAGGTTTTCTCCTCCCCTCACTTCCCACCACTCACAAGCATGCCCCCCAAACCCGCCTTGGCTCTGTCTTCCAAGCCCAATCAGCAGTGACTTCTTTAAACATGAGTCCGCCTTCACACACCATCCCCTAAAGCCTTATCATTTGCCTTCCCTTAACACTATTCCTGCTCTCTCCTTCTCCATTCTATTGAATGCAAGATACATTTAAAAATTTAGACAGCAGTTACCATTTATCCCCTTCCCCCTCCCTTTCATTATTGAGGCTGTTGGTAGAAAACTTAAGAGAATTAAACAATTCACATTTTAACCAGACTGAGGGTATCAATGGAATAAGCAACTTCTAAGACTGGTATCAGAATCACATGAGCAGATTAAGGTACCTTTATGTTTAGGTCTTGAGTGGGCCTTAGGAGTCTTCACCATTGGTTCTCTCAGTCCACCAGTGGTTCTCAGTCTTGGCTGTACAATGGAAGCATTTATGGAGCTTTAAAAAAGACGCTGATGACTGGAGTTCCCTGGTGGCACAGTGGGTAAAGGAGCCGGCATTGTCACTGCTGTGGTGTGGGTTTGCTCTCTGGCCCCAAAACTTCTGCATGCCACAGGCATTGCCAAAAGAAAAAAGAAAAAAAAATGTTGATGCTTGAGAATCAATCATCTAGATTAGTGTTGTCCAACAGAACTGTCTGTGATGATGAAAACATTCCCATGCTATTCAGTAGTGTAACCACTATCCACAAAGTGGCTAATGAGCACTTGAAACTGGTGAGACCGAGGAATTTTTAATTTAAATGTAAATAGCCACATTGTTTTGGACAGGTCCAATCTAGATAGTTCATTATATTCAGAGAGCATGAATTTACAGATCGAGATCTATAACTGCAAAAGGAAAACATAAGTCACTGCCTATAGAACTATCTTTTCCTTGTAATGAAGACAAAAGTCAAGTGTTAAAAACAATCCATTTATTGGGTTTTAAACTAGTTACACAATTGAAATAATCAGTTTGGCACTACTCTATACAGGGATTACGCCTGTGTATGCTGACACTTAAATACTGTACTAGGACCTCTGCAGTCATTCAGCAAGTAGATACTTAAAAATATATTGTAATGTTCCTTTAAGGAAGACTGTACAGGGTGTGTTGCAAGATGACATTCATCAATTTGTGAATTACTTGAACCTAGAAGATACCTTGCATTCTATAAACTGGTCATAGGCAAACAGGTGCCGTTCGCATTTAGAGATGCACACAAAAAGTTACAGTAAGAATTCAGACATTCTAACGATAAAGGAACTCAAACAAAAACCCCATACCTCATCAGCTTTTGTAACATGAAAAGATAAAGAAAATAATTTAAAAACACACAAAAAATGGCATTCAATTGGTACAAAAGCCAAAAATCACTATAATAAAGGGCTATATGTGAATCTTTACAAATTACACAATGGTGTTGCATAAGAGGTTGCATCTGTACAAAGTCTTGCCAATGCTATCTCTACAGTTTATACAGTCTTTTACATCTATGTAACATTTATTAAACAAGTCATTATATATTAAGACATTAATCTCAACGATTCTGCAGGCAAAAAAAAAAAAAGAAACAAAACAAAAAGGAAAAGGAAAAAAATTACAGAATTTCTGCAAACACAGTAGTCTTTCATTAGTGAAGTGTAACAGTTTTCAAAGAGGGTCAAACAATATTTGCAAAAAATACAGGTAAAAATCAACCAGTCACGGTTTTTATTGTTGTTGCTATTTATTTTCAAAATCACACATTGTATACACACAGAACAATCGATCAAAAACTTATTCACCAAACCCCAGTTTTTCAGCAAATGCTCTTCTATTCAGCACCAAAAACTCCAGTCTGTGGGAAACACGTGGACACAGACTTCACTTCTGTGTCTTGGTCAAGCAATCCATCAGGTCCTTTGCTGGGTTTGAGACTTGCTCTCTTTTTTCCTGCCCTCTGGCTCTCCAGACCCAAGGTTCTCAAGGCTTCAGGTTTATGGCTCACAGTCCTCCTACCTTCTAAACCCAACAGCCATGTGGAAAGAATTCAAATCAATTTGAGATGAGTGAAATGACAGGACCTATATTATAGATGGGCAATCTCCATTCCAAGTATACTGTTTAATAGTAAGTTCCTAGACTCTGTCTGGTCTTGGATGCCATGATCATACTGGGTAATTATTTCTAGTCTGAGACATTGTGGCTTTGTCAGATGCCTCAAAGAAAAAGTGATCAATATTCTGGAAACACTTCCGGACAAGTCAGAAAATCAAATGGCAGCTGAGAACCTGTGGAACGTAGACTAATGAGACCGAACATAGAAACTACCAAAATGATGAGAGCTCAACAGAGGCAGAGTTTTAAAACCGGCAGAGAGCCACCACAGATGGTACCTGAGGATCTGGAATTTTTGATGAAAAGAGCTCGAAGTGAGGACTACTCATCTGCATCAAGGAGGAAAAAAATTTTAGTTAGACAACAGGACGCCCAACTCTTATGAAGTCTTTATTCATCCTATCCCAGTAGAAAGGCTTCTGGGTCCTCCCCCTTTAATATAGAATGGATAATAAATACATAAGACTCCAGATTAACTGTTCTCACAACTGTATAGAACCTGGAGTCCCTAGAACAACTCCAAATGCTCAGGCCCTACTCAGGAGGCAACTATGAGTAAGAACTCTTTTATCTAACCACAAGCCCACTCATGTATATCAAGGTCCAAAAGCAGTTACATCAATTCTCTCCTTAATAACTGAGGCAGAGAAGCAAGGAAAAAATATGCTGGAACTTAATTCCATTGGCCATAGCAAAAGTCATGAAAGAAAAAACTTGTGAATATACCCACTTCTCAGTTATCAGAGCAATGACATTTGCCTGGCAGTTCAGACTTCTTTGAACTTTGCTGCCTCACCTTTCTATGCATAATAGCAGGGTGACACAAGGAGATCGGTGAGAACAAGCAGCTGGTCATCAGTGAACTGCTGTTTGTGTTCTTGCCAGTTGTCATGATGCGTCCTTCGGAAATTGGATAAGGTCTTTTTTACAGTCATCTGTAGAGGAAGCAACCCACATACATTTTATTTTAACTTATCCAGGGTTATATTTATGACCCTTTTAGACTGCATATCTTACACTTCACCAACAGCCACAAAGCCAATAAACCAATTTTACTCTGAAAAGCTACCAAGCTTGCTTCTTTAGAATTAGTACTAGCTGCACTTTAAGACGAGCAACTACAACTTATATCACATTATTAAATCAGTTTCAATATATACTTACATCTATTTATCAAAGTGAAAAGGACAAAATCATTGGTCTCCCAATTTGTTTAATGTAGGAACATAGGTATTTTCTCAATACTATTCCATCACAATTTCCTGTCTAATTAAGCTCCCAGTTAGGGATGTTTCCTAGATATAAAGTACTAATGAAATAGAAGTCATTTAATTTAACTATCCTGACTATCCTGACAACACTGACAATACTTTTCTTCCACTGGAATGGGAGGGACAGAAGCCACAGTAATTTCCTCCCTATCAAAAGATCTCGAAAATACAAAGTAACAAGGTCTCCGCAAGATTTTAGTAATTATTAAAATGAGTAGACTTGGCTCCGGCGGAGGTTAGTAGTAGCTTTATCAAAGCAGAAGATGCAGAGTGTATAGGAAATTACTAGTATAAATGGTTTCTTACAAAACACCACTGCTAATATATGTGCATAGAAACTAACAAGGAAGAATTTTACCTCAATAGGCTGCGGATCATTCAGATGTGCACTAAGATTCATAAGGAGCTGGGGCATCCAAGTGGGAACATCATAAGGACTAGAAAGAACACATGCACCAAGTCCCAGCACCCCAGCATGGCGTTTGACCAACTCTGCAAAAAAAAAACAGCAATGTATGTGCAAACTTTACAGTTGCTACAGTGAAATAAAATTAGGTTTTTTTCTTTCTTCCTGGCCATGCCTGTGGCATGTGGACGTCCTAGGCCAGGGACTAAACCTGCGCCACAACAGTGACAACGCTGGATTCTTAACCTGCTGAGCCATCAGGCAACTCTGAAACAAAACTAATTTTCAGTTATGCAATTTGTTTCCAATGTGTGAGTTTCTCCGTTTAAAATGACTCTGGGAGGAGTTCCAGTCATGGCCCAGCAGAAACGAATGTGACTAGTATCCATGAGGATGCAGGTTCGATCCCTGACCTTGTTCAGTGGGTTAACGAATCGGACGTTGGTGTGAGCTATGGTGTAGGTCATAGACACGGCTAGGATCTGGCGTTGCTGTGGCTGTGGCACAGGCCGGCAGCTGTATCTCCGATTCGACCCTTAGTCTGGGAACCTACATATGCCACAGGTACGACCCTAAAAATTAAATAATAAATAGTTTAAAAATAAATAAAATAACTCTGGGGAATTCCCCGGACTAGTGGGTAGGACTCAGCATTTTGAACTGAACTTGTGGCTGAAATTCAATCCCTGGTCTGAGAGCTGAGATCCTACATCAAGCCACTGCATGCATGCCACAGCCAAACAATAAGTAAATAAAATGAAAGAAAGTACAAGACTATATATGCACACATATCAAAAACGTGATTTTGAGGCTAAGCTAAAAACATCCTATAGCTGCCCCTCAGTGACAGCATAATTATATTCAGGTCAGAAATGTGACGCAAATTTCGTAAAACTAATGTAGAGGTGGCTTTTTCGGGTCAATTTATATCATATACAAAAGTACAATCTCTGATCCTAAAAAAAACAAGCACCAGTCAAAATGAGATCTCACTTTTCTGGATGTCTACCCCCACCACAGAATGCATCAATTAATTAGGTAAACAGACTGAATGCAGGATGTCTGTATTTCTTAAAACAGAACTGTAATGTGTCTGTATTCTACAGGGTCTCTAGTCTTCCTTTTTAGTGATAGAAGTTACATTAAAGTGCTTTTCAATTTTCATTGTTTTTAAAATAAGGATGTATGTATATGTATTTTTAAGTCTGTATGTGTATACATGAAACATGGTGGATAGGGAGCTGAAGTTGAGAAAAAGGGAATTTGAGTAGTCATGATTATAAACAATGCCAGTTAGTATAACAGAAATCTACAACTATTTTCGTGCTTAATAATTAAAAAACAGTTTTCAAGCAAAAAACTAGAATATACACTGGTATTTTACTGAAAACTGCTATTAGGTAATCCTACTATAATCAGCACTTAAAAGCTGCATATTCCAAGTACTTCCTACAAATTCAATAAGCTTCCTACTTAACAATTTCTTTCTGTTTCCCACATTCTTGTCACTATTTGTAGTTAACAGTGGCAAGATGAGATGATTCTTTGCAATCCTGTTTAAATTTCTTTAAATATGACATAGTTATCTGATGTTAGATGTTATCCTCTTGCTTACCTTCACGGCTCAGAGTGGCAGCTCCTATCAAGTCTTCTCACCCTCTCACCAAGTGCCTAGTGAAGTAATGATGTTTCCGTCTCCAAATGAAAGCAAGGCCTGTTTTGTTACTTAGGTTTTTCTCTTAGTAATCTATACATGAGTTATAAATTCTAAAAACAAGTATTTTAGATCCTCCAAAAATAACTAATTCTGGATACTCTATAAAGAGATTTAAGGTGGGCAGGCACAGACCTGGGGTACTTTAATAGTTGTATGCAGCAGTGTACGTGTTCCTTTGTTCCACTCTCAACTTTAGCTTTTATACCTCAGGCCTTGCCTTCTATACGCAAAGCTTCTCTAAAGCAGGGACAACTATTCCCGGCACCTACCACAGACCGAGGCACATACAATCCTTCAATAAATACTTGTTGAGTAAGCCTGGTTAACTTCCCAAAGGTGTTCTCTACCAGCATTGTTACCTGCAGAAGGAATCGTATCTCCTACAAAACCAGGGTCTCGCTTCCTTTTCTTCGGTAGTTTTGTTTTGCAAAGGTGCTCAAAATGAATCTGCATAGGACTGTCCATTGTAAGGAAGTTACACTGTAACAGACCACTTAAGGTGGTAGCAGCCATTTCTCGAACCTATAGAGATAATCATTCCATTAGAACTCAGATCCTAAGCTGGGAGAGGCCAGGAGGGTGCTGTGGGAACCAGGGTGGGGACTTTCCCTAATATTTGCACGCAGATTGTGTAAATGCTCTTTTGTGGTTTCTTAACAGATTTCATCAGATTCTCAAAGGGTCTTAGGCTTCAAAATGGATGAAAGTCACATTAGGGTTACAGAAAGTAAATGCATAACTGTGTCCACAAAATTAAATTTCTCCACCATTAATTATTTTCCCATTGAGTGCCAGTTTTTCTTTCTGGGATGTAAATGTAAAAGTAGTGCCAGAACCTGACATTAAAATAAATTTTTCCTAGTCTTTACATCTCTTAAAACAAATGCTGTTGTTTTCATTGGTAACAAAGGCAGAAGATAAGCAATTACAGTAATTGCCATATATAGTAGAGATATATATCCATTTTACTTATAAATTTCACAGGCTGTTGTCAGACTAAAACTAGTTTACAGAAGTACTAAAATGAGTATTTAAGAGTCCATTTCAAATTGAAATGGGAACTCAAATTTGGGAAGACAAAAACAGCTATGAAAAGTTATCTCGTATAAATCATAAAAATTTCTTCCCAACAGTCATAAGGACAGGCAATAATAATTTGAAAACAACAACAAACTACTTAAATACTTTGCTACTTATTCCTTCAAAAGATTTTGCTTGGAGTTCCCATTGTGGCACAGTGGAAATGAACCTGACTAGTATCCATAAGGGTTCGGGTTTGATCCCTGGCCTCGCTCAGTGGGTGGAGCATCCGGCATTGCCGTGAGCTGTGGTGTAGGTCACAGACACAGCTTGGATCCTGTGTTGCTGTGGCTGTGTCATAGGATAGCGGCTTCAGCTCCAATTTGATCCCTAGCCTGGGAACTTCTATATGCCGTGGGTGTGGCCCTAAAAACAAACAAACAAACAAAAAAAACCACCCCAGATTTTTCTTGGCATTCCCATCCTGGCTCAGCTGTAACAAACCTGACTAGCATCCGTGAGGGTCCAGGCTCTATCCCTGGCCTCACTCAGTGGGTTAAGGCTCCAGCGTTGCAGCGAGTTATGGTGTAGGTCGCAGACTTGACTTGGATCCCAAGTTGCTGTGGCTGTGTCGCAGACCAGCAGCTGTAACTCCAATTAGACTCCTAGCCTGGGAACTTCCATATGCCATGGGTGTGGCCCTAAAAAAAAAAAAAAGATTTCCACCTTTCCCTTTCCATTCCTTTAAGTTTAACTTAAAAAATACCTAAGAATCCCTAAAAAAAATTTACAGATAGTTGCAAATATCTTAATTGATGCCTGCTGAAGTTTTAACCACTGCATGAGTACCCTCTTAGAAGCTAGACATATCTGCTCCCAAGACAGGAAAGCTGGAATAAAGGAATAGGTTTATTATGGAGGTGAAGAAATTTCCATTCCTGGTTTCCTATGAATACAAGTCAGTGCTCTCTAATAAAATACATACAATTATTGGGAATGCTCCTCTACATGGAAAATCTATAAAATTAAAAATTTCACAAAATTTTCAAATACCTTTTTTTTTTTACACCTAAGGCCAATTCAGAAAGTTATTTATAGCTCATTCTGTAATTATCACATCATGCTTTTCATACATTAGCTTAATGTGAATTGATAGACTTGTCTTTTTGTACAAAATATTAATGTAATCTCACCAAAATATTGCCTTTAATTATTTTACCAAGGAAAATTAAAAAGGATGACAATCCTATCTTAAATCTCCTGGATAATAGCATCCATGTGTAGATTTTCATTCTCTTGAAACTGCTTTTATATACATTCGTATATAAAAATCAGTATAATAAGTAGAGTGTTATCACTTGCAATTTCATAGATAAGAAAATTTTGATTCATACCTGCTATCTGCCTAGGGAAGGGAAGGGAAGTGGAACAAGAACATGTCCATTCTTTGTTTCCATTTGTACTACAGGAAATGCAAGTTACTTTTACTTTACATATTAGTGTGTAAATACTGCCTTAAAGGGATTGCACAGGGAGTTCCCTGCATGATGGCACAGTGGAAACAAATCTGACTAGTATATGTGAGGATGCAGTTCGATCCCTGGCCTTGCACAGTGGGTCGGGGATCTGGCATTTGTGGTGTAGGTTGCAGTCGCAGCTCAGATCCCATGTTGCTGTGGCTGTGGCACTGGCTGGCAGCTGTAGCTCCGAAATGATTCCTAGCCTGGGAACTTCCATATGCCACGGGTGCAGCCCTAAAAAACAAAAACAAAAAAAGGTGGGGGGGGAAAGCAGTATTTATAATACTTCTTAAAAATTTATTAAATTTCAACGTGCTATACTAAATTTTACCTCTAGTTGTTCATCCTCCAACAGACTTATAACCAGCCACCTGATGTCTTTAACTCCATCTTCATTGTTTAGGAAAATAAAGAGGTTATAAAATACCATGGTCTGGAGGTAGGTCAGTACTGTATATCTAGCATGCCAAGAACTGCTTCTTGCTGTCTGTGAATGAGAAATGAGTAAAAAAAATGAAAACAGTGCTGACAAGAACATGAGATGACACTGAAATTACACACAAATAACATAATCTTCTCCTATAATTCTCTATGGGTAAAGCTAGAGCAAGTTTCTTTCATATTTCCTTCCGAAATACAAGGCTGCACAAGCCATTTTAGGTAACGTTAGCTATTCAGAATGTATGAATGGTTGAGAGTAAAGGGAAAAGAATATATAGATAAAAGTCAATTTTAGAAGAGTTATTTATAATTAATGACTAACTCCTCCAAGGGTTACACATTATTTTATTTTACTTTTGAGGGTAGCAGGTAGGGTAATAAGAACAAACACAATCAAAAATTATAAAATTCTATGGCAAAAAAAAAATACCGTTTGGGGCTGTTAAATATCTTTCAGTGGTAATCAAACTTAGAAATCTGAAAAACATGGGGACGAATTACTTTTTATATTACAAAATACGGGTATGACCCGAATGAAGCTAAGCACACAGTATACTAAAAATGCAGTCAGCAAATATACACTCACTTAGGTCTATCTACCAAAGCTCAGAAAATGTAAGTGAATAAAGAAAAGGGGAAATGGTAAAGGAGAATACCCACCCCCTCCCTCATAGGCACTTTGTATCCCAGTGATCCAAGAATTAGCTCTTTGTGAATACAGAAAATATGCGGGCGGAGTGATCTGCCCAAGGTCACAGATGTATAATGGCAGAGCCAGGTACAGAATCTAAATCTGTTTCTTTGGTCAGTATATATATTCTCTTACACTAAAAGAAGACTCAAAATGAACACAAATATAGTGTTCTGTACATTGCAGCTGACTTAGTGAATTCTTAGAATAGTAAACCAAAATCCTAATCAAAGATCCTAATCAAAGATCTAAGTATTTGATATACACTCTTACTTGTTTTAGCACCTGAAGTACCAAAGGCACTTGATGAGGGTAAAGCAAACCCTGAGACATTAGTGATAAACATAACTTTGCATCTCTTTTCAGTTCATCATAGCTATTGTCATTTTCCACTGGGGCAATCTAGAAAAAATAAAACAAACCAGACATAAAATGAAAAACAGCCAGTAAGTACAAAGGCATCCTTACATGAAAACAATAACATTTTTAATTTTAACAACTTCTACAGAAAAATCCAAACTTACAATAAGCTAGAGAAGAGTATAATGAACCCCCATGAACCAATCACCTCTTCAACAACGACAAATTCTTAAAAAAATCTTTACATTTTTTTGTTCCCCTGGTGCTTCCTCTGTAAATTGAATTATTTGAAGGAAATCCCAGACATATTTTATCCATAAGAATGTTGCTGTTTATCTCTGAAAGATAAAGTCTCTTATTTAAAAAACCTGTAACGATATCACACATAAAAATTCAATACAGGAGTCCCTGCTGTGGTGCAGTTGGTTAAGGATTCAGCTCATCTCTGTGGCACTGCCGGTTCCATGTCTGGCTTGATTCAGTGGTTAAGGACCCGGCGTTGCCGCAGCTGTAGTATAGCTCACAACTGCAACTGGATTTGATCCCTGGCCCAGGAATTCCATAAGCCATGGGTGCAGCCAAAAAAGAAAAAAAATTCATTACAGTTAAAATATAAAATATTCGGTAGTGCTCAAATTTTCCTATTTTATTTATTTTCTTTCTTTTTTTTTTAAGGGCCTCACTTGTGGAAGTTCCCAGGTTAGGGGTCTTAATCAGAGCTACAGCTGCCAGCCTACACCACAGCCGCAGCAATGCAGGACCCAAATCGCTTCTGCAACCTACACTACACTGAGGTCACGGATTGAACCCGCATCGTCATGGATACTAGTTGGATTTGTTTCCGCTGTGCCACAATGGGAACTCCCCCAATTATTTCATACATATTGTTACAACTGATTTTTGGGAATCTGGTTATCAACATAGTGACCATTTAATACTTCATTTAGTATGTCTCAATATTTAAAAAGAACCTACAAACCCCCTCCTCCTTTAAGTTTTTTTAACTTAAAGGAGGAGTCTCTGTATTATAGTCTCCCCTACTGTGACCTCGCTTCCCTGATTGCATGAACCAATCACCATGAACTGGCTTCAGTACATTCTGTAAAGTAGCCATCAGACCTACAGATTTGATTTTATTCAAGTCTAATTGGGCACGACATAAGTGGTATTGTGTATCTCCTTCACTCGTGTCCAGTTCTCTCTTTTTGTGATCAGCCATTATAAAACCACAAGTTTGGAAAATACCCATTCCTTCTTCATTGTTGCCAAGAATGCTTTATATAGAAAAACTTCCCCTCATTCAGAATTTCCCTCCTATCCCCCAAAAGTGAACAATAAATTTTATTATTATGAACCAAAGAAATTCAACAAATCTGATGGCTATAATCCGCTGTAGTTATTCTTCTTACTAGTGCTCAAACTGGCTCAAGTACTTTAACACGACTATAGCACCCCAGGTTTCTGGTATGACAAGACGACTGAGGTTCATCCTGAACATTTATATTGGTCCAAACCTGAAATCAACCATTTCTCCAAGGAGCCCTGGTTCTTCCAGTGGGATGTGATACTTAAAAACCATAATCTGGGCACCAGAAATGCTGACTACTACTAGGCTGATCAGTGGTTCTGGGCTTTTTTTGGTGCAGAAAGAATTGGGATATAACCATATTTTCTAAAGAGAAAGGGATCATGAGAGATCACACTGGTAGTTTTAAATGTAGGATTACCGGGATTTTACTAAAAAGCTTGGATTTCTATGTCCCATGCTAAAAATCTCAGTTCCTATTAACAACTGTCATTTATTTGCTCATTTTTATACAATACATGTAATAGCTTCATTCCAGTATTGTTACTGAGGATATATTCCACAAGGCATGTATGATTTTCTGTTTTTAAAGTCACTGCTCTGTATGCTTATCTTACCTACCAGATACACAGTGGGGTAGGGTTCATTTCCTTCCTTCCTTCTTTCTTTCTTTGTCTTTCTTTCTTTCTCTCTCTTTCTTTTTTTTGCTTTTTAGGGCCGCACCCTTGGCATATATGAAGTTCCCAGACTAGGGGTCCAATCAAAGCTGCAGCTGCTGACCTATGCCACAGCCATGGCAATGCAGGATCCGAACCCTCTATGACCTACACCACAGAGCTCACTGCAACGCCAGATCCCTGACCCACTGAGAGCAGCCAGGGATCAAACCCGCATCCCTGTGGATACTAGTAGGGTTTGTTACTGCTGACGGGAACTCCCTCATTTGCATTTTTAAAGACATTTTTCTTTTCATTTAATTTTGTTTTATGATTATAAAAAGTGCTTTGTGTTTCTTTTCAAAGTATATATATATATATATATATTTTTTTTTTTTTTTTTTTTTTTTTTTTTTTGGCTTTTTGCCTTATCTAGGGCCGCACCCGCGGCATATGGAGGTTCCCAGGCTAGGGGTCTAACAGGAGCTGTAGCTGCTGGCCTTCGCCACAGCCACAGCAAGGCGGGATCCAAGCCGCATGTGCAACCTACACCACAGCTCACGGCAACGCCGGATCCTTAACCCACTGAGCAAGGCCAGGGATCGAACCCGCAACCTCATGGTTCCTAGTCAGATTCGTTAACCACTGAGCCACTACGGGAACTCCTCAAAGTATAATTTTAATATTTTGTTACTAGTCTTTAACTGAATTTTAATTTGGAGTAATCAAGAATTCAAATGGTGATTGTCAGAGAGATGGGGACATGTTGCCTTCTAAGTTTCAAACTTCACTATAGAAAAATAGCTTTGCACATGTCACATTAGAGAAAAATTTGCAGATGTTATGATAACTGATATAAAACCTCATGGCCGTGCCAGCATTTCTTCAGAAAAATCAGTTATTCTCATTGATTAGAAGAGAGGAAGACCCTATAAAATATTTTATTTGCTAACTAAATGGGCAGCATTTTCTACAGGTTAACTAACACAGTTTAACATCAGTTAAATCTTATGATATAATAAGAGTAATAAATTTTGTGTGATAACAGAACAAAATAAAGATTAGTATCTTCATCGATTAAGTTTTTTCTTTATTTTTTCTGGCCGTACCCACGGCATGTGGAAGTTCCCAGGCCAGATATTGAACCCTCGCCACAAATGTGGCTTGGGCCATAGCTGAGGCAATGCCACATCCTTAACCCACTGCACCACAAGGGGACTTCCATCTGTTAAGGTTTTTTGATTGTAAGCACTAAAAACCAAATGATTGACAATGAAAGTAGTAAGGTAATTAGATTACTTGGAAGTATCTAGGTCGTTCACAGAAAGGAAGTAAAAACTTAAGAGCTGAGTAGTAACCACAGCAGCTCTTAAGACCTAGGTAACAGAAACTAATGGCCTCTTCAGTGTGCCATCACCTTTTTCTCTTTAAAATTGAGATACTGAGAGGAAAAAGTCTTATGCTACTCTTTGGTAAGGGAGTATGGTCCCTTGATGTATAGTCCTACCAGAACAACAGAAAAGAAAGATGATTTTCTGAAGGTTAGTCAAAATGTCATTATCAGCAGAAGAAGGAATGGATATTCACTAGGAGATGCACATATTTCTTCTACAAGTGGCAATTAAAACATCCTTCTTATTTCAAGGGTTAAGGAAAACCCAGATTGCCTTAGGTCAGTCTGTTTTATAGTGTGACCAGAGAACAGAAGAAAAATATCATGAGCGTATAGCCTTTTTTCCAAAAACTTTATTTTTTTTTAAACTATAGTACAGTCTCAAAATCAGGAAACTGAAATCAGTACAACATGGGTATAATTCTGTGTCATTTTATTACACATACAGATTTGTGAAATCACTGCAAACATGGCAATGGAAAAAAGTTTAAGCACCACTGCCCTCAAAACAAACTATATCTATGCCAAGGACCTACAACTAACAAAGACCTATATATACACTAACAGCTGCTGTCCATTTTTATACCCCAAAAGATCTGAGAGGTATTCTAGGTAAAAGGCCCTACAGAGCATTTAAAAAGTATTTTAGTAGTGAATCCTTTGAAAATTACCAGTAGTGTTATCTTTTTGAAATTTCCTAAAGACAAAGTATACTGGGGCAGATGAAAAGTTTAGCACACACCATTTGCTAATAAATAACAAAGGACCTCCTTCTAAAACAGTAACAACTGCACAGACCAATAATTGTCAAGTAATGGTGATGTTTGTGCCAAGCTTTCCCAGTCTGCAATGAGACTAAACTGTTTTCCTAACTACAACCAACTATAGCATGACTGCAAACTATAATGTTGGAAACTAATATATCAGTCTTAGTTTTTATTAGCCTCATTCTCTGACTAGATAATTAAAACCACTTCAGGTTATAGCTTACATCAAGTAAAATTTCCATGTCATTAAATGATTATCAGAGACAAGTTACTTCCTACAAATATTTGTTAGAACCAACAGCATACAGTGCCATTTAACACTGTAAAATAAATACAACACACTGAACATCTTGATCTTCAGGTTATACACTAAACTAAAATAAAAGTCAGAAATAGAAAATTTAAAATGTCGTGGCTTTACAAAAAAATAAGTAAATTATAGTTGATTTACAACGTTGTGTTAGTTATTTTTCTTTTTTCTATTTATTTATTTATTTATTTATTTATTTATTTATTTATTGTCTTTTTGCCTTTTATCTAGAGCCACATCCGCGGCATATGGAGGTTCCCAGGCTAGGGGTCTAACAGGAGCTGTAGCTGCCGGCCTTCGCCACAGCCACAGCAACGCGGGATCCAAGCCGCATCCGCAACCTACACCACAGCTCACGGCAACGCTGAATCCTTAACCCACTGAGCAAGGCCAGGGATTGAACCCGCAACCTCATGGTTCTTAGTCGGCTTCGTTAACCACTGAGCCACGAAGGGAACTCCTGTTATTTTTCTTTTTTTAGTTATTATTTTTCTAAACTATTAATTGGAAATTCGCTATCAGTGAAACAATGTCCTATCTGTAAACTTTTCATGTAACTATCAAGATCTTACTCTTATCTAATATTAAAGTTTATTTCAACAAATATTTAACCACTACCACCTAATGATTTTCCTGTGACTATTCTGCTTCTTGGAGATTCAACAAATCAGTCTAAAAAACCTATTAACCACTTGGTGATAATTACAAATCCCTTTTGAAGGTCAAAGGGGGGGATACAGTCTTAATTTCGGACATAAACTTACCTTAAAAAACAAAGGTAGAAGCTGAAGTTGTTCTGTGACTGCTGTAGAGAAGGATCTTCCTGCACTCGCCATCAGCCATTTCAATACTTTAGGGAAAAAACACAAAGAGTTGGTCTTTGATAACCACTTAAGAGACTACAAAGGAGAATAGTTCTTTAATGCCGGTATCAGACAGCCATTCTGATAGCTCTTCAATGTAAAGAAAGAGGTCATTTGTGTTATTTCATAAATTTGATCAGCAGTGTGACAGGACCGTAACAAAGGTTATCAACCAATCTTGCAGACTGAAGCCCCACTCAAAGAATGGATCAGCAAATTATTTAACCAACTATAAACACCCAAACCAAGTACAAATTAAAACTAGCCTTCAAAAATCCCAATAAAGCAAAAATGATGACTAGAGCAGTTGTTTATAATAAAATCCTTGAAAAAATTTTAGATACAAAAACAATAGAAAACTCCCAATAACCAAGACAATTTTGAATAAGAACAAAGCTGTAGAACTTACACTTTCAGATTTTAAAACATGCTACAAAGCTATCGTAACAAAACAGTATGGTACTAACATAAGGACAGACATACAGACCAACCGAACAGGCCAGAGAGCCCAGAAATAAACTCACACTTATGCCCATTTAATTTCCAACAAGAGTGCCAAGACTATTTAAAGAAAAAAAATGACAGTCTTTTCAACAATTGGTGCTAGGAAAATGGACATCACAAGCAAAAGAATGAAGCTAGACCCTTACCTTACACAACAGACAAAAATTAACTCAAAGTGTATTGAAGACCAAAACCTAAGAGCTTAAACTATAAACTCTTAAAGGAACAAGCTACACCATATTGGATTTGGCAATGATTTCTTGGACATGGCATCAAAAGCAAAGGCAACCAAAGAAAGAATAGATAAATCAGACTTCATTAAATTAAAAATGTTTATCAAAGGACACTATCGAGTGAGTGAAAAGACAACCCATGGAATAGGAGAAAATAACTGCAAATCAATTCTCAGAAAAGGTATTGATACCCAGAATATAAAAAGAACTACAACTCATTAAGAACAAAACAATCTAATTCAAAAGGGAGCAAAGAACTAGAATAGGCTTTTCTCCAAAAAAGAAACAAAAATGGGGGAGTTCCCATTGTGGCACGGAGGAAACAAATCCGACAAGTATTCATGAGGATGCAGGTTCAATCCCTGGCCTTGCTCAGTGGGTTGGGGATCCAAGCATTGCTGTAAGCTGTGGTATAGGTCACAGATGTGGTATAGGATCCCATATTGCTGTGGCTGTGGCACAGGCTGACAGCTGTAGGCTTGATTTGATCCTTGGCCTGGGAACTTCCATATGCCACTAGTGAAGCCCCTAAAAAGCAAAAAAAAAAAAAAAAAAAAAAAAAAAAAAAAAAAAAAGAAAGAAAAAAAAGAAAAAGTAAGCAAATGAAAAACTGTTTAACCTCCAGTCACAGAGAAATGCTAATCAAAATCATAAGATACCTTCTTGGAGTTCCCTTTTGTGGTTCAACAGTTAACGAACCCGACTAGAAGCCATGAAGATGCTGGTTCGATCCCTGGTCTTGCCCAGTGGATTGGGGATCCAGTCTTGCCGTGAGCTGTAGTGTAGATCACAGACACAGCTCAGATCCTGCACTGCTGTGGCTGTGGTGTAGGCTGGCGGCTATAGCTCTGAATCGACCCCTAGCCTGGGAACTTCCACATGCTGCAGGTGCGGCCCTAAGAAACAAACAAAGAAATCTTCTTCACACCTGTCAGGATAGCTATAGTCATAAACACAGAAGACAACTGCTAGTAAAAATGTGGAAAAGTTGGAACCCTTCTGCATTACTGGCCGGAATGTAAAATAGTGCAGCTGCTATGGAAAATACCTTGATGGCTCCTCAAAAAAGTGAAACACAAAATTACCACATAGTCTAGCAATTCTGCTTTCAATACCCAAAAGATCTGACAGCAGAGACTCAAACACTTCTACATTAACACTCACAGCATTATTATTCACAGTAGTCAAAAGGTGTAAACAACCTAAATGTCAATGCCCATCAACAGATGAATGGATAGACACTGAAATCACAATGCAACGTGAAAAAAGCCAGACGTAAAAGAACAAACATTGTCTGACTGTCCTTATAGGGAGAAACCTGGAATGGACAAACTATACAGATGGAAAGTAGAAGGGTGGTTGTCAGGGGATAGGAGAGGGGAGAATGAAGAGTTTTTGTTTAAAGAATATAGAGTTTCAGTTGTGCAAGATGCAGAGTATAAAGATGGATGAAAGTGATGACTGAACAACAATGTGAATATATTTCATGACGCTCAACTGTAAATTTTATGATATACACATTTTACCATAATTAAAGGGGGTACGGAAAGAAGAAAATAGGATAATCTATAGTATCTGTTTTTAAAGGGAGTTTTTTACTAATTTTAGCTACTCACTAGTTTTCAAGAGTTTAATGCCCTGGGTTCGTTCATCTTCTTCACCAATTCCATTTTCTTCCATAACATGGTTTTGGATTTCTTCATCCACATCCATGAGGGGTTTCAATTTCTCTAGAATTCGAGCAGTAAACTCAGGGACACGAGGGGATGCTGTTGGTGCAGTGTTTGGCAAAGAAACATCTATCATGAATATATAGGTCAGCACACTGTAAAATAAAATATGTATAGTAAGAAGAGATCCTATTTTATCAGAAAACAAAAAAAACCCCTCAGGTTGTAAACTCTGACCCAACCAAAGTAAAATTTCTCAAGACAGGAATTCCTGTCGTGGCGCAGAGGAAATGAATCTGAATAGGAACCGTGAGGTTGCGGGTTCGATCCCTGGCCTTGCTCAGTGGGTTAAGGATCCAGCGTTGCCATGAGCTGTGGTGTAGGTTGCAGATGCGGCTTGGATGCTGCGTTGCTGTGGCTGTGGCATAAGCTGGTGGCTACAGCTCCGATTAGACCCCTAGCCTGGGAACCTCCACATACTGTGGGTGCGGCCCTAAAAATGCAAAAAAAAAAAAAAAAAAAAAAAAAAAAAATTTCTCAAGACAATCCCCGGAGAGGGTCCTGTGTCTCTGTGTCTACAATTCTGAGGTATCAGAAACTGCAGGGTGGTGACTGTTCCCCACTGGCCTGGGAACACATTGCCATTCTATTATACATTCAGAGCTCCTTGTCTACTGTACCACAACACAATATAAAACAAAATCTGAAGAAGAGGATATCGTGAAACTCAACAGTAACATAACCAGTATGTATTTTAAATAAACATTAACATTAATAAAAAGAACTCGAGAGGTATATCTTACTATAGAGAGAATAATACCCACCTTCCTATTCTTTCCCTGACATTTTTGTAAACCTGGGTGAGTTTGGGTTCCAAGTACTTCAGTAGTCTGTGCAATAGCTCCGGCACCCTCCACTCCTGCTGGGCAAGGCCACCTTGTAGGACATAGAGTCGACTAAAATTAAAGCATGGGAGATTGTTAGTGCCCATCTTTGCCTTTACATTGTAATACATTAATGATGTCTGTATTCCACTTAAAATTCTTTAATTTTCAAACTGACAATTTAAAAGAGCATCTCTATGAGATTTTATTTTTTACATCATTTTCTCAGTATTCTCATTTCATTTCACTACTATGCAATCAAAAAAATTACTGACTTGAGACTATGCATGGATGCCAGTCTCTACCTTTGGCGGCCTGCTCTGAGTGTGAAAATAAAACTTGCTGTACAAGAGGGAAAAAAAAGGGAATACTCATGGAGTTAATTTCTAAGCATCAAAGGTCTCCTCACTAATTAATAATAATAATACATTATTCTTCCTGTTGACAAGATTACCTAGATTTCCTTCTCTTGCTCAATAATTTTTTTTTATGCCCTACCATTTTTTCTTAAAAGGATTACTATCTTCTTTCCTAATAGGAGAGAATAAAAAATTAGACGATGTGATAAAGAAGTTTATATTGTCATGGTACCAAAAAGTAGTCCTGATATGAAAGCTGTGACAGCTGGACCTAATTTATGTTTGAATTGCTCAGGCAATTTCTCCTACTTGTTCTCTACTGAGAAATAACTATTTAGTACCATACCTCGGACTGGACTGGAGCATGTCATCTCCCAGATGGAAGTGGTAACATTATCTAGCCTTTAGAGAGTGTAGACATGTCCCTTCTACTTATACATCAAGAATAAAAATGTTATCTTTGCTGCAAAACCTTTTGTTACCCTCCTGAGTTTCCTTCTTATTTACCATGCATCTACAAAGGATCCTCCTTCACCACTCAGTGGTGATTCCAACAGAAGCTCAAAAAGCCAGTGAAGTTTCCGGGGATCTCTGCTTTCCTGTGTTGAAAATATAAAGTACCAATTAAAACAGGGGTCCTACAATTCTGCAAATAAATCAGACCTCCTTATTTTAGAAATATAATAAATATTAAGTAGAATGGAAGAAAATCAAACTGAAACTCAAAGTGAGTCAAATTCAAATGTATTATCATAGCTTATGTTAGAAAGACTAACGGTCAGGGAGTTCCCGTCGCAGTGCAGCAGAAACGAATCCGACTAGGAACCATGAAGTTGCGGGTTAGATCCCTGGCCTAGCTCAGTGGGTTAAGGATCTGGCAGTGCTGTGAGCTGTGGTGTAGGTCGGCAGCTGTAGCTCCAATTCAACCCTTAGCCTGGGAAACTCCGTATGCCATGGGTGCGGCCCTAAAAAAAAAAAAGCATGGAAAGACTAACAGTAAGAAAACTGTTGTTAGCTAAATAGACTGTTTTTATTTTTATTTTTTTTGCCTTTTTTTTAGGGCCACACCCAGGGCATAATGGAGGTTCCCAGCCTAGGGGTCTAATTGGACCTGTTGCTGCCCACCCATGCCAGAGCCACAGCAACGCCAGATCTGAGCTGTGTCAGCAACCTACACCACAGCTTACGGCAACGCCGGATCCTTAACCCACTGAGTGAGGCCAGAGATCGAACCCACAACCTCATGGTTCCTAGTCGGATTCATTTCCGCTGCGGCACAATGGGAACTCCTAAACGGACTGGTTTTAAATAAAAAATAACACTTATAACCTTGTACCACCTGGCTTTTACTATATATGATTTACACTTCTAGATATATGATTTAACATGACATTTAATCTAAAATGCATTATCATGGGAGAGAAGGTATAAAAATCACTCGATGCTTCTTTAAAAGGCTACACAAAACCAATTATGTAAGATGACAGAATTTCAGGATTCAAGAGGTAAAATGCTATTTTGAATAGTTTGAATAGGAGAACTTACACAAGACGTTGCTATACAAGTCCCCCAGTCATTATAAGTTTCTACCGTAATGTTGGACAATGCTGTTCTAAGCAGAGGGCATAGGAGCTCCCAAAGCTTCTCCACCTACTCAAAACAAAATAGATGCGGACAAGTTAATGATACTCAGGAATATTTTTCTTCAATTATCATTTCCTGCAAAGACACAAATACAAACACAAACTGATACTTCCTTTACTTCTCAAAATATCCTAATAATCCAAGAAAGTAACTTCACCAGACTAGCATGAAACATATCAAGATATAAGGTGAACTTTTCCAATAAAAAATTATTCAGAAAAGAGGAGACATCTTATATGGTTCCTTATAAAATCTCTCATACTATCGAAAAGTTCTCTTTCTAAATGTTTAAATAATACAGTATACTGGGTTGAAACGAAACCTCAATCATCTATCTGTATTTTGCCTGCTGATGGAGGTCACTTGATAGAAAGTCACTTGATTCCTCCAAAGGAAGCAATTCAATTTAGTATTAGCCCAAAGTACGATTTTCAAATTCCAAGCTTTGGATGACTATAAATGGCATTTTAAAGAGTTCAGCTACACAGACTGTGAACATAGGTGTATAGATGCTTCTCACAGTTTAGTGAGAATACAAATTACCTTGAGATCTTGATAAAATGCAGATTCTGACTCATAAGATAAGGGTAGGACCTGAGATCCTACTTTTCTAATAAGCTCCCAAGTGATGCCTATGCTGCAGGTCCATGGACCATACTTTAAGTCAAAAGAACCTACACAGGACCAGTGTGGAGGGAGGGCTTGTAAGTGGTAGCACCAGGTACTGATAAAAATGAGATTAAAAAAAAAACTCTACATCTTAAATAACTTATAAAGAAAGGAGATGTGTTCTGGAAAAGAGGTAACTCAAAAAGGACAGAGACAGGATGACAAGGATATGTATGATATTAATAAAACTATTTCATGATATGTAAGCAGGAAAAAGCATTACAATCGAACAAATATTTTTATTTAATAAGTGATCTGAATGCCTATAACTAAATTACAGTCCTCATAAATGCATGTGTAATTAGGTTTTTTCAGAACCAATATCTTTGTCTTTTCTTTGAAGAAATGGTGGCCTACCTCATATTCAGGCATTTCAGACAGGTTATTTTCAGTTTAGGGCACTTTGCTAAGAAACTAACCTTAGGGCAGAGATGTAAAACTTAACCTTACAATTAAAAAGAGGTATACTCAAAAAAAGGCTGTTCAATTCAAACTATCTACCAGACCAAATAAGTACTGTACATGAGTGCAGAGGCTAAGAGAAAAGATTTAATGAGAAGCTAGAGTGCCTCATGCAGGGAGAAGCACATGCATAACCGATCCAAGTGAAACAGTGCAATAATGTGGGATAGTGTTCCAGGATATTCCTACATTTCAAGAGAAACTGAAATCCTTTGTACATTGCATATCTAGATGGGAAAGAATTCAAATTTTATAAGACATTCAAGGTTACCTATAGACCATAACTTTGTGACCTTGAAAAAGCAATGTGGAATTGAACATTTCATATTTTAGGTGTTAATATCTAATGCATAGGGAATTGCCAAATAAATGGATGACGGAGCTTTAAGAGGGTATGTGCTGAACAAACTACATCACCTTTTCAAATGTCCAATGCTTAGAGCCTCTGATTAAACCAGCTATAATTTCTGCAACACATCGCTGGGTGCTTTCATGTGAATCTGCAACCAAACGTTCCAAGTGGGGCTTCAAAACTGGCAGAAAGGCATCATCAAAATTTCTGAATATACCCTATGCAAATAAAAAAAAAGGAACGTCCTTCACTGCTCAAATGATAACCATCTCCATTACAATATGCTTATATTTGTTTACTACAGTGCTTAAAAAGCTGTTTTTCCCCTTTAACAATATCTGTAAGTTAAAATGGTAAAAATATCCTCTGCTACATCACTCCAAAATATACCCAATGAAATAAAAATTACTAATCATCAACCTTAAAAAATACCACACACGCACTTCAAAAAAATCAAATAAATGCCAAATGCATATAGCATTGTGGGTTCTGGTTTTGTGCTTACTGCTAATTACAAATACTAGAGATAAATATTAAAAAGCTTGTTTCTTTGGGAGTTCCTATGGCTCAGCAGTAATGAACCAGACTAGTATCCATGAGGACGCAGGTCCAATCCCTGGCCTCACTCAATGGGTTAAGGATCCACCATTGCCGTGAGCTATGGTCTCAGATATGGCTAGACATGGCTCGGATCCTGCATTGCTGTGGCTGTGGTGTAGTCCCACGGGTGCGGCCCTAAAAAAAAACTCAGAAAAACAGAAAACAACTTGTTTTTTTCTCAGTCCCAGACCTTAAGCCAAGATGAGTATAACTAGCATTACTTGCAGAGCCATTTTAGATGAAGAGATTACTAAACTCAAAATCTGATCAAATACTTTAAAACTTATGAACCTATAAATTGATAGTCACTAAACTATGAAAAAGGTATATAAATAACAGTTACCTTAAAGAGGCAAAAACGTCGCGGATTAAATTTATCTTTTCCTTTTCTGTCTTCTAAAGATAGAAAAGTAATTAGCTGTTCAACAAATTTAGGATCAGAAAAATGATCAAATATAATCTGTTCTGCCTATAAAGTTAAAAAAAAACATTCAGGAATTAAAATCTATATAAAAACATGATTCTGAAAACTTTAAAATTCAACTATAAAGTTTTAATACTCGACAACAGGATGTTATTTTTGGTCTAAAGATTTTTTAGTTCTCACAGAGGCTTTTTAGAACGAAAATAGTATCACCTCCTAAAAATGCTAAATTCTTAAAAATAGCTAAAAATTTTCCTTCAGCAATTCAAATTTGGATTCCATTTCTCAAACTGTGAAATAAAACCCAAAATGTTCTGCTTGAGAAGTGAAGACAATGCTATTGTACCAATTTCTGTGCAATTTAGGAAAATCCTCCAAACTGCAAACCAAATTCCAGCCAATTATTCCATATTTATAAAATGTCAGAAATTAAAAGGTAAACCTTTGTTCAGAAGTATAAAATAGAAGCTACACCAACATTAACTTAATTGAAGAACAAACTTATAAGCTCTTAGCTTTCAAAATGATAAAGAAATTCTATGAAGACTTAAGATTTAATTCTGATTTAATCTACAAACATCTGTTTATTGTTTCCGTCATTTATATACAATAAAAAACTAAAGTCAGTACCAAGTGAATGCTAAGTAGGCGTAACTTGAGAGTAACGTTAGATACAAGACTTGTGCCAAATGGTCCTAAAAGAAGGGAGGAGGGGTAAGGGGAACAGTGAAGCAATGCATATATACCAATATTTACTGTGCTATACTGCAATATACAAACTAGAGAGAAAAAACATGAACTGAGATTGAAGTAAACCAGTGGCCAAAAGTAAGGAGCACTTGAACCAGATTAAGTGTTTACATGTGGAAATCAACTGCTTACCTCCGTCAAATCCTCCCTGCTCCTGCCAAGCTTAGGCTGCTCCTCCACACCAGCATAAACAACCATATTCCTGCACAGTAAAGGTTTATATTTGTAATACATTTAAGGAAAAACAGCAGAGTTTCATGGATAGAAAGTATTAGAATTTTGGGTTTTTTTTTTTTTTTGGTCTTTTTAGGGCTGCATTAGTGGCATATGGAAGCTCCCAGGCTAGGGGTTGAATTGGAGCTGCAGCTGCCAGCCTACTCCACAGTCATAGAAATGCCATATACAGGCCGTGTCTGCGACCTACACCGCAGCTCACAATGCTGGATCCTTAACCAAATGAGCAGGGCCAAGGACTAAACCCACGTCCTCATGGATACTAGTCAGGTTTGTTATTGCTGAGCCAAAACAGGAACTCCCATTAGAAGGCTGTCTTTTTTGTCTTGTTTTGTTTTTGTCTTTTTTTCTCTTTAGGGCCATACCCAAGGCACATGGAGGTTCCCAGGCTAGGGGTTGAATTGGAGCTGGAGCCGCCGGACTACGCCAGAGCCACAGCAATGCAGGATCCGAGCCGCATCTGCAACCTACACCACAGCTCACGACAACGCAGGATCCTTAACCCACTAAGTGAGGCCAGGGATCGAACCTGCGTCCTCATGGATGCTAGTCAGGTTCGTTAACTGCTGAGCCACTATGGGAACTCCAGAAAGCATTTTTAATGAACTCTAACTAGATGCTAAATGTGGGGTCATGAGTACATCACTAAGTCTTCCACCTTAAAAATCTACCAGGTCAGTGCATCCTAACGCCATACATTATTGGAGGCAATAAGAGAAAATAAGGATTTCTTGGGGCTGGTTTAGGCATGTGCAGTATTAACAAGTAGGAATATAATTTAAAG
>PVHT021183519.1:11107433-11136705 GCA_004024745.2 Catagonus wagneri
CCAGAAAGCATTTTTAATGAACTCTAACTAGATGCTAAATGTGGGGTCATGAGTACATCACTAAGTCTTCCACCTTAAAAATCTACCAGGTCAGTGCATCCTAACGCCATACATTATTGGAGGCAATAAGAGAAAATAAGGATTTCTTGGGGCTGGTTTAGGCATGTGCAGTATTAACAAGTAGGAATATAATTTAAAGCAGCTATTAATAAACCTCTTAGACACACAATATGGGACTAAGGAAGTCTAAGGGTTTCAGTGAGAAGACACGGAAAGAGGCAAGGCTGAAGCACAGCACCAGCAAGAACAAAAACTGAGGAAGAGGGAAAAGGCTAGAGATTGTTCATCTTTGGTAGCAGAGTGTCTCTAACTGCTTCAATGTATCTCTAACTGCTTCAACTATCTCTGAACCTCCCTGGAAATCCAGATGATAAAAAAATGACATCAAGGATAAGCTGTCTAGCAGTAAGGTGCACGGCAGGCTGCAACTTACTGTGGCCAGGTGTAGTATCCCCAGTGAGTTTTTTCCACAAAGCAACTTGACTCCCACTCCTTTTTAGTTCTTGGTATACTTTTGCTATCATAATGCAACCAATGATTATCAGGCCTATCACCAGCAAGAATTTGGGCAGGTTTAGGATATCCACCTAAGGAAAAGACAATTACATATGATGAACTTCAGTCTATGCAATAATTATTCTCAACTTTCAATCAACAGTACTAGTATGACTTCATCTTCATAAGAAGACTCTATTAAAATTCACTCAAGGCAAGACCACATATATGAGTCTCAAAGAGACTTTCTGAGTTTGACTAAGAAGCACTATTAATTACATTTGGCAGTACTTACTGATTTCATAGGGATTGATGGTCAGCTTTTTATGGTTTCTTTTTAGCTGCTTAAGAATACCAGCAACAGCTGAGATTGCCATCTAGGAAAGAAACAAGTGGAGTACATCTATCAAAATTTTAAATCTCTTAAATGGTTGCCTGCCTTGATTGAAAGCAGAAACTGAGTTTTCCTTCAAAAGCAGTGAGATACCTCACTCACCAACATCTGGTGGCACAACCACATGAGTGCAAACCCAGACTTGGACTGAGTTATCTGCCATACTTTCTCTAGAACCTTTATCCATGCTGGACTCTGCCTAAAAAATTTTTATCCTTTCTTTATTAAACCAATGTCTGCACATTCTTCCTTGCTCAGTCTAAACAATTCTTCTTACAGGTCTTTTCCCAATGTACCAGGCCAGGTTACCCCATCTTACACCCCATCCCAACAGTTTTCAAGTAAAACCAAAAAGTCTTATCCTTCAGATACCTTTCCTTTCCTATAACACATCACATACCTGCAATTAATTTTTCCAAGTCAATCTTTCCCATTAAACCATAAACATGTTTCCTGCTATATCCCCAGTGCTAAAATGCACAGTGCCTAAACATGTCTTATTTGCTGGATGAATTATTACCATCTCAAACCAGCAGAAGAAGATTTCATATCAATATACTTCAAGATATAAGGTGAAGTAAAAATTCTCAAGCCCAAGATTATAGCTAAAATAAACTATCTACCTTCCGAACTACAATTGCATCATGGTTGAGATTCTCAACAAAAAAACGTATGGCACGAAGAGGTAACACTCGGTCATCTCTCAGGAGTAGAGACAGAAGCCCAATGCCTATATGTTCAAATTTCCAGGGCCTGAAAAGGGAAGGGAAAAAAAAAAACATCACAAAACGCATTACTTGTAAAACCACTTAAAAAAAACACTGTATTTGAAACATTAAAATTTTAAGTTTCCCAAGAATCAAAATAAGTACACTGAAAAATACCGCTCCCATCATTAGCCCCAAACTTTCCCTCTCAGTCTTCTAAATTCATGAATCAGACTACAATTTTTTGGTGACACAGTCATTCATGGCCTTCAGAGTAGAAACCTCCTATAATAATGAAGATAAAAGCTTTGAGGATACACAGTCATTCATGGCCTTCAGAGTAGAAACCTCTATAATAATGAAGATAAAAGCTTTGAGGATACACAGTCATTCATGGCCTTCAGAGTAGAAACCTCCTATAATAATGAAGATAAAAGCTTTGAGGATTAAAAAAAGTACGTATTTTTGTACTTACAAATTTCTCTGCTCCACACCATCTAGCAAAGTGTTTACCAAATTTTCATAGTTCCTTTAAAAAAAAAATTCAGGTGAGGTTCTGTTTTAATACAATATTAAGATGAACATCAAGTAACCTAACATAAATTCAAATGTTGACCCAAATTCATCCTCCTCTTACTTTTCATCACCAGATGATAAATGATCTAGTGAGAAGCCAGAGTGAAAGCAAATGGGTAAACAGAGAAACTGGGAAAAGAAAATGAAGGGCAGAGAGAAAAGAATTGCTAAGTACAACGAGTACCAAACAGTTCCTAAGTGGACAGGATTACTAAATTTGTTATTAGTAATCGATTAGTTAGGAGTGATCTAGCTATATAACAATACATAAGGTATGCTATAAAGCTTATTATTTACATATAAATTTTAGAAAAAATTAATAAACATATTCAGGAGTTCCCTGGTAGCTCAGTGGGTTAAAGATCCAGTGTTATTACTGCTGTGACCTGGGTTGCTGCTATAGCGTGGGTTTGATACCCGGCCCGGGATTCATAGATCAAAGAAAAAATAAAGTTAGGAAGGCTCCTGCTTGAGTGTTATCACTGAAGTGTTTTGGTTCCAAAAATCTAAAAACAGTTTATTAATATCCCGACAACAAATCTGTATAAATCTGATGAAAAAGATATTACAAGAGGTATGAACAGATAAATGTGTTGAACGTGAATTTAAGATTTAAAGAGTGGGAATTCCTGTCGTGGCTCAGTGGTAACAAACCCAACTAGTATCCATGAGGACATGGGTTCAATCCCTGGTCTTGCTTATGGGTTAGGGATCCGGTGTTACTGAGAGCTCTGGCATAGGTCATAGACTCAGCTCAGACCCCTAGTTGCTTTGATTGTGGCGTAGGCCGGCAGTTGCAGCTCTTATTCAAACCCTGCCTGGGAATTTCCGTATGCCATGGGTGTGACCCTCAAAAGACAAAAAAAAAAAAAAAAAGATTTAAAGACTGTGATGTGTGTACTAAAAAAAACATATGATGTTAAGACAACTTTAATTTTGAAATGACAATCAGAGATCTTCAAAATAATTACCTTATAACATTTAGGTATCTTTTCAGAATCAATGTGTAAATTTCATTAGGTAGATAACTACATCTTAGAGATATTTAAAACCTACTATCTGTAATGTTATCTGCCTTGATACGCAGGCATTCATAATTACCTCAGGGCATCAGCATTCTTTCCTTGTTGGCGTTTAAGTCCTTCTTTAATTTCTTCTGAGCTAAGCATTATCTGGTCGGTAGAGGGGTTTTTTGATTGTTGAAGTAATTCTGCTATTCCAACACATGAATTTGGGATCTTATTAAAAAAGAAGAGCCAGGGAAGAAAATGACATACTGACACATACCACAGATGAACCTTGACAATGTTAATTAAGCTAAGTAAAAGAAGCCATAAACAAAAGGCCACATATTAGATAATTCCATTTATATGAAATGTGCATAACAGGCAAATTCACAGAGGAAGAAAGTAAATTAGTGGTTTCCAGGGGCTACGGGTATGGAGGAATGGGAAGCAATTACTGGGCACAGGGGTTCTTTTTGAGTGATTAAAATGTTCTAGAATTATAGTAGTGATGGCTTATACAACCCTGTGAATATACGATTGTGAGCATAAGTATACATCTATTGTGTATAAACATGAACTTTTTGGTATATGAATTACACCTCAATTTAAAAAAAAAATTTGGTTTTAAAAAGCATAATCTACTGATAATGACAATTAGCAAGAGGATCTCAAACATAATCACTTCAGAAAAGAGGGGAATTCAATTGCATGCACATCTCTTTCACGCATCCCCAATTCTGATGGGTGTGTAAATATGCATTTGAAAATTCTCAAGAGTTCCCACTGTGGTTCTGTGGGTTAAAGACCTGACTAGTATCCATGAGGATGTGGGTTTGATACCTGGCCTTGCACAGTGGGTTAAGAATTCAGTGTTGTCCCAAGCTGTGGTGTAGGCTGCAGATGCAGCTTGGATCCGGCATTGCTGTGGCTTTGGCGTAGGCTGGCAGCTGTAGCTCCAATTCAGCCCTTAGCCTCAGAACTTCCACATACCACAGGTGCAAAAAAAAAGGGAATTCTCAGATAATGATCAGCTATCTCTCCCCATTTGAGCTCTACCAACCTGATATTTACTTTTATCATCTGTTAAACCAGTCAATATTAATCTTCTTCACTGTAAATTATGAACCCTGCAATCAATCTTTTGTGACTTTGACCAGAAGAACTGACCTAATATATAACCAACTCTGAAAAATGAGGCCAGGGATGTACAGGAAATAATGGTAAATGCAAAAACGTAACCACGTTTTTGTGGCCTCCTGGTATAAAAACCACCCAGCTCTCTCCTGGCTACATTCCAACTTCCTACTCCACCCTGCCATCTACACTAAAGTACTAAAAGGAAACAGAAAACAAATGCTTAAATTTGAATTAAAAATCACTTTGCTTACTGTGAAGTCCAAGCCAATTGTTTCATATTGCCGATGAATCTTCTCTGCAAGATCATCAAAGAGCCTCACTATTGATGGCTTTTCCAGGGACATTGCTTTGCTAAGCCCAGAAGAAACAATTGCTGGCCAGGTCTGTACAATACAGTCCCAATCATGAAGGTTTGCCAAGCACACACCACTGTGATTTCCAAGGAGACAATACAAGGCACCCTGCAGGAAAAAATAATCAACACGGAAAATAAGAGGCACTATTTATTTGTAGCCAACTCACCTACATGTTGTTTTCAAACTTACTAAACACTGATTTTATTTAAATGCTTGGTATTGGTTAGGAAGTCAGGGCCACACATCAAATCGGAGCTGCAGCTGCCAGCCTACAACACAGCCATGGCAACTCAAGATCTGAGCTGTGTCTGAGACCTGTACCACAGCTCACGGCACTGCCGGATCCTTAACCCACTGAGTGAGGCCAGGGATCAAACCCGAGTCCTCGTGGATACTATCTGGGTTCATTACTGCTGAGCCATAACGGGAACTCTGATTCTGATACTTCTTTTTTCAGTGCCCTCACATTCAACCACCAAGTCTTACCAACTCTTCCTCCTAAATCTCTATCAACCAACCCATTTCTATCTGATAGTATAAGCAATCACTATACTTTAGCAGTACTCTACTGAACCCCAGTAAGATGTAGTATTTTTCATACTTTTGTCATTCCTTTCCTTCCCTGCTCTAATCACATAAGCTTTTCCTTAGATGTTCAAATTTACCATGTTTCTTCCTATCTCACGCCTTCCTTCATGCTGATCTCACTACTCTAAACCTTTGGGTCTTTTATCCCCCTTTCTAATGGGTCAGGCAGGCTACTTATCCACTGGCATTCAATTCAAACTGTACCCTATACCTACTCTATCGTAACACTGGTCATAAACAGGTAAATCTAATAACGAGGGAGCAAAACAGACTACACCTCTTTAAAGGTGAAGTGTACTGATGTTTTCAATTTAGTATTTGGAAATACATTAAAAATGAGATGGATGGAGATGGACAGATACGTGATAAAGCAAATATATAGCAAAATGTTAAATACAGAATCTGAACGAGGGACATAATGATGTTTACTGTGGAAGTCTTTCAACTTTTTTCTATGTTTGAACAATTTCACAGTAAAACAAAATACCCTATACCTTGAATTGCTGCTGTGTGACATCTTGTCTATCAGGCCGTAAGAACTCCAAAACCAAGGGAATGATATCTCTGCAACAGAAGTTGTATGTTCCCAGGGCAGCAAAAAATGTTTGCTGGGCCTTATTTCTGACCTGAAGAAAGTGTAATTAACAGACAACTTTAATTACATGGTAAACAAACTACAAAAAATTTCTTTTTTTCCCATTACTTGATGAATTTTATTACAATTATAGACGTACAAAAATCATCACAACTCAGTTTTATAGCATTTCCATCCCAAACCCTCAGTGCATCACCCCCCACCCCCAGCTTGTCTCATTTGGAAACCATAGGTTTTCCAAAGTCTATGAGTCATTATCTGTTCTGCAAAGAAATTCATTGTGTCCTTTTTTTAAGTTTCCACATGTAAGTGGTAGCATTTGATGTTGGTGTCTAATTGTCTGACTGGTTTCACTTTGGCATGATAATTTCTAGGTCTATCCATGTGGCTATAAATGTTGTTATTTCATTCCTTTTAATGGCCGAGTAATAGTCCAGGGTGTATAAATGAATCATTAAACAAAGTGGTGATAATTCAACTGCTGTCGTAATAATGGAAAAATATATCAAAGCACAAACCTTAACAAAAACGAGTAAATGGTTATTTTTTTATCAAAAGGAAAGCAAATTCCCACCAATTACATTCACGGTTTAGGTTACACTGGTTCAAATATTTTCTGAAAAAGGACCAAATAGAATCGATATGACTTTATTAACAAAATTAGAAGACTACTAAGCTTTTTATTCACTTTTTATTCTGACTTATTATTAATGAGAAGAATCAGATTTTTCTCTTGCATATACACAAGGAAGAAGTATATGCACTTCATTGACTAGCCTTCATAATATCATTTAATTAAGTGGCATTAACATTACACTACCACTTCTACCAACTTTGATTAAATTAAAAAAACTCAAGCAATTACAAACAGCAAAAATAAACATTTTAAAAAGAGAAGCAGAACGAGTTTAGAATGTATTTGTAATTTAAAGGTGTTTATGCCAATAAATAACTTAAATCCCCTTGTTAAAATGGGGAAACTTTATTATTATTATTACTACTATTATTTTGTCTTTTTAGGGCAAATGAAATTCCCAGGCTAGAGGCTGAATCAAGAGGGGTGGCTGCTGGCATACGCCACAGCCACAGAAACTGGGGATCTGCACCGCGTCTGTGAATGATACCACAACTCATGAAAATGCCGGATTTTTTACCCACTGAGCAGGGCCAGGGATCGAACCCACATCCTCATGGATACTAGTTGGGGCTGTTACCGCTGAGCCACAACGGGAACCCCAAAATGGGGATACTTTAGATTGCATATTACAAAACAGGTGAGGTGGGCATGCCTAGAGTGTGTGGACTAGCCTTACCTGACTGTATGAACTTGTAGATAAACGAAGAAGATCTCTAATCATATCCTGATGTATCTTTTTGTATTCACAACCCTCAACAGTTAGTGTTCGTAGCTACAAAAAGAAAACAGTATATATCAAATCTCAAGGTTTTTACTAAGAGTTCATTTAATTATGAAGCAACACCAATAATTATTCATCTGAAAAATTCATTTTAAAAAGTCACTGTGATTTTTAAAAAGCTGTTTACCTCATGCTGCAACATTACTCTATCAATTAATAGTGCTCTGATATGTTGCTTTTTCCCATGGAGCTGAAAAACAAAGTAGCAAACACTTCAACATTTTCTCTAAATGACCTCAACAATAGATTATCCCCCCCCCACATACGCTGGAACCCTTAATAAAAAATTAGTTCAAAGAAGGTACAGGCTGGGCAGTGAGTAGTAGAGACAGTTCACTTATTTTAAAGCCATCAGACTTAAGTTAAAATTTACTATTTCTATTTTATTTCATATGCTAATTTCATGGCTAATAAGAGAAATATCCCCTTTAAATGGCTCATCCAAACCATGTTTTTCTCACAGTTTATTAACAAATCCATGGATGGGAGAGCGATGCATTTGGTCAAATGCTAAAAATATAAAAACAGCCCACTGACTTGACTATTACGTTTATAAACAGCCTTTCCTGGTAATCATGTATGCTGACTACAGAATATCTTTTCTTTTTATAAAAATTATCTTTTAAGCTCTCCTCCACCCCTAATTTTTCACCCAGTCAATAAAAGCAGGTATCTAGAATGCAGTGTTCCTCTTTCACACATTCATCTCATTAGTCATCAAGTCCCCGCAATTCCTTCTTTTTAAAAACACCTCATCTCCACCCCAATAGCAGTGACTTGATTCAGGCTGTGCTTTCCCCTGTGAAGTATTATGAGTTTAACTAAAGTCTCCCAGCTTCCAGTCTCAACCTCCTACTGTTTATTTTTCAGAGCAGTGTCAGAGTTTTTCAAAATTCATTGAATTAAATATTGACCTTCCCAATATTCCCAAAAGATCTACTTAAGAATCTTTAATCACTTCCCACTGCTGAATGTAAAACTAAAGCACTTTCTTGGGACAAACCTAGAAATAACTAGTTTACCTCCTTCCTGCCACTCTTCCCTATTGCCACGGTCCCTAAAACATGCCATGTTTGTACACCTCCCTGTCTTTTCACATTGTCATTCCCTTTGTTTAAAACATGAAGCAACCCTTGCCTAAACAATGAACTCATAGTACCTTTTCAGAACCGATTTCAACAAAAGCCTCCTATACACAAGAACACTGCTATGAACATCAAATGACTGAATTAAGTATTTTCTTCCATGCTCTCAGGGAAGCTTTTGCTAATTTTTCTTAGAGAACAAATATAATGTAAGATATATATTTCTCAGATCCACATAAAATGCAGTGCTTTAAATTTATGCCTGTTGACAATTCCCTCCTGTCTTTTACTGCTTCAGGTTATGACATGGTAGTTAGAATGCTGTGACCAGGTTATCATACTCCAAATTCCTACTGAAGAGTTCAGAGACTACCATGGAAACTGACAAGAGAGTTTATACCAGTAAAACACATTTTTTATAGGATCCTTTTGATTATACCATGATACAATATTTGAAAATCTACTATTTATTTTTAGGGAAACTTCTTCTGTATGGTAAACAATCACTAAGTCAGGTGGCTATGTCAACATTATACACCTTTAAAAAATTAACTCAGAGTTTTAAGGTGAAAATACTGACCCGATTTTCCATTGATTTCTTTACTAAGTTAAAGCTTTTCCACCGAGAGTCAAATTCATGCTTGTGAGATCCTTGGAACTGCAAAAGGTCTCCAATAATCTGTGTCAAAGAATTTCAAATTTTATATTTACAAGTCACCACATCAAACCCAATCATACTAATAACTGCGCAACTGTTAAATGACTATACCTTTATGATAAGAAATAAAGACTTGGTATCATCTTCCGAATTATTAAGTATGTGGTCTATAATAGAAAGGAAATAATTTTGGTTAAAATATTTTGAATGCTATAGGACACCTGATACGCTAATTAAAAATCTACTAGTTAAGGAGTTCCAATTGTGGCTCAGCAGTAACGAACCCAACTAGTACCGATGAGGATGTGGATTTGATCTTTAGCCTTAGTGGGTTAAGAATCTGACATTGCCGTGAGCTGTGGTGTAGGTTGCAGACATGGCTCGGATCCTGCATTACTGTGGCTGTGGTATAGGCCGGTGGCTGCAGCTCTACTGGACCCCTAGCCTGGGAACCTCCATATGCCACAGGGGTGGCCCTAAAAAGACAAAAAAAAAAAAAGAATCTACCAGTTAAGAAAAAAACAAAAACAGTGTCTGATACTCTCACTATTTAGAATTTTAAAAGGTTAAGTAAAAGCACATATGCTATAAAACCAATGTCTAAATACTTATTAGTAAAGATAAGCTAAATACATGTATGTACTTACTAAGAAGTTTCCTTATGACCCTAGCAATTGTTTCTCGGTAGTTCTCTCTGGATAGATCTATTTTGAAGAAAATGAGAGAAGGCATTTTATAAATATTGAATGCTGCCCATAGCTTTGAAGTTTGTATCAACATTTATAGCAAGAAGAGATAATATACCCAGGAAAAAAACAAATGGATCTGCCTTTATCACAGTTAGCTAGAAGCTTGGCATGATACAGAGTAATTTCGCATTTACGAGAACTTGCTTATAAAACTTTATTGATCAGGTAAGGAGGAGAGAGAAAAAACTATCTTCACCAATAATATTTCAACGCTGTATTCACTAACCAGAGACCACAATGCAAAATGTTCTCTAATTAGTTGTGGTGACCCGTATCAAACAAATTATGACCAAGCAATCAATGTACGCAATGAACTCCAATGTTAATCTAGCAATAACGAAGCATGCTAAATATCTATTAATGTTAAGTTTAGAATATTAAATTAACACAAAATATTTTACATATTTATATCAAATTTAACTCACTATAAAAGATAAGTGATAGTTAACTAAAGATTTATAATATCCACATCAAGTATAACATATCAGTTCTAAAATAATTCTAGGAGTTCCTGCTGTGGTAGTGGGTTAAGGATACGGCATTGTCTCCGCAGTGGCTTAGGCCACTGCTGAGTCACAGGTTCAATCTCTGACTCAGAGCATTGGGTTAAGGATCCAGCATTACCACAACTGTGGCTCAGATTCCATCCCTGGCCTAGGAACTGCCATGTAGCACAGGTGTGGCCAAAAAAACAAAACTAAAAACAATTCTAGAAGTTCCCTTCGTGGCTCAGTGGTTAACAAATCCGACTAAGAACCATGAGGTTGCGGGTTCGATCCCTGACCTTGCTCAGTGGGTTAAGGATCCGGCGTTGCCGTGAGCTGTGGTGTAGGTTGCAGACGTGGCTCGGATCCCACGTTGCTGTGGCTGTGGTGAAGGCCGGCAGCTACAGCTCCTGTTAGACCCCTAGCCTGGGAACCTCCATATGCTGCGGGAGTGGCTCTACAAAAAAAAGGCAAAAAGACAAAAAAAAAAAACAAAACAAAACCTAAAAACAATTCTAAACATAAATGAACATTACAATATATGAAAGTCTGTCTTTGCACATAGAAAGCACCTATCTTTTACTGGCTATTCTTTATATCATAATATCCCAGTTTCTCCAGAAAAAGCAAAGATAATATTGCGTAATATTAATTTTATATATTAAAAAAGTGACTAGAAGAATTGTAACTATAGAAGTATACCATTTTAAATGCATGTAGAATAACTGCAGAAAATAGAACACAGAAATAAACTTAGATTAGGATTCACATACCATATTCGAGTCCAGTATACAACTTTGTCTCTTCCAAGGACACCATACTCGGTACCCTGTATAAAAAACAGGAATGCTTGTATTTATTAATAATATCAACAAAGGAGGATTAAAGGGAAAAATGTCATTGCTAGAATGTTTAAATGATGATCTTTTAACAAACACATATTTCTCATCTTTAATACTTCAATTCTTTACTATAGCCTTTAGAAGAGTTAGTGCTATCTGTTTCAGTAAGGACAGTATTATTCATCTTTTAAAAAAATGTTAATTAAATGTAATCATTTCGGGGGGAAAATTCACTACTCAAATGAACTTAGCACTGATGGTCATTACTCAAGTGTAAAAGCTTAAATCTGATAATCATTTATACAAAGAAATGTCAGCTTTATAATGACATAACAAAGGTTAAACCCAGACAACAAAAAAATACCATCCAATTTTACAGCAGAATATGTAGCAGATATAAACTTCTTTATGTAATAATTACCCTTCCTCTTAAAACCAGCCAAACTGATCTCTCTTAACATCTGTAGTAAAATGTCACTATTTTTTAAGATGTTCAGATGTAGAAATACTACATTAAAAGTCACTTTTTAGGTATGCAAGGAGAGATTCTCCTGGGGAATAGGAACCTTTATATCTGAAATCTAAATTTTATTTAATGAAAAATATAGTTTTATTTCAAAATATGAGATATAATTCAGTAGCTTTTTAAAAACGAGAGAGAATACTTTTTAGGAGAAGGAAGACAGACACAAATGTCAAGGAAACATGGGGTAAACATATTCAATAGAGGGCTAATATAATAATTAATGGAAACTTTACAAATACTGCTCATAATTCATGAACTACATAACATTTGTAATGAAGAAAATACTATTTTTAAATCAACATTACCCCCCTTAACATTATATTTTAAGTTGAATTAAGTAAGTTATCTCTCTACCATAATATTTGGTAGTTATGAATTTCGGGCTTTATCTAAATGGCAACAACACTAAGATTACTAAAATACCAATTATTTAACTATGTTCCTTGCCATAATGTAGTGCCTAGGATGGTAACAAAATTGTCTTAAAGTTTCAAACCTAAGGCTACAGAGTAAAAACAAATAATGGTAATATTTCATCATATAAAATAATTTGTTTTTCAGAGACTTTCAAGTTCATATTCAAATTCTTAAAATCTGGTTTTCATTCCTTAAAGTTTCAATTGTGTATGACGGAAAGATAAATGTGTAGCCAGAATCTAGTCAGTAAGAAATAAAATCAAATTCTTTTACAATGAACTTCCAGGGAAGTCCAACATCTTGACCGAAAACAGATTTCAAGAACAAAGAGAAAAAGGCTCTGCTCAAACAGCAGTAAGCATTAGGCCTAAGACTATTACCCGCCCTCCCTCCCCTGATAGAGCTTGGGGAAGTGCTTGTCATGAGCTATCACATGCTGTAATCATGCTGCTGCTATAAACCTAAGTAGTTTCCTAAAGTAGAAATACAATTGTACCTTACCCAGTCCACCCCTAGTACCACATAATACTGAACCAAGCATGCATTTGAATTATGGTCACAAAATTACTCTTAACAAACAACATAAAAAAAGCAATCTTTACAGTATAATCTCTATACTATGCTCTGTTGTATTTTAGAGAGTATAGCACTCTTTATAGTGCAGTACCATTCTGAAAAATGTTTACTATCAAGCGAACAAACAAAAGGCCATCTGAAATATATTTTATACCTTTCTGACTTTAGTAACATCAATTACACCGGAATCATGTTTTTTTGGGGTTTTTTTTTTTTTTTTTGGCTTTTTAGGGCCTCACCCACAGCATATGGAAGTTCCCAGGCTAGGGGTCAAATTGGAGCTGCAGCTGCTGGCCTATGTCACAGCCATAGCAACATGGGATCCAAGTCACAACTGCGACCTACACCACAGCTCACGGCAATGCCGGATCTCTGACCCTCTGAGTGAGGCCAGGGATTGAACCCACGTCCTCAAGGCTACAGTCAGATTCATCTCCACTGTGCTACAAGGAGAACTCCCCAGAATCACATTTAAAAACAAGTCTCATCTAAGATGCCTGATGATAATTTTCAAAATTCATGTGTCACTGTGAATTGTTTCCCTATTAGAAAATTTGAAGAAATAGTATATTCACTACAATTATTTTAAAACACATAGACCTCTGTGGGATTTTAAAATATTAAGCCGCAGATTTAAATAAAAATGGCTTAGGCTTCTACATTTAATACCTGAATTAAGACACATTTTCCATACTCAAGTGTAAAGAAGGCATCTATTTAATGACACATATTTCAGCTTTTTTTTCCCCTTTTTTCTTTTTGGCCATGCCCATGGCATGTGGATGTTCCCAAGTCAGGGATCAAACCCACACCACAGCAGCAACCCAAGCTGCAGCAGTGACAATGCCAGGTCCTTAACCCACTGAGCCTCGGAGAAACTCCTCAGCCTTACTTTATTTGTTCTTATCCATTCCAAATTTCTTTTATGCTTATTTACCTAAGATTCATCTTTAATTGATCTCTCATATAACAAATTAATTAAACTCTGATTATTCTGACACCTTTCACATTAAATGTTTCTCAGAGTGTAAATACAAATGTATTTTTTCTGATCTTTGAAGAATAATTTTCTAAAAGAAATCTCTATCACCCAAGTAAGACTTTAGGATTATGTATCTTCGTGGCCACATTTTAAGTCTCTGTATACTGGGCCATACCTTCTGATACTTAAAACTGCTCTTGTAACTTTTAGTTATATACATAATCTTAGCTGAATAGACTTAAGGTGCTATCAACAATTACAGATCTGCGTTCTCTTTAAACACTATAGTAGTAATATATACATAATTTAAGTCAAATACCCTCACCCCAAATGAAATTCATTCTAGTCAGTCACTGGTTCATTTTACAACAGTAATATAAAAATAAGATTCTGACAAATAATTGCAATGCAACATATTATAAATAATCCCATCTATAAAATAATAAACTTAAATCAGCTTCACAGCAACTAGACAGTACCACCAAGCCACCTAAATTTATAACAAAATGTGTTTAATATCTGTACCGCTTAAAAAAAAAAAAAAAAAGACTTGCAAGTTTTCTAGGACTATGTTATTTGACCACGAGATGGCAATCTTCCTTAGATTTGATTAGAGCAGAACTGAAAATCATCACTGGTGGGAAATAAAGGATGATAAAAAGGGAAGAAATGACCAATAACATAAAAACAAAATACACAATACAGATCAAATATGCAGATGAAGGCTAGGTCTTGTCACGGAACAACTGCAATAATTTTTCCTGTCTACAAGTGGAAGAATAACCTACTCTTCCCCCAAACCCCTCCCCTTCCAAATGAAAACAAACATAAGAGGTATAAAAACCAAGCCACTAAGAGATTTTTTTTTTTCCCTCAAGGTTTTAAGTGTTTAACAACAGATAACCGGCCTATTTCCGTGTTCTATTATCTAGTTCAATTCTGAGACGTCAATAACAACTATAAACACAAAGAAAGGCTGGCTCTTATTCTACCATATGAATAAAAGTTTGCCTAGTAAAGAGAATCTTACACACAGCTAGGTTTAAAATTAACTCAGAGCATAAGAACTATTTCCATCTCCGACACACACGTTTTTAAAAATCAATGAAAACAGTCAGAAGGTGAAATAAGGAGAAAACAGGGTTACTCACCGTGGAGTAGTAACTGTTTCCTTTTCTGTGTGCAGCTCCCCCAGCAGAGCTGGGTAGTTTCCTGGAGGTGCCAAGAGAGGTTAGCTAGCCCTGCCCCTCATCGCATAACAACACATCCTTTCACATATTCATGAAATGGTCTCAACTCTTAGACCTTAAGTATGAATTTTTTTTTGAGCGAAAAGTTAGTAAAAGCTGAGATCCTAAGAATGATTTAACTAAGAATGACTTAACAGATCTATCAGAGGAAAGGGAGCACAAAGTAAGAAGAAATATTTGAGATGAAAAATGATGACTCCTCTACCTTGAGTAACCCTGTTTTATAGATATTAGATTTTTGCATCTTAGGATAGCTGGTTAGACCTAAAAAGATTCTAAAGAATTCACTGCAAAAGGAGAAATTAATGACGATTTGAGGATTAAAGGCAAGTGTCCCAAATTCCTATATGACCCTGGAAAGACATAATCCAACTGCCACATCTATAAAGGTAGAACTATAAGTTATACCACAAATACTTCTTGAAATCATTAACTAAAGGTTCCAAGAGCACAATAGAAAGGTTCCATTTTAAGATTAATTAAGTAACCCTGATAGCTGACAAAACTGTTAAAATGTCAAACTGAACTAAAAAAATTTACTCTTAACTACCCTCAAGGGACCTTATTTCATCTGTTGTTTGAAATAGTCAAATTTAGTATAAGATAGTTAGTAAACCTACGTTGCTAAAGGCCAAAAAGTACAGTGTGGATACTCTATAATTTACTTTATAGTTAGGACAATCAGCTCGTCTTATCTATGTTTTATTTTGGTCAGTCTAATCACATAGTGCAGAATACTGTTTTTCACATGTGGGTAGCCTTTTCCCTGAACAATGTGATTCTGAGACCACTCCATATACTCTCCTCCTAGGAACTAAGGTTTTCTTACAGGCAAATGCAGAACTAAATTAAGCTTCTAGATTTTTATTGCTGCAATTTTCTAGAAGACTAGTATTACGAATACATGCACAAGGCAAACTTTATAATAAATGATTTGACAAAAAATAATTAAAGTATCTAGCATGTTTTACCTGAGATTTAAGAAAAATACAGGTTTAAATTTAAAAAAAGAATTGAGTGCTATGTGCTACCAAAACTGGTCTGGTACTTCAGAAAGTACATAGTGTCCCATAATACCACAGCCCAACTATTAGTTATTAACAAGAGTGACTTCCTCAGACATCTTAGGCATTACACTAAACCAGTGGTCACAATTATGCATTTCCTTTTCTCCCCAACTTGGTACCTTTTACTCTATCTCTCTGGAGTAACCAATGTCCAAAGTAAAGAGTTCATCTACTGGTTTCAAACTGACCTGCTACAGATAATCTCCAAGAATTATGCAACAAATCTTTCTTCACAATTAGGCGGTATGACTCAATACCACAGAACAATGCCACCATCAACTGAAATTATCTTAGTTCTTTCAAATCAATTTACTCTTAGAAGATTTTAATAATTATTGACCTATACTAGAATAACATTTTAGTAATTTAAAAGACTAAGTTTATTTTATGATACTTTGGTGAGAACTTACTATCTATAAAAAAAAGTTATTTATATATATTATATAAAGTAAATGTAAAATGTCACACGTTGCCAAAATAAAATTTCAGATAACGTGATACAAGATAGAAACTGGGTTTTAAAGAAAGGATTCTGTTAAGAACTATTTAAAAGTCCAGAAAAGACTTTATAAACGCTCTCTTTTGACAATTCAAAGGCAATGGGCTGCTCATTCACCTCTAATCTACTTATAGAATTATTACCCTGGAAATGTGTATGTAATTATAAAGAACATCAGTGTTCAATGATTAAAATGATTGTTTTTCCTTGTTTTATATTTTATTTCATTATTATATACTATTAAATATATAAGAAAATATATATTTATAATTAAGATTAAAATATATAAACATACATTCATATTAAATATAATCTTATATTACTTCATTATGCTTATTGTACCAAGTTTTCATTTTAAGTTAAAATTCTAAAATACAACATTTTAAAATCTAAATTATCATTCAACTTTTTGGGAGAAAACCTATAAAGGGATGCAGATGTCAAATTTTATAGCTTATTATGTATAGAAAGAAATGCAGGCTAGCAATCTGCTTATTTATAGTTCATGGCATTAATAAAGTTTTTATAATATGGTATTGTTTTCCTTATTGAAAATGCATTTCACTATACACGTCTAACTGGCTTTATAATAACCAAAAATACATTTATTTCAAAGGATGGATAAAGACTATGCTCAATTCACTATCACAGTGCACATGGCTACATGATGAAATGAACTGCAACAGAAACCTCTAAGCCTCCTGAGCTGACCGCTCAGCAGTGCATCCTCATCATCACTCAGTACTAAAAAAAATCTAATTATATACATGGAAGACACAGGTTTTTGCTCTCAGATAAATTACTGGATTAAAGGTCCACACTTAACACATTCAAACAGAACTAAGTTTAATGATGTAATAAATTTATGTATGAAATAGTTTTAGCATTCTTACTATATCACATACTGTTATAGATCATTAGGAAAATCAAAACCATTTCTGTAGATTTCTCCATTCAAAATTCTTTAAAATTTCCCTTGACAAAAATAAATTTTGGTAAAACTGTTCCTACAACAAACTGATGATAAACAAAAGTTCTTTGAAAGAATTCAGCAAATTCCTAGGCAAACTTAAAATTGATTTCCTCACCTGAGAGGACCCTACCTCTCCCTCCTAAATCTAATGAGCAATCTAAAAAGTTCAATGCCTAGAAACAGTTTTTAGAGTGAAATAAGTAGAAATTATAAAAAATATGACTTCAAACAACTGATTATTCAAAATATGGAAAGACAAGTAAGCCACATTTTAAAACCTTCCTTGAAGCTTTTTTCTCCTGCTGTGTTTTCTAAGGGGGCAAGAGTTCTTATTCTTATGTGATTTTCATTAACTCGCTCAGTTATGAGATGTTGATGTTCAGATAAAATGATCTAAGACGGTATGCTAAAACTAGCATCTATGTACTTAATAAGTGGGCTGAAGTTACATACTACTAATTTCATTTAAACTCAATTTTTTCAGCTAAAATGGGAGCACTGGCAATGGACTAAAATTAAGACGTTCATTCAAAATAATGATACTGTGAAAAGCACTTAAATTCATAAAGCACCTTGATGGATCTAAAATGTTCAAAATCATAACAGTGAATAAATTTTTATCAAAAGACACCCCAGGTTTTCTGCTACAAAATCCTTAATATTGATTGTATACCAAAAAAAAAAGTCACTTTCTTTCTTTTTTAACAAGGGAATTTAATTAATTCAGTAAACTAACAGATGGACTTAATATGTCTAAGTTGATATTTTAAAACTGATTATCATTGAAAGTTATTCTATCCTGGTACCATATGAAAATCTGAATAAAGCCTTAAAGTTTATAGGCCTAAACTGCACCTCAGGTATTTTTACCCTAACAATGACAGAAAGGTTAAAGTGATACAGAAACAACACCAATAACAAAACCAGTGACTCATCGTGGAACTAAGTCTTGAAATATATACCAAGTGGCAAAACAGCAAAATATATAAAGTAGTTATTTTTACTTACAAGTTAGTAACTGGATCTCCTTTCAATGGAGGTAGAAGGTTTCCTGAGCCAATTAAACAATTGTGTACGATAGTCAGACTCTGCAGAACATCATCTCTAGAAAAAAAAAAAAAAGCAATTTCACACTTGAGAAGACCCCAGGTCCCTATTTAACCAAAAAAACCTTGTAGAGTCTAAGGTGAAGTACAATATTAAGACACAGAAATGATGAATGTCCATAGTTTACCCACTTTAATAGTACAAACTAATAAAACAGATACTATTAGTATAAAGCCTATTATTAATAGGCTTTAAATAATCACAAGTAAGAACAACAGACTGCCCTTTGTGAATTCTGAATTTCTAATCCCATTTACCGACAGATCACAACTACTAACAAAAAAGGAAACAGTATTACAAAAGATATTCCAGTACAGTCCCTCTTTTAAAATGGACTAAACAATTTACTCCAAAAAGCAGTTCAAAATACCATAAAGTTGGCATAAGTCAATCATACTTCTTCCTCCTCCAAGCCCATTCCTACCCGATTTGCTTATTAAAATTTGACACATGGTGATTCTCTTACTATGATTTTAGCAACTTTCAGAGATATAAATTATAAAAGCCTATTGGGATATAAATTATAAAAGCCTATTAGTCTCAAATAATTGTTTTTTGTTACAGCTCTTTGGAAGAGAAAAACAAATCTTAAAGATAATTTTCTAAGAAATACTAATGTCAGAGTCCCCTTGTGGCTCAAAGGGTTAAGGATCCGGTGTTGTCACTGCTGTGGCTCTGGTTACAGCTGTGGCGCACGCGTTTAATCCCTGGCCTGGGAATTTCTGCATGCTGCAGGTGTGGCCAAAAAAAGAAAGAAATACTAATGGCAACAGTATGAATTACTAAAAAGAAACAAACCAATAAAATCTTAGGTGTATCTAGAGAAACAGGCATTTCCTTACAAAGGGGGCATATTTAAACACACTTCCCAAAAGATGCACAAGTGAAACTGCTAAGAAGGCACTAAAAACAAACTAGAACAAACCCCAAGTTTTCCCAATTAAGATGTTTAAATGCTATGACAAAATGTATGTTATCAAACTATAAATTATATTAAATGGTTCCCTAATGACATTTACGACAGATATTCAAAACACACATTGAAAATGAATATATCAGCTATGCCAGAGAGAGGCACAGAAAAGAATTTTTTAGTCTGCAATGATGTAACACTGATTACAAAAAAAAAAAAACTAACCTAGACATTTCAAGTTCTCCATCCCCACAATGTTGGAGTTTGACGAGCTCAGGCTGAAGAAAAGAGTCCAACAGATAGAAGGCAAAAGCCACTTCTTCAGAAGAAGGAACATGCCACTGGATCCCCAAATTCCACAAGTCCCCTGGTTTACCCCAATCCTAGAAAACAGCATTTATTCAGCAAGTTGAGAAGTTGAAAAAAGAGCATACACACATTATTTAAAAAGTTTATAAGAAACCATAAATAATCCAAACCTAAGGCACAAAAAGGCATTAAAAACTATATTATCCTTTCATTATCACTCCTGAAAAAGCTCTCCCCAAAGAGCCACTCAAATATGAGTTTATTGTAAGAGTATGCAGCTACTGCATTCCAATTCCAAATTATATGGAACCATGGAGGACAAAATGGCATAACAAGTCATTTCACACACAAGCAGAAAAGAGAACTAGAGCCACATGCAGAGCTATGTTGCACTTTCCAAGTTTAAAATATTCAGTAATATTCTGAGTATATATATGCTGAAAATAAAGAAGCGACACAATGAAAAACAAAAGCATACTTTGAATCTATTAGAAAAATAACCCAATATACCCTGGAATCCTAAATTATTGAAAATGCTTGCCTTGATAGGAAAGTATTCAGAAGGAGGCTTGTCAAAGCCGCCTGGCACACTGCAGTATTCTGTAGGGTAGATAAGTGTGGTAGAACGAAGAAGGTGATGCAAAAGGTTACAAGACAGAGTGTAACCCTGCTTACAGGTTAAATGTAGCGTTCTTTGGAGAATCTTTACAAGCTGCTCCTTAAAAAGAAGCAACTTCTTCCCATCCACTCGAGTAATCTAAAAAGAACAGTTGAAAATATTTCGTTACAAGAGCAAATATCAATAATTAAATTTTATGTTTGACCACTAAAGAAAGCTAAAATAGTGTTTCTGAAATGACTTTAATTCATTTTAGGATTGTCATTTTAATTATATTCTAAAAATTAATTCGTTAAGATCAAAACACATTTTCTGAGTTCAGGCTCTCAAGTGCCATAATAACCTTTTCAAAAGAATCTATCTCTTTAAAGAGGTGAAACTTATGTAACTGGAAATCTCTGTTCTTTGATTCCCGATAAGAAACTGAAGTTTCATTGCTGGCCAAATTTAGAAGTGGGGGGAGGGGGTGACTGCCAAATCTGATAAACTTTTCAATTAATGAGTTACCCACATTTGAATTAATAAGTAAAAAGAAGTGTTGAGCATGAAGTAAATAATTCTCACTTCTTTCTTAACAAGAAAATGAGAGTATTTGACTTTTGGTGGTCATATCGAGAAATATTCAGAGTTCCCACTGTGGCTCAGCAGGTTACAATCCATGAGGATGAGGGTTTGAACCCTGGCCTCGCTCAGTGGGTTAAGTATCCAGCATTGCTGTGGCTGTGGTGTAGGTCAGCAGCTGCAGCTCCGATTCAACTCCTAGCCTGGGAACTTCCATATGTCGCAAGTGGGGCCATAAAAAAAAAAAAAAAAATAACAATAAAAATAAAAAAGGAAAGAATTCTTTCAAAATTATGACTTTACATGTTTTAAAGTTAATTTTTCAAAAACACAGGCTAAATCCTCAAAGCAGGTCAACAGTTTCTTCATTACAAAGATTTATAATACCTCAGACAAAAGCTGAAGACTCCATAGTAACTCCTTGTCTAGCTCTTCATCATTTAATACATCATCATCTAAAAATAGCAAAATAGTATCAGGGGAAAACAAAACAAATACCCAACTAAATGCTTCATTTAAAAATACTTATATTTAATATCTGTAGTAGCTGCAAAAAGTCTCTTTTAGGAAGCCTTTCATCCCTTCTTTAATAAGTTGAACTTGCTCCAGAGGAAGTAGAAACTCAATTTTCAAGAAAATAAACACACCACCAGGACGCCTGCCCCTTAGACATCCCACAAAATAAATTACCTTTTTTTTTTTTTTGGCTGCACTTGCAGCATGCAAAAGTTCCCAGACCAGGGATTGAGCCTACACCACAGCAGTGACAACACTGAATCCTTAACTCTCTAGGCCACAAAGGAACTCCCAAAATAACTGACATTTTTTATGGCAACTTCTGAATTGTTCTTATGATTAACAATGTAAAATTTCTAAGCTTCCTGTCAACCTGGATGATACCTTGCTTTTGAGCAATTTCACCCCAAAGTGCAAAATTGAAATACTGCATAGCTTAGGGAGTTCCCTCCCTCATGGCTCAGTGGGCTAAGAATCTGGCACTGTCACTGCTGTGGCTCGGGTCTGATCCCTTGGCACTTCTGCATTCTGCATGCCGTGGACAGGGCCAATATATATATAATAGCTTAAAGAACCTATATAATAGCAATATATATATAATATTATACATGTAATAGCTTAAAGAACCTGTTTCCATCAACAGAGTTCTAGAAACTAAGAAAAAAAATTTTCTAAACTTATAAATACAGAATAATAATCTTAGAACTTACTCATTGTAAGCTGAGTTATAACACTGCAGCAGTGGGGAACAAAGAGCTTCAAAGATTCCTCTGGGCAGCACTGAAAACATATTTATACAAACGTTTTTTTGAAAGGCACAAACATTTAATGGTCACAAAGTATATACACTATCACTATTTACAGTGGTAAATAAGGGCTGTAAGCAGCTACTGAAAAAAATATGTATTTTAAGAATAGTAAGTGTGTCTAAATAATTAAACTTGTTTGTTACTGATTCATTAATTCATCAGTCCAGAAAACCCCAACTCACCTTTACTGCAGCACGGCACATGTCTGCCACCATGCGGCCTGCTACTCTTGTTTCAAATATATGTGACACAGAAAAATTAAATACCTTCTGAAGGGCCACCTATTAAAAGATAACGTAGCAAATGAAAATGTCTAATCAGCATTTTAAAGAAAATTAAACACTTTTGAAACATAAAAAAGAAAATGATAGCCTGTACTAAAATACTCACATAGGAAAATTTTAACCATCCAGACACATAAAGATTTGCTTAATGTTACATTCAGGTCTATGAATAACCTTTGCACAAGACCTTAATATGAATCAAACATTTGAGGCACAAGATTGTATTTGCTATAGAAATGGTGAACAGACAACTAGACCTGCTGGAAGCAGATGCAATTTAATTATCTTGTTGGGTAATCCAATGTAACAGGGAATTTTGGGGAATATCTAATATTTACAATTTGTCATTCTGACAACTACAAACTATAAATACTTCTCTCTTCTAAAAGACTTTAAGCATTCTATTTAGTTTTACAATAAAATCACAGAAGTTTAACTTAAATGCTGAATGAAAGAATGAGCTCTAGACATGGATTAAAAATGTGAAAATCATAACAACTGCTTTCAAAAGATCCTGGTTAAATAATTTCTTTATACTAACATAATCTTAGTAAATATTTCACACAGCTATAAGGCAGCTTACCTTTTAACCAGGATAAATATAATGAACAATGATAATCTCAGAGAGAGCAATGGAAATGGAGTAGTGGGATAGAAAAACAGAAATAAAAACCATATGGTACATAACAGGTATTGACTAATATTCAATAAGTGAACATTACAGGATGCCTTATGAGGACAGACTTTCTTATTCATCAATGTTTGTCAGGTTTTTATATTTAGGATTTAATTTCTATAAGGTGATGGAAAACGCAATCTTCAAAACTTTTTTCCCTAAGTAGTATCTTATTGTAGATTTTAAAATTAGTCAATTCTTATGACTTACAGTAGTTATTATGCTCTATATAAAGTCACTGTGGGCACTGAATTAGCAAATATTGAACAATAACTTTGAGCCTCTAGTTACATTTTCATCAACTGATGGATATATAATTTTGTTTTATGTGCATTTTTGTTTGAAGACACCATACTGAATACATATTGTTGATTGATTAACCTTGAACTCACAGCTAAAAGCACTGTAATTCATGTCTGAACAAAGCACACCTAAAATATTCTTTTCTATGTTAGATCCACCATAAAACTCTCTTATGTTTACAATAGTAGACAGTGAAACAGCATTTCTCTTGGGGGCCATTTTAAACAGCAAAAGCACAAAAATGTTAAAAATCTGACACTAAACAGATGAAAAAAGGACCCTCGTTAATAGTATGAAAGCTGAAACAAGAAGGATATTGTTACTTATTCGACCTCAGCTGAAAACATGCACAACTCAAATTTTCTTGCCACTTTTAAAAGTTTGCACAGGGAGTTCCCATTGTGGCTCAGTGCAAATTAATCTGACTAGTATCCATGAGGATGCAGGTTCAATCCCTGGACTTGTTCAGTTGGTTAAGGACCTGGCATTGCTGTGAGCTGCGGTGTAGGCCACAGATGCATCTCGGATCTGGTGTTGCTGTGGCTATGGCGTAAGCCAGTAACTCCAATTAGACCCCTAGCCTGAGAACCTCTATATGTTCCGGATATAGCTCTAAAAAATAAACAAAAAATAAAAAATAAAAGTTTGCACAAAAGCACTGCGAGTACCAATTTGGGGGTTACAAATAAATTTTAGCAAGTAGGTGAATTCACAAATACAGAATCTGCAAATAATGAGGATCAACTCTGTACCGTTTTAAAAATTTAGTATGGAAACAAACGATAAGCTGGCATAATATGCATACAAAGCAACTTGAAGTACAATTTTTAAAATAGCACATAAAACTACAAATTGGAGTTCAATGCACTCTTACCATAAATATTTCTTTGGAACACTGTGTGAGGATTGTACTAAACGTAGAAGACAGACCTAATTCGACCAAACTCTCCAAGTGAGTCATTTTCTCAGTTTCTGTTTCTTCTCTTGTTTGCTCCAGTGTGCTACTTTCTATAAGACCAAAGCATCTAAATAATCCAAAGAAAGTCAAATTTTAGCAACTAAAAACTGGTTTAATTTTTTCGTTGTTGCTGATTATATAAATCTTTATTGTTATGACTATTCAAATGACAGCTACTTAATTCATCTGTGGCTCACAAATCAACTGTCCTTTCGTAACTTCAGAAGCAGCACCATTGTTGTGTAGCAGTTAAACACAGACTGCAATGCAAAGGGAGACTACGATTGCTGACAGGACATCATGTTTTTGAATATCAGATAAAGGGCATGTTTGGGGTACTTGCTCACCTGTCCATAAACTGTAAGACAAAATCCTCAAATTCAGCTGTGGCTGAACAAAGTTCTCGTTCCACCTGTAACAAGTCAATGTGGAGAAAATTTCGTTGCCTTTGCAGCCAAAACAAAAACAAAAATCAGACAGTAATGAAAATTTCTCTTCATTAGAATAAGCTGTTAGTTTTGCATTATATTTTCTTGGAAGTATTACTTGACTCTATCTCAAACTGCATAACAGATTTATTCCTAACATAAGGTGGAAAAACAAAATGCCACCACTCTTGCTTCTCAAAAAATTAAAAAGTGACAAAAAATTGAAATACCCCTTTACATGTCAATTGTTTACTAAAACAGCCTATTTTTGACCCATCTCCTTTGGCAGGTGCTCCACAGATTATCTTAATGACCTGGCCCTCCATTTATATCATTCTAGTCACAAAACAGTAGTTTTAACTAGTGAACACCTCTCCAAAGCTGCTTTCAACTACTGAAAGCAAAACATTACCAAATATTTGGTGCCAAAAATTACCAAATATTACTATGGACATACAGTAAGAATCAGAATTCAGTTAACCGATCCTTTTACAACCAGAAAACATCCTTACTTCTGTGAGATCATTTCTTTCTTGTAGTACAGATGAACAATCTACTAAAGGCACCAGAGTGGAAAATGTTGCTATAAACTGGAATGTGATCTGTGGGAAGATGCAAAAGATCTAACATTAATTACATAATTCTAGCTCCAAAATATATGTATACAATAAACTATAATAAAGTAACGAATTAATTATTCTGAGGGAAATGCCACAATAATCTTTCTGGAATTTTTTCATTTAGAATTGAACATTTTAATCCCTCATGAATAACTGCTAATTAATGAAGTTATATTACATTTATTTTCATGCACTTATTTATTAGGTTTAAGCACAAAGTTCTCAAACCTTCTGTAACCAAGTTACTTTGCCTCCCACCAAAAATGTAACATTAACTAAGAGTAATTAGAAAATGTTAATGCAGAAGCCTGAGACCAGGGAGGAGGGAAAAGGTACAATACTATAAGTTAGAAGATGTATGTATAAGGGGAATCTGGCATTTCACATCTAGTAATTTTTATCAGGCTCCTTGCCACAAGGGCAGATGAAGTCAAGTGCAAATGATCATTTGGTATGCTTTTTAATGTATCTGCTTAAAGAAAAGAGGAAATATATAATGAGTTTTAAAACATTTGGAGTTCTTGTTGTGGCTCAGTGGTAACGAACCCAACTAGTATTCATGAGGATGCAAGTTCGTTTCCTGGTCTTGCTCAGTGAGTTAAGGATCTGGCATTGCTGTGAGCTGTAGTGTAGGTCACAGATGCAGCTAAGATCCCATGTTGCTGTGGCTGTAGTTGTGGCTGTGGCTGGCAGCTTTAGCTCTGATTTGATACCTAGCCTGGGAACTTCCATGCACCGTGGGTGTGGCCCCTAAAAAGCAAATTAAAAAAGAAAATCATACAATCATGAATGAATACACGTTATGGCAAATTACATGCAAAAGAAGACTTTATATAGGTCAACGAATCGTCCACAGATCTAAACTTTGGCATCTACAGATATAACTATTACCATTAACAAATTTTACAATGTATTAGTTCTAAAGAATATTTGAAGAAAAGTTAAGAGGATGTCCATTTACACAATTACAACTTAAATACAAAACAGAATCATAAACATGCTCACCATGCATTTACTAAAGTCATTTGGATCCACCCCAGGCAATGCTCTCATCAACAGAGGTAGCATGTGTGTTGGACCTTCAGGAAACCATTTTCCCCCTGATACCAAACTACGGGCTACTCCAATTACACAACTTAAGGTAGCTGTGAGCTGGTGAGGTTCTGTTAAAGTCTCTAGTGCAGGATATGTTCTATAGTTTGAAAACAAAATTTTAAAAATTTTCCATCAGATAAACATGCATAATACATTAAATATACTAAATTCGTAAACTGCACTTTGGATTAAAGGCTTGCAGGTAGTAGAATATTTTGAGGGGCAGTTTATTTGCTCTCAAAGGTAACAGAATCACACAAAGGTACGTGTTTCCCTAATTCCCTGCCATCTCACCACCTTTCTCCAGGCAAATTCCACAGTGAAAAATAACATTAATTGGCAGGTTTTCCATTATTTCAGCATCTTAACCCTTTTTCACATTCCAATAGGACTGCATCTAATCTAATGGTCAATTACTATTAAAATTCAGGAATAACAAGTTACAACTATTCCGCTCTTCCTTTTTACAGGAAAAAAACAATCTCACTAAAACATCGAAATATCTCCTACTTTATACTTTTATAAAAAGACTATTTTAATGTTGAAAATCAGCTATCAGAAACATAAGAGAATATTCCTGACACTAGACTGAATAAATCAGAGCAAATAAGGCAAATGTAATTTTTGACCACTAAGTATTTAAGAGTCAAAACACTCACTCCTTGACTCAGTGATTTCACCTTTGAGAATCTATCCCATAGAGGGGGAAAAAAAACCCAAATGCAGTCATTTTAAATTCCTCTTATACAGAAAAGGTAAATAACAAGGAAATTTCATTATAAATAGGAAAAGAGGAAGATTTCTAAGTAGGATTTAAAAAAGTAACCAAACCTCGTTGTACAACTATAAATGTAATAAAATGCATTGAGAAAAAAAATAAACTAAAAAAAATTAAAATACACAAATGAACTTATCTATGAAACAGAAAGAGACCCACAGACATAGAGAACAGAACTGTGGTTGCCAAGGGGGAAGAGGGGTAGTGGAGGGATGGATTGGGAGTTTGGGATTATCAGAGGCAAACTGTTGTATATAAAACTAAATCACTTTGCTGTACACCAGAAATTAACACAGCATTGTAAATCAACTATACTTAAATAAACTAAATTAAAAAAAAATAACCAAACCTATGCTTATTTTTTAAAAAATGAATAAAATAAACCCAAAACTCTTTAACAGAGGCTGTCTTCAGGAGGTGCAAAACTTAAGTGCCTAAAAATTTTTTTCTATATGTTTACTTTTTAAAAGACTTTTGCTTTTCTAAAAGAGAAAAAAAAAAAAACCTTCAAAGAAAGGTAGCCATGCCACTTCTAACAGGACAAAATTACAACTGAAAGAGTGTGAAAAAATGTCATGTACTATCAGTTTTGTCAACTTAATATTAATCTTGGCTAAGATGAGAATATGCTGATATTAAATTTATCCAAAGACTGAGAGATAAGGAAAATGTGATGTATAACTATATTTGTATGTATAAGCTTTGTTCCTTCTGCTAAAAATTGATCTCATTACATAATTAATCAGCTGGAAAACACTGAAACAAGGCAAAACAAAGGGGAAAGAAAGAAACAGCAAAATATCAAGAGTTCAAAAATTTACAAATTACTAAAGTCCATTCCATCCCCCTGCCCCAACCCACCCTTAGACTATCCACACCTGCTACCACATGGAGGTCAAGTAGCACAGAACAGTGAGGGAGGGCTAAAGACAGAGGAGAAGCTGCCTAACTGCCTCATTCCACTTCCCAATTAAGTTACATGTGCTAGAAGTTTCAGGGCCCCAAGCCACGTGCATAAAAAAGAAAGGAGAGTTTGGGAAATGAGGTGCAAGTTAAATATTCACGGCAAAGTAGTCAGGGCAAAACAGCACAAGCAACTCAAAGTACGAATAATGGAGCCCTATTTTGGTGAAGGTCTTGAACAGGATACCCTTCTCCAGCCAAATGTCACCGATTTTCCCATCTCAATAGTGAGTTAGAAAATAGGCTGTCGCCTGCATTCTGACAGTGCAGACCTTGAACAAAGCTGAATTTTATGAAACTCAAACTGTTAGATCATTCTAGGCTCCAAAAACTAACATTCTTCCTCTACTTTTGACAAAGACATCTAGAGCGGAACTGTAAAGGTGAAGTCCAGGGAGCAAAGGAACGAGTAACACAAAGCTTAAGCAATCTACTCCTAAACACTCAAAATAACTGCTAGCAGCTCTCTTGGGAAACACACCAGGCCTATGAGAATGATGAGGCAAACAGAGAACTACTTTTGTTACTATTTCAACATACAAAACAAAATGAATGCAATAAGATATACACTATGGAAATAATAAATACAAGGTTATACATGAAAATAAACATAACCAAAGTTTCTTTTCCGTCACTGATTCTAAGAAATAATAGAAATCCCAAATCCCTTTTACTGCCAATGTTCTTAATATTCAGTGGCACTCACATTTTATGAAAAAATAGCCAGAGTTTTATTCATGAGCAAAAACAACTAAAATGTGGGAGTTCCCGTCGTGGCGCAGTGGTTAACGAATCCGACTAGGAACCATGAGGTTGCGGGTTCGATCCCTGCCCTTGCTCAGTGGGTTAACGATCCGGCGTTGCCGTGAGCTGTGGTGTAGGTTGCAGACA
>PVHT021183519.1:11137705-11183519 GCA_004024745.2 Catagonus wagneri
CACATAATTCGAAATACTTATTTTATCCATTTCATGGCAATCTTTTTTCTCTCTGATAAACTTTTATGAAGTTACCAATCATAATGTTAAAATGTCTTATTTCTTCTCTAGGAACAGGAATAGGCACCAAGATGGCAGAACAGTAGATAAAGAAAAGAAAAAGAAAAAGAGTGGAGGAAAGAGATAACCAGAGTAAACATTAGCCATGGCTGAGGCTTCAATGAAACATGTAAAGCTACACTTACCTTTCAAGTACCGGGGGTATTACTAACTCAGGTCTCATGAGTGCAAGATTCTGCAGAGCCTGGGCTGCTTCTAAACTACCAGTTTTGCTAAACATAGCCAAGAGGACAGGCTGAATAATGCATTGAACAAAGTCTGTAACATCTTGATCAGAAAGCTTATGGCTATCAGGCACTGGAGTTAACCAAGAAGGCTTCTTGTATCTTTCACGATGCAATCTTCTAACAACACTGCTTGGCAACCGCTGAAGTAGTTTCATTAACTTGTTCTGGGGACAAAGAAGCAGAAGATCCTAGGTAGGTTCTACTTCTCATACAGATATATTCATAGTTCCTCTCTACCCTGCCAAGGAAATATTTTTAAATAACAGAATGTATAATCTTATTACAAAGACCTAAACGGTCTAATTAGCCAGAATAAAATACTCTTACCAAGTAACCATTGATAATAATTAATAAATGTATTTCAAATTTCAGTTTTAATTTCTAGCACATGAATCTTCCATTACATGAAAAGACATTTTAACCAGGCAACATAAACAAACAAAAATCTAACACAAACTGAAAAGATGATTCCATGGTTTTGTGGCATTTTGTCACCAGTTATCACACTAGTATTATCTTTATTTCTATATTTTCTAATATAGAACTTAATCACTGACATACAGCCAAAGCTTATAGAAAAGACAGAAAACGTATATAGGTTACATAATTGGCAGTAGTTACATGTGACCCTATCTTTAAAAAATTCCAAACCCTAAGAGTAAAATATGAACTTACCAGCCAGCGGCCATTATTGGAAGGATGGTAAAAAGATGTGATGCTGTTAAACAAACCAGCCAAGTGTTTTTGAACTAGCTTACTTGGTCCACCCTGATCAGATAAAAGAGTACAAATATCAGTACCCACAATATTCCATAAAACTGAAGGGGTTAACAGGCCCAGACCTACATATAAATCTCTAATGTGGCTCATATTCATCCTTCTGGCAAAAATCAATTCTACCTCTAAATAAAAGTCAAAAACATTTCCCAGATGAACTGCATATAAATCAAGACAGTCTATTAAAAATAAGGGCAACTTATTAAAACAAATCAGAAAAATAGAAAAGATATCTGTTAATTTAGAATAACAGTATCAAAATTACTCTTTGCGGTCAAGTAAGTAAATCTTACTAATCTTTAGTAAATCTTTTTTTTTTTTGTCTTTTGTCGTTTTGGGGCCGCATCTGCAGCATGTGGAGGTTCCCAGGCCTATAGGGGTTCTAATTGGAGCTACAGCTGCCGATCTACACCTCAGCCACAGCAATGCCAGATCCGAGCCGCGTCTACAACCTACACCACAGCTCACGGCAACACCGGATCCTTAACCCACTTAGCAAAGCCAGGGATCGAAGCTACAACCTCATGGTTCCTAGTCAGATTCGTTAACTGTTGCGCCACAACAGGAACTCCAATCTTTAGTAAATCTTAGTAATCTTTTGTCACTAAGATTATTACCTTAAAATAACCAAGTGTGGTAACATCAGGTATAAAAAGCATTCCTTAAATGAAGAGTTTCTCACCATTAAGAAATAAAGAAGTGAGATTTACATAAACACATTCAAACATTTTACTATTACTTCTAAATGTTTCAAGTGGTAAATCTGTTATAGTTGACCATATTTTGACTCAAAAGAAAAAAAAGTTTTTTATTTCCAAAACAAACACACAAAACAACCAACCAAACAGTAATATAATTGGAGAAGGAAAAATGAGGAAAAAGCATTTATCTAACCAAACTGAAAAATCCTGGGAATAAAGGACTACAACTTGGCCTGGAAACTTCCTATCTAAAGATGATCTTTCAAGGAACAGCACAGATTCATAATGTATGCAAATGTCAAATCACTATGTAGTATACCTGAAACTAAGATAGTATTATATGTTAACTACATTTCAATTAAAAAAGAATCAGGGAGTTCCTGTCATGGCTTAGGGGAAACGAATCTGACTAGGATCCATAAGGACACATATTTGATCCCTGGCCTCGCTCAGTGCATTAGGATCTGACCTTGCTGTGAGCTGTGGTGTAGGCTGCAGACGTGGCTCAGATCTGGAACTGCTGAGGCTGTAGAGCAGGCTAACAGCTGCAGCTCTGATTCAACACCTAGGCTGAGAACTTCTATATGCTGTGGTTGCAGCCCTAAAATGCCCAAGAAAAAGGAGTTCCCATCGTGGCTCAATGGTTAACGAACCTAATTAGCAACCCTAAGAATGTGGGTTCGATTCCTGGCCTGACTCAGCGGGTTAAGGATCCGGCGTTTCCATGAGCTGTGGTGTACGTCACAGACACCGCTCACTCAGATCCCACATTGCTGTGGCTGTGGCGTAGGCCAGCGGCTACAGTTCCGATTAGACCCCGACCCTGGGAACCTCCATATGCCACAGGTCTGGCCCTAAAAAGACAAAAGACAAAAAAAAAAAATCCTCTACAAACTTCAAAGAATCAACACAGAGCTAAGGTAGAATATTGACTTACATTAGGAACATGTCTTTATGCAGAAATGAAATCCACATTCATATTTCTCAATTTACAAGAGGGCAACCACTAAGAGGCCATAATTCCAAAGCAAAATATCAAAATTTTCAAAATTCTAACTTAATAATTAGCATCATTTTTACACTAAATATTCATATTTAATACAAAATTAAGCTGCTTACAACACCTGTGTGAGTAACAGCATCATTAACTAAAATAAGGCTGATACCAATCACTGTATTTAAATCTGTGGCTCCCAAGAAAAAAAGTTCCAATTCACCGCCTATGTAAGATAGTAAATATCCAAATATTTTTGCTCTTATTGAATATCTGAGAGAAAATGGGATTTTCTCTCTGTTTAATAATATGAAATAACAAAACCAAACTTGAAAATTTATTTTTCTTTTAATCTTACAATGATTTTTAAGAACTAAACTTTTCACAATCATTCTGTCTATTCGATAGAAAAAGCCAACCAAGCAACAATATAACCTGGGAGAAAACAGCAAATGCATAACAATATCAAATGCAGAACAGTTCAAAAAGGAAATAATTGTAAAAGCAATATGTGTAACAAGCCAAGAAATTACAGTATTAAGTTGTTCCAATATTCTGATTTGAAATATGACACAAATCTAAAGTATACAGATTTGGGAGTTTCCGTCGTGGCTCAGTGGTTAACAAATCCGACTAGGAACCATGAGACTGCGGGTTCAATCCCTGGCCTTGCTCAGTGAGTTAAGGACTCAGCGTTGCCGTGAGCTGTGGTGTAGGTTGCAGACGTGGTTCGGATCTCGCATTGCTGTGGCTGTGGTGAAGGCCAGCAGCTACAGTTCCTGTCAGACCCCTAGCCTGGGAACCTCTATATGCCGCAGGTGCGGCCCTAGATAAGGCAAAAGACAAAAAAATAAAAATAAAAATAAAACATATAGATTTTTACTTTCTTTTAATTTTTACTTTCTTCTCAGTAAAATAATCTTTCATATTTCTCCCTTTACTATGACTACTTTTATCAATAGGCTTTGTGTTCAGCATAATGTTTTATGTGAACACAGACAACAAATGCATTAATATTGAGCATACGCTGGACTTCCCGTGTGGCTCACAACATAATACTGAGCATATGCGGAACCCTGAGTTCAAATCTCACCACTGTCACTATCAATTTGACTTGGGAAATTCCTTTTACCATGACTCTTGTCCTTGGTCTGTAAAACTACTATAGTCACTCTAAATCTCTTAAAACTCTAACACTCCCCACTCCTTAAAGTATAATTGACCTACAGCACTGTTAGTTCCAGGTACATAACATAATGATTCAATATTTCTACACATTACAAACTTATCACAATGACAAAACTCTGAACTTTGACCCTTACTTTTAAGGTCCATTGTTTAAGATTTATAAATGGTACATTATGACTACATTATGAGTTTGATAAACATAAGCTTACTACATCAGAAAATATCCAAGAATCAAGTAACCAACTAAGCCACTAATACAGACTTAATGCAATTATGCAGAATTTCTATATGGCTAACACAAAATTTATATGAATTACATAAAATAAACACAATCTATTACAAACCATCATGGCGGTGATCCATACTACAGCATGTCCTATATCATAAGCATTTGTTAAAAATCTTGGTACTAACACTTGACTGCTTCCCACTGGGAGGTTCAAGCTTCTTAGTATTCTTGTAAATATCTTTTAAAAGAAAAAAAATAATTAAGAATATTTACATATATGAAATAACTCTCATTAAATAACCTGTGTTGTTAATTATTAATTAATGTTATTGTACGTATTCTCATTTATCAGTTTTTAGGCAAAATAACATACTTATTAATCTGCTTTATTTCTTAGAAATATCACATAAATATCTCTAAACTCTATTTTTTTAATAACACTCTGAGGTTACAGGCATGTGGCTATGAAGCACCCATATCCATGTACCCAAAAACAGGCAAATGAGACATACTTAAACATAGAAAGGAAAAATGAGTGTAACTGTAGTTAAACGTGAACTATTTTGACTATCTTCTGCCTCTCTAAATGCACATAAAATTTTTTCTATGCTCTCATTCCAAGACAAGGATGCACAAAACACAAATAACTTCTAGCTAATTACTTTCCCTCTCAAAATTTTAGCATTAACTTGATTTCCCAATAATTTGCATTTTAACCTGTCACTTAATAACTGCATTTTAATACAACTGAATCTATATTTTAAATCTATCACTAAATATGACAGCTAGGTAGGGGATTTACTGTTCCTTCTTAGTTTCTATTGGCCAGCATTATAGGAAGATAGCACAAGCAAATGCAATTAAATATTTTGCCTTCTGCTGCTCCCAGCCCTGCCCTACTGTCAGTGTGTGCATCAGAACTATGTGGATATATTGCAACAGTTCTCCTGATGATTCTACTACAGGTGAAAAAAACACCAAAGAAGCAATCCACCTAGAGACACTTTCTAATTTTATTCACTCTAGGAAAGTATACAGTGTTATTTAAAAACTGGGGAATAAAATCAACTATACCACAATAAAATTTTAATTTTTTTTAAAAAGGTGGGAAATACTCCAGAAGAGCAATTGAATACAATATACAAAATCTGTTGGAAGGGATAACATGTGACACCCTGGATAATATTCTTAGTACTTTCTCAATTACTCTGAAATTTATAGTTTATGTCCTGCATAGGTAAGACAAAATTTATGACAGCTTGATATGATCCAATTACTTACAGAAAATAAATGATCCATCCTTGCAAATTATAAATGTTTTAACTATGGGTCAAAAAATATTTTATGTGGTACTATAAATTAGCATTAAAAAAAACTTCTTAAAGACATGAAAATGAAGTCAGTGCAACCGTATATGTTAAAATGTTCTTAATTACCTTTGGTACATAGGGATCCCAATCTATGTACCCTATATTATCTGTAGCCAACCGAGCAAAGAGATTTACTAGTTGCTGAAAGTAAACAAACAAGATAGTTAAGTAAAACACTTCGTTGTTTTTAAGCATCACAGTCATACCCCTTATCCATTTGTTCTTTAAAGAACAACCATTACTGGCACAACCAGACTTAACATGCGATTTATGACTCAGTTTTTTAACATCTCCAAATTTAAGTTCTGATTCCCATCACCATTTAAAATCAACTGCAGTTGAAATGCTTATAAAAAAACAGAAATGATAAAGCATTATCCATAGTACAAACAGAAAATGAAGTTTTAATCAAACATATAAAAAAATATCCAACAGATATCCACCCAGCACCATGCAAGTGAGGGTACAAAAGAAAATGACTAGGGAATTCCCGTCATGGCTCAGTAGAAATGAGTATGAGTAGCATCCATGAGGATGCAGGTTTGATCTCTGGCCTCGCTCAGTGGGTTAAGGATCTGGTGTTGCCATGAGCTGTGGTATAGGTCACAGATGAGGCTAAGATCTGGCGTTGCTGTGGTTGTGGTGTAGGCCAGCAGTATAGCTCCAATTCAACCCCTAGCCTGGGAATCTCCATATACAGCGGGTGCAACCCTAAAAAGACGGACGGACGGACGGAAGGAAGGAAGGAAGGAAGGAAGGAAGGAAGAAAAAAAGGAAGAAGAAAGGAAGAAAACGACATTCTTACTCATGCATTTCACAGTACATGCGTATACTTCTAGAACTGATAAAGTCAAAATAAAGGAATGTCTACTTCTCTTTGAATACAGCAAGTAAAATTTAAAATTTAAGGAACTGAAGTTACTTATCAAATGATATTTATATCCAAACTAAAATGTATGTAAGAAAAAATGGGATACTCACCCCCTCCCACTGTGGGAGATTTTGCACTGAAACCCAAAGGCCAATTAATTCATCAAACCAAAGTCTGAAGAAGAAAAATTGTTGTTATGAATAGCATCTGATTTATAGAAAGAGGTTCAAAGCCTGGTATCCTTTGTATTTTTTTAATTGTTTAAATTAAAAATTTTTTTTTTTTTTTTTTGCTTTTCAGGGCCACAGTCTTGGCACACGGAGGTTCCCAGGCTAGGGGTTGAACTGGAGCTATAGCTGCTGGCCTACATCACAGTCACAGCAACACAGGATCCGAGTCATGTCTGTGACCTACACCACATCTCATGGCAATGCCTGATCCTTAACCCACTGAGAAAGGCCAGGGATAGAACCCACAACCTCACGGTTACTAGTCAGATTGTTTCCACTGTTCCACCATGGGAACTCCTCCTCTGTAATTTTTTAATTTATTACTCTTACTGGTAACTACAAAACCCAGAAAAAATAATTATGTATGTTACAAACTTAATGGAACAAAGGACTGTTTCTGTATGAATATTCCTCTTCCAATTTATTTATGCTAAAAAGAACAATCTCATCAAATTTCTAGTTCATTGTTAAATAATTATCCACCCCATCTACGAGTTTCTTCTTCCTCTTCCTGCCTTTTTCCTTTAATGCTTTCCTGTTGCTACCTCTTCCTGCACTCTCCCTTATTCTCTTTTAATAGGCCAATTAGTAATTACGCCGTTAATTTGCACCACAGTAAATATTCCATAAAAGAAATGGGCCACAAAATGTTAGAAGCAATTAACTACAGTGGCAGAAACTATCTCTAATTAAAATATATGGCTAGATATAAAATTTCTGGGTTTTGGCATTCCCATTGTGGCTCAGAGGGTTATAAACTCAACTTGTACCCATGAGGATGTGGGTTCAATCCCTGGCCTTACCCAGTGGGTTTAGGATCTAGTGTTGCCAAGAGCTGAGGTGTAGGCTGGCAGCAGCTGAAGCTTCAGTTTGATCCCTACCCTGGGAAACTCCAGATGTTGCAGGTGTGGCCCTACAAAGCAAAAAAAAAAAAAAAAAAAAATTCTGATTTGACATTTTACTACAGAAAACATGCCAAGAGGTTGGGGGGGGGCTAAGCATGAACCCACAATATAGTGATAGTTACTATTATCCTTCCAGTATCTTTTCATACCTTTTACTTTTTTCATAAAAATACAATTTAAATATTCTTCATTCTAGGGTTTATTATATACCTGCAGACATCCAGGAAAAATAATACTTCTTAAAAACAGTGCAAAGATTAGAACAAGTGAAAAATAATTAAGAAAAACTACACATGATGAGGGTTAAAGGCAAGGTTTAGAGGAGTTCCCTCGTGGCACAGAGGGTTAAGGATCCAGCATTGTCACTGCAGCAGCTTGGGTCACTGCTGTGATGCACCTGTGATCCCTGGCCTAAGAACTTCTGCATACTACAGGTGTGGCCAAAAAAACAGAAAAGACAAAAAAAGGGACTTCTCGTTGTGGCTCAGCAGATTAAGAACTTGACAATATATACAAAAATGCGTGTTTGATCCCTGGTCTCGTTCAGTGAGTAAGAATCCAGCATTGCTATGGCTGTGGCTCCAATTCGACCCCTGGCCCAGGAATTTCCATGTACCACAGACGCGAGCCTAAAAAGAAAGAGGAAAAAAAAGAAAAAACAAGGTTAAGAAAAACACTTTTCCTTTCCCTAAACTCCATGCAACTTAACATTTCTACTACTACTTATTGCTATTTTCAACCCCCTTTTGCACTTATTAATCTTTCTCTCTCAGTTTCTTAAACTTTGAATCTTATTTAGCTTGACATACAAGTGTTACTCTTTACCTGCAATCTTATGTTTAACTGTTTTAGCCTTCACACAGTGCAAGTATAATAAACACAGTAGTTGAGTTAGTAAGTTTTTATTATTGCTTTACTAGTTGCCTATATATAGTTATTCCCTACTGTATTCTAAAATTTGTCAAGATATGTATATACTTACTTAAAACCTTTATGATGAAGTTCTGGAGGGAGGGAGGTAGGAAGAAATATTTCAAAATAAGTGATAGCCTTTTGCATTGTTACATCAAAAGGGCACATTAAAGGCCGCCATTCTTCTAGCATCTCAGCTGTGGCATCTGCTGGAAAATACCTAATAAAGAAGAAGGTTTTCATGTATCTGATCATTGGCTAAAAGCTACATCGTTACATGACTGACAAAAAAGAGGGAGAAGGGGAATGTATTCATAAATGAGACACCCACTCGCTACCAATGTCAAGTAAGCCTACGAGAAACACATTTTTACAACTTTAAAATAAATAGCATGTCATACCTAAGGTAAATCTGCCTCTTGTCTATGGACTTGGAAAAATGCTATAAAGCTGATAAACCTCAGATAAAATGCAAGGTCATTAAAATCACCTACAAACTTAAACACAGTTGTTTTATGTGCAATAGCAATAGAAAAAAAAATCTTGTCATAAAGAATCCAGTCTATGTAAGAAGTGGATAATTTAAATAAATTAATTAAAAATTTTTTAAAAAAGAAATGGATAATCAGTGAAGTGAGACAGAGAACATCAGCCCAGGAATGTCTAGGCACCTTTGGAGCAAACCATTTACCCTCACCAAACCAGAGTCCTATGTGCACCAGAGGACCAGGCTGGGTCATCTGGTCCTACAGGCTTTAATATTCTAAAATTCCATGAAAAGGGCAGGAGCATCCCTAGAAGGGAGAAAATTTACCAAAGTAAAATGTGAAACGTGCAGACACACACAAAATGAAGGTAAATGGTAAGGAGGACCCATTATTCTTTTGGGTATGGAATGGATACCCAAATGGGTAGGCAATTGTGATTTAAAATAATGAAAAGCATGTGAAAATTCCTAATTTGGGTATGGCTCTAAAAGTTAGGAAACCCTTTCAAATACACTTGGAGGTCTGACCTATACATCATATTATTAATCTTGCTATATCTTTATACATCTGTGTTATCAGAATCACACTTCATTCCATTACATGAAAAATAAAATTACATTCCTAGTAGTACTACTGTTGAGTTCATCAAGCATTTATACACCAGGTCATCATTGTTAAATTTTACACATGTTAAAATTGTAAAAAAAAAAAAAAAGAAAAGCAGAATACATCTACCTTCAATGATCTCATACATAAATTCCCTCCCCTATGTAATTTTTCAGAGTCAACTGTGAGCCTAGTAATCCAAAATTAAAGCTTGTGCATTCTATGAATTATGTAAAAACCTAAAATCCAGTAAGTACCTTATTGATGATCAAGTTTCACTGCTCATTGGTGTCTTACTGAATGACTCAGGTTAGATCTTAAGCCTCTTAAAAAGGAAACATTTTATATCTTGAAAATACATCTGCCCAAGATTGAGTCAGCAATAAATATCTGATCTATAAAGTAACATTAACAAATATTACAGGCAAATGATAAATAAATGAATTTCATTTCAAAAGAATACACTGCATCCATAGCAGGATAAGTATGTCTTAGAACAGCCTGATAAATGAGAATGAAAAAACACTTCAAGTCCACAGAAATGGACTTTAATTAAACTAATTCTATCAATTTTCGTCATTAAACATCAGAATGTTGGATATTTAAGGTCAAACATTCTACCGAAAAAGAAACATACTATGAAAAAAACATACAGGCATGTTCTAGTCATTTTGGTACAACACCTACAATGCTCATTTTGGAAAAGAGCACTGTAGTAAAAATATTCTAGGAAAACCTTTCAAATGAAGCTGATTACACATACACCGTGGCATTCTTTCTTTATAATAGGTGACGGTCACCCACACCACTTAAAAATTCCTAAATGTATAAATGAAATTTGAAAAGGTCAATTCAAGAGCTGGAAATGATACGCTGTGCCCAGTGACTACTATCACATCATATGCTATTTATACCTTTACATTCCTCTTCAAAGCATACTAAAGATGGAGAAAAGCTCACAGAAACAATAAGAGGCTTTATAAATTGAGAAGCTACTTACGGTCGGCAGCTTTTCACGAGTGTTTTGAGAACATTTTCTACAGAACTGGGGGGAAAAGGTCATTTGATAAATTAGGTTGGTGTATTTTAAGAACACATCTAATTCAGTTAATAAATCTCTAATATACACTCATACATTTAGATATTATCTGTACATACACAGTAACTAATCCTTCTCTTCCATACAGATAAAACTATTAGGATTAACTACCTAAACTCCATAATCTACTCTTTCCTTTCTCTTCCTTTTGCCCATTCTTTGCAATGAACTAAAGAGAAGAAAACTGGAAAAAAAGCAAATCATCTTCTGTCTTTACAAAGTGGGCAGCAATGATCACAGTTATCAACACATCAGAAAGTATGTTCAGTGGCTTAAAACGTCAAATATTAATTTAAACTTTTTATTAAAGTGCTTTTACAGCAAAACAAAAACAGCAAAGTGTGATGTGCTTCTATCAGTAACCGCTAGAAACTACCGATGAGAGTTTTATAACCTTCCAAGGTACTTTATTGCCAGCAGCAATGATCAAAATCAGCAAGAGCCACCTTTTTGACCAGCTACTTAAAATGTTAGTTGAGAAACACTCAAAGCTGTAGCTTATTTTCAAACTTGTAGGTAATTCAAGTGAATTTAGGAAAACAATGTAAGTATTTGCATATGAATTTATAATAAACATTTCTGCTTTAATAAAAAGGCTAGTGTGTATTGGTTTAAACACACATCACCAGAATGGAATATTTAAAATATTAACTAGACCACAGTCAAAGAAAGTCAAATGCAAATCAACAAAATAAAGGGGCATTGGGTAATCTGGAACTGGAATTTTAAAATAAGTGTGTAAAAACTTATGATATATACAAGTAAAAATAAAACAAGTCCCCAAATCTTAAGAGAAAAAATTACAGGGGAAAGGGATAACTTTCAGGCAGTGCTTCTATCTGACACTTCAAAATTCTTAAGTCTAGAAATCTATCCAACTTTTCTGCAAGCTTAAGAACTAATCTGCAAAGAAATTCCAAGGAATAACACAAACTAAACTCAGCACAAGAAATCAGTGTATTATAAAATTAGGAGGGAATCATGACTTGAAGCGATAGGGATCTTCCTTAATTTCAAAAGTACTCAGAAAAAAATTAACTGAAGAAAGAAGATGACCACATGGCCAGAGAGCCATCATGGAGCATTTTCTCTGATTATCAATGATAGATTTAACCTTCTCTCACAAAAAACCTAAGCAATTCAGAAACAGAGTTTTAATTTAGGGAATATCTAAGTTTGCCTAGCAAAAATGTTGGGGAGGGGCACGGGAGAAAACTCTCCAACTACTTTTTTTTTTTTTTAAGAACTTTTCTTTTTAGGGCTGCACCCAAGGCATATGGCGGTTCCCAGGCCAGGGGTCAAATCGGATCTGTAGCTGCCAGCCTACGCCAGAGCCACCACAATGACAGATCCAAGATGCATCTGTGACCTACATCACAACTCAGGGCAACGCCAGATCCTTTACCCACTGAGCAAAGTCAGGGATCAAACCCATGTCCTCATGGATACTAGTTGGGTTAGTTAACCACCGAGCCACGACGGGAACTCCTCTCCAACTATATTTAAAACTCCCTGAAGACCGTACCACAACTATGAATATATTTATGTATTAATTTATTTACAACTTCTATAAACGTTTTCTATCAGTGTAACAAAAAGCACTGATCTTTGTATCTTCTTTTAGTTTGGACCAAAGAACCCCACTTAAAAACAAATTTTATAATTCATAGGTAGCAAGATTTGAAGATCCATCCAGTTCTAAAGGAAGTAAGAGATAAACTTAAATGCAGACTTTTTTAAAAAAAAAATTCTAATATTGTAAACTTACGGTCCAAGGAAATAAGCGGAAGATTTATAATTCTACCAGTCCCCAATGTTTATGTTCATGTTAACTTTACATTTATTTTTAACTCTGGCAGCTCGTTTGAGTACAACACAGAAAACCTGCTATTTTCACTGGTTAAGTTCTCTGTTCTACCAACAAACTTTCATATAATATCAAATGATTCTACATAAAAGGCTGTAAAGCTACATGTTTTCTACAGTTCCCTTCATTCATCAGAAGAATGAGAGGTTAATTATAAGACTTGGTAGCTGTCACTTCACTCATTAGAGGAATGGGGTGTATGGGAATGTGATTCAGTTTTTCTAAATAAAGTCAACTGCAAGCCATCCTTATATATAAGGTCTGTGCCACTGGATTTATGCTCTTTATCCAGAAAAGGGTACAATCTCTCTAACCTGTGATATCTGTATAGTGACCTTTTGTGATTCTTGTTAGGTTGAAAAAAAGCCATAGTATATCATGTAATGAATGGTTCACACCTTGGGCTTAGAGTCAGATCAATCTGAATTTGAATACCTGTCCTATTACTTACTATTAGTGCAATATTATAGCCTTGTATCTGTATAAGGGCAATGATACCTACCTCTTATAAGGCTTTTATAGAAATTAAATGAAATAATGTAAAGAAAGCAGTTATCTGGCCCGGAATCAAGCACAAATGTTAACTATAATAATTATTTCATATTTAGCCAAAATAAACTATATTTTCAATCTCCTTAAGAAATAAAATTTTGTACTCATTTTGCTTTTACATTTATTCTACTGCTTCTGAGTAGCTACTAATTTATACTTAGGAAATCATGTCAAAATAGCAAAGTCCTCCCCCAGCTGCTATTCTATTCATCAGGGCAGAAAGCAAGTTCTTGTCCCAGTTCTTAAGCTCTTGCCCCAGTTTCAACAAATGACTGAATTTTACTCTCTGAGAGCCAATTTCCTTTTGATGATGTTCTTTATGATTTCTTAGGATGACATTAATAAAGTAAAGGCCAAATATGTAGCAGAGAGGCCCGAGGAAAGCCAAAAGCCTTACTTAGCCTCTAGTTACTCCAGTTACTGAGATGGTGGATTTAAATAAACCTGGAGGTGTCTGTTTCCTACTTTTTTAGCCTTACCTAACTGCCTGGACAATATTCACCTCTAAAGCAGAGAAATGTACAGCAACTGAAGTATTCAAGATGAGAGCCGTGTGGACTGCCCAGTCAATCATATTTGCTTTTTCATAAATGAACTGGGAAACTTACACTGGTATATTCTACATACCTCTGCCTCAACCTCCTCAACCATTTTTACTTGCTTTGTCTAAATTTAAACAAATCTGCCATCATTCGAACACTACCCATCTCTTATCTAATATTTCAAAACCTACTACTGCTTAGTTAAATCATAAAGTAGTCATTTTTCGCAGTTACTTTACACAAAATTAGGGTCAAGATAATTTTACCCTAAGACAGGCCTGAATAAAGTATAACATCTTCATCACTGATGTAGCATTAACATTAGTTTTTCATTATAATTACTTTAAGAAAAAAGCATGCCCCTATGGCAAATGTTAACAAACTGTAAAGATTCCAGTCACTCAAGTAAAAGAAGCATACATAATTGTGCAAGAGATGACAAGCCTGATCAATGTATTTTTTCAAATTGTTTTCAAAAGAGTAGTTTCTAAAGAAAGATTATTATAGCACAACTTTTGCAGGAAGCATTATCAAAGTTATTAATAAAAATTAATTAAATCAACCACTTATGCTCTAATTTCCAAATAAAAGCAGAATTTTTAAAAAAGTAAACAGGATGTTCCTCAAATACCATTACAAATACCACGTTAATAATCATTTATTAACAAAATAACTCTAAACTATTTAAAATTTCAACAGGTTCTCAGAAAAATTTCTTTCATCATTTCTTTATCATGTTAAATTCTGTAGCTAGAGATATTCTTGAGCTGCTGGTATTAACACAGCTTAGAAATATGACTACATGTACCAAGAAACCCCCAACAGAGGTGAAGAACCTGCCATTTACATGTGTTGACAGGGAACAAAGGATTTCTGTATCTTAAGGATAAGAGCACACATTCACATAGTCCTTACACTATCTGTCGATAGATCAACAGAGAAAGAAGAAATCAAGAACAAGTACCAGAAAAAAAGAAATATTAAATTTGTCCAGTCAGATTAACATGATAAGTGAAACAGTTTAATACTGTATGAACCACCTTAGAAAAATAAATATGAAAGAAAAGTAGACACTAAAAAAAACCTTTTTAAGTAAATGAGTTATCTAGGCCCAACCACTTATGATGCAAATATGAAAACCTTTAAAACACCAAAAAACCCACAAAAACTAAACTGATACTGGTAAGACTAAATAAACAAATTTATATACATAGCAATTCAAATATGAATTGCCTACGTTCATCTGTAAAAACTGATCTATGCATAATTCCCCTGCATTTTCTTAGCAGCAATGCCCTTTCTTCGTGTGCTACCTACATTTGTAACTTGTAATATGTTACACCAGTTAAGTCTACGGGACATTGTTTTATAAAATAAAACCATGCCCCAAAGATTTAAATGCTTCTTTTATAAACACTTTTAAGTCGCTAGTATCAAGTTCACAAATACCTATTTTCCGATTTTAATTTTTCTAGTGAATAAAACCCTACAAATTGTTTCTCCAGCATAAAGTAGAAACAGATGAGAGTCTTTTTCTGAGGCAAAAAAAAAAAAAAAAAAGGAGGAAGGAAGGGGGATAGGAAGCAAAGGAGAAGAGGGAGAAGAGAAGATAAGGGAAAGAAGAAAGTTTAATAATCCTTGCTGCCAACAATGGAATCACATTTTAAAATCATGTTGAAATGCATGACACCCTAAGCCATCAGTTCAATGAAGACAAAAATATAAGGAACATGACTTTAAGACATGAAAGGCAAACAGTTAACAAATGAAGTAACCTTTCACTTTTGAGTCTAAAAATAGTATTCTAAAAATAGTATGAACACATGCAGTCAGCTGACTAAACTGTTTCAAAATGTGTCAGAATACAACTAAGATGAAAATACCTAAAATAAAATACCAATTCTAAAAGCATGCCATATTTAAGGGCTCTTTAAGGGGTTTTTTCAAATGAAATGTTTTTAAAAAGTCATACTTTTATCTCTTGGATATAAACACTTGCTATACTAGTGTACTAAATAGCATCTTAAGTTGAAAAGTAAATTTTTAAATGCTGTAAATGATTCCATCTTAAAACTTCAGTGGATGGAGATTAGCTGTGAGGAGCAAAGAGTGAAAGTACTGCTGCATGGCTCTCTAACCAATACCTCTAACATTTCTGCATAAAAAGAACCAAGACCATTAGATTCCTCTAATATTAAAATCAAGGTAAATGTGATGAAGAAACTCCAAGAGCCAAAGAATCTGAAAAACTTTGAAAGTTAAATTGTTATAACTATATATAATATGACCTAAATGGAAATATGGTTAACAGGTACTCCTTTGAAAAGTAGAGGTAAATACACGATGATAACAGTAAAAAAATTATAGAAAATTCAAGAAAACAGGAGTTCCCTTTGTGGCTCAGTGGCTAACGAATCCGACTAAGAACCATGAGGTTGCGGGTTTGATCCCTGGCCTTGCTCAGTGGGTTAAGGATCCGGCGTTGCCGTGAGCTGTGGTGTAGGTTGCAGACATGGCTCGGATCCCGCGTTGCTGTGGCTGTGGCGAAGGCCGGCAGCTACAGCTCCTGTTAGAGCCCTAGCCTGGGAACCTCCATATGCCGCGGGTGCGGCTCTACATAAAGGCGAAAAGACAAAAGAAAGAAAGAAAATTCAAGAAAACAAATATAGTTCTGAAAAATGTTTTAAGTACAGCTTTTTCTATTTTTTTTTTTCCAGAGATGTTAAGTTTCTAATTCTGTCCTACAATGCTGCCTCTCACCACCAAGAAGGTGCTCCCTCAAAAACCATTCCCGATGTCTAGTCTCTTCAAACTGGAACAATACATCACCATTTTTAAAAAGAAGCTGCAGTTGAGTTCCCATTGCAGCTCAGCGGGTTAAAAATCTGACTAGTACCCATGAAGATGTGGGTTCCATCCCTGGCCTACTCAGTTGGTTAAAGATCTGGTGTTGCCACAAGCTGTGGTGTAGGTTGCAGACTCGGCTCAGATCTGCATGGCTGTGGCATTAGGCCAGTGGCTACAGATTTGATTCAACCCCTACCTGGGAACTTATATATGCTGTAGGTGTGGCCCTAAAAAGAAAAAAAAAAGAGAGAGAGAGAGATAGCAAGTTCATAAGCCTCTAACTACATGCAGGGAGCATTTTGGAAATGTATGGGGTATTTTTAATTATCATTATTATTGGGGAAGACTCCAGGGATCTTTTAAAAAGCCAGGTATGTTATATATCCTGCAATTCATGGAATAGCCACACTCAACAAAAAAAAACGTTTGACTTTCAAATATCCCAATGCATGATTATACAGGTTTAAAAAAGTTTTTCTGGAGTTCCTGTCATGGCTCAGTGGAAACAGATCCAATTAGGAACCATGAGGTTGTGGGTTTGATCCCTGGCCTTGCTCACTGGGTTAAGGATCTGGCGTTGCCATGAGCTGTGGTGTTGGTTGCAGCCACAGCTGTGTTGCTGTGGCTGTGGCATAGGCTGGCAGATGTAGCTCTGATTGGACCCCTAGCCTGGGAACCTCCACATGCCGTGGGTGTGGCCCTAAAACAACAAAAGACAAAAAAAAAGTTTTTCTTTTTTTAATGGTCACACCAACGACATATGGAAATTCCCAGACCAGAGACTGAATCCAAGCTGCAGCAGTGGCAACACTGGATCCTTTAAACCACTGCAGGAATTGAACCCATGCCTCCACAGCGACTCGAGCTACTGCAGCAGGATTCTTAATCTACTGTGCCACAGCAGGAACTCCAGGTTAAAATTTTTTGAACCTAAAAGTCAACTGCTTTAAATATCAACTATTTTTTACACAGTATTAGCAGATACCAAGTTTTCTAGGGATACAACTAATGTATAAATTGAAGGAAGGGAGTACTTTGTTTCACTGAAAATTTTACCTAGGGTTATTTGTGAGTCCTGAAAAAAAAAAAAATCATTGCATAATGGTAATTCCAGTTGCCACATCTGATCTGCCAAAACCATATCCCTGTGCATGTGTGTAGTTTTGCACACAAATTTGTAACTAAGATTGAAGACTGTTTTAATAGTACTAGAACCAAGTGTCACTACACTGGCAATCAGCAGATACACACAAAAAATAAGGATGTCACAGAATTTTATTAATAATTTTGTTGCTAAAGTGCTTCACATTTTTTTGGTATGTCATTTTTTTTAAATGACAAAACACTAGATTTTAAACAAAAATCTCTTGCTTTCTTTGGCCAGTGTGGTGATGTTAGCTATTAGAGATATGGTGGTGGGAAATTCTTAGGTACAGCTTCAGATACAGCTTAAAGGGGGACAATAAACTGTTTTAGGAGTTAAGTTACATAAAAATAAGCAAATTAAAAAAATGTGTATTTGCTTTCTTATCTCAAATAACCCAATATTCCCGTTTATGATCAAACTCCTAAGAGCCCTGAAAAGTGCTTCCCAGAAAGTACTTTAAATGGAAATACTTACTTAGGAAACCAATTTAATCCCAGGTGCTCTGTCTTGGAATATAATATTCTTTCCACCATGTCATAAAGTGGTCTCCAAGGTAACTCCAAATCATCTCTTGAAAGAAGTTCTTTTTTCCTAAAAAAAAACACATATTTGTGTATCTGTGCACAAGCGTGTGCATAATACACATACTACGCAAGGAGAACAGTTGTTAAATGCCACTGTCATCGCAGTGGGCTTTGTTTTTCCCCATCCTCAGGCCACTCACTGGCAAAGCATGCTAGGAGGAAGAACAATGTACCAGACTTTTGCTGCCCAAACCTCTAAGGGCACCAGGTGAAAAGAGCAATTAAAATTTCTGACACTGCTACTACAGATGAGTTTCATACTTTCCCACACAATCTATGGAGTACTGAATGTTTCCCAAATTGTGCTGGGTGCCTGGGATAAGCAAAAGAATAAAAGATCCCTGCCTTCTCAAGGATCTTACAACCTATATAAGGGAAGATAATTTTATTATAAATGAAACAATCAGACAACATACTGTTCAATGCATGCTAGAAATGAGAAGGATTCATGGAGGAAAAGGATTTTAGTTAAAAGGTTAATTAAATATACATATAGTTTGGAGTTCATGCTGTGGTGAAGTGGGCTAAGAATCTTAATTCAACAGCTCAGGTCACTTCGGAGGTATGGGTTCCATCTCTGGTCCAGGAACTTCCATATGCTTGGGTGCAGCCATAAAATTAAAAAAAAAAAAATACACATATAGTTTAAACATAAGATAAAGTTGGAGAGTTCCCACTGTGACCCACTGGGATTGCGGTGTCTTGGGAGCACTGGGAAACAGGTTCGATCCCCGGCCTGACACAGTGGGTTAAAGATCCGATGTTGCCACACCTGCACTTTAGGTCACAACTGTGGTTCAGATCTGATCCCTGGCGGTGGAACTCTATATGCCTCAGGGTGACAAAAAAAAAAAAAAAAAAGATAAACAAACCAAAAAATCTTAACAGAAATCATAGGAAATTGACTTACTTTAACAAGTTGATCAAGAGACGGGCAAATCCTTGCATCATGCTGATTTCCAGTTTTGGAATTGACACCAGCTCATACAACAACTTGATAAAAAGAACATGATCTTCTTTGCTAAATTTTCTCCCATAAAGTCGAATATATCTGTAAGAGAAAAACCAACACAGTCTTTAAAAATAGGGAGTTCCCACTGTGGTTCAGCGGGTTACGAAACAGACTAGTATCCATGAGGAGGTGGATTCAATCTCTAGCCTTGCCCAGTGGATTAAGGATCTGGTATTGCTGTGACCTGTGGTGTAGGTCGCAGACGTGGCTCGGATCCTACATTGCTGTGGCTATGGTGTAGCCTGGCAGCTGTAGCTCCAATTTGACCTCTAGCCTGGGAACTTCCATATGCCACAGAAGAGGCCCTAAAAAATATTTTTAATAAAAATAAAAATAGGTATGGGGGATAACTGCAGCATTATTCACATTTCAAGGCATGGAAATAACGTAAATTTCCATTAATAGATGACTGGCTGAAGAAAATGTGGTGTGTGTATGGAATATTATTCTGCCTTTAAAAAGAAGAAAATTCTGTAATACACTAAAACATGGATGGACCTGGAAGACATTAAAATAAGTGAAATAAGTCAATCATAAGTCAAACACTGCATGATCCCACTTAAATGCAGTATCTAAAGTAACAAACTCACAGAACAGCTAATACAAGAGCAGGTTGCCAGGGGCTGGGAAGGCAGACAGAGAGCTATTGTTCATCGTGTATAGGGATTCAGTCATACAAGATGAAAAAGTTCCAGAGATCTGTGGTACAACAACGTACACACAGTTAACAATACTGTTCTATATACTTAAAAACTTGGAGTTCCGGTCACGGCTCAGTGGTTAACGAATCCGACTAGGAACCATGAGGTTGCGGGTTCGATCCCTGGCCTTGCTCAGTGGGTTAAGGATCTGGCGTTGCTGTGAGCTGTGGTGTAGGTTGCAGACGTGGCTCGGGTCCTGCGTTTCTGTGGCTGTGGTGAAGACCGGCAGCTACAGTTCCTATTAGACCCTTAGCCTGGGAACCTGCATATGCTGCGGGTGCAGCCCTAGATAAGGTAAAAAGGCCAAAAAAAAAAAAAAAAAAACCAAAAAACCTGTTAAGACAGTAAATTTAAGAGTTTTTTTTTAACAACAATAAAATAATATGTATTGTTAACCTTAATTTAAAACGTCTTTGGGGTTAAACATTTTGTATCCTCATCATCATACAGGAAAGACTTACTGTATCTTATTGACAAAAACTTATAATTATAACTGAATTCTCATAAAAATTCTCATCAATATCTAATGACCAATTATAAAACGCTGTGCTATTGTTGTACGGTCTTAACTGGTCTCTGGTCACAGTAACCTGAAAAGAATCCTCCTGCACTCTTTCCTTCCTAAGTAAGTGCTCATTCAAGAAAACAATCCACTTAAAACTCGCTGGAACTACTTAAACAAACATAATTAAAAAATAAACTCTGTGCAGCAAAAGAAACCCTAAACAAAACGAAAAGACAGCCCACAGAATGGGAGAAAATATTTGCAAATGAAACGACTGACAAGGGATTAATCTCCAAAATTTATAAACACCTCCTGCAGCTCAATACCAAAAAAACAAACAACCCCTTCAAAAAATGGGCAGAAGATCTAAACAGACAATTCTCCAAAGAAGACATACAGATGGCCAAAAAACACATGAAAAGATGTTCAACATCACTTATTATTAGAGAAATGCAAATCAAAATCACTAAGAGGTACCATCTTACACCGGCCAGAACGGCCATCATCAAAAAGTCTACCAACAATAAATGTTGGAGAGGATGTGGAGAAAAGGAATCCTATTACACTGCTGATGGGAATGTAAATTGGTGCAACCACTGTGGAAAACAGTATGTCGATTCAAAAAGATACGTGTATTCCAATGTTCATTGTAGCACTATAGCCAAGACATGGAGGCAACCGCAATGTCCATCAACAGAGGAGTGGATGAGGATGTGGTACATATACATAAGGGAATTTTACTCAGCCATTAAAAGGAAAGAAATAATGGCATTTGCAGCAACATGGATGGACCTAGAATTATCATGCTAAGTGAAGTTAGACACTGAGACACCAACATCATATGCTATCACTTACATGTGGAATCAATGAACTACTTTGCATAACAGATACTGTCTCACAGACTTTGAAAAACTTATAGTTTCCAAAGGAGACAGGTTGCAGGTGAGGGGTGGGTGGGCTAGGGGTTTGGGATGGAAATGCTATAAAATTGGGTTGTGATGATCACTGTACAACTATAAATGTAGTAAAATTCATTGAGTTAAAATAAAAAAATAAACCAGAACCAAGACTTCAGACATCTAAATTTACCGTTTTAACCATAAGGATCTCTGATAAATCCTTACTAAGAATCCTAAAACAACACAGAAATAAATAGTACATGCTACATAACTTGCTAAGTTAACTCACCATAATAAGTTACTACCAAAAATAGCAGAGTATTTTATCTCCAATTATACATTTTCAATTTTTTTAGCATTGGAGAATCAGTGTAATCAAAAGCATCAAGTACAAGCAAATTTAAAGAAAAAGTGTCCCCCAAAACCAGAATGATAAATCATGATTTATAAGGATTCAGAAGTAACTAAAGCTTAAGAAACCAAAACTTAACTTAGAATATATTACTGGATAAACTCTTTGAGGAAGACCGTTTTACAAATATATAAATCTACAGCAAAAACAGCATTAGTATTCCTTATATGATCTTTAGCACTTATCCAATAGCTAAGAACAAATTAAACTCACACTTAACTTCTAAAATTAGAATACCTAACTGCTTTTCTTCTTTCAGAAAATCCTCACTAAGAGCACTCTTTTTTTTATTTTCTCAGGCTGCTAGTGTGTTTACAAGCTATAATCCCTTGATTTCCCCTTAGTACTAGGGGACCAAACAGTATGGGGGGCAGCAGTGAGATGAGACACTGTTCTGCCCCTGCCAGGAATTACCCTGAAAGCTTCTTAAGCATCTCGGGCTGGGAAAGTAAATGGGTTAATGAAGACAATACACAGAGACTCAGGGCTGTCAGACGTACTTCAAGCTCATGAATAATATGGTACAGCCTCCTAAGCCTCCCTCAATTTCACTCTAAATTTAGCAGTAAAAACTAGAATCATTTAAATACTACTTTGAAATGAAAACAAACCATAATCCTAGAAACAGCACACATTCTAAAGCGAAAAGAGTCCAAAGAAGCATCTTTTTGCTTCTAGCGGCTATTTCAGGCACCTCTGGGGTTATGCACTTAACTCTCCTTTGTGGCTAAGATACCTCTGTGAAAACATTAGAGAAACACTGCTCTAAGCCATTGAAATAATTTACCTACAAGCCCCATGGCTTTTCCTATAGTATAAACATAATTGGGTAGTTAACATTAGGGACATAAAACTCACAGTCCAAAATTTAATACTATGAAAAGAGAGCAAGAGCAGGATTCTTAAAGGAGCTAAAATTGCTGACAATACTAGAGATTTGAGGGGGATTACTCAGAAACCTATTTCCCTAGTCAACAGCAAATAGTTCTTGACGATCAGAAAGTGATTCTTGCCTCAGCATTTCCCAAATTATATAAGAATCCCTTAATATCAGTAAGAAAAAGACCCAACCAAATAAAAAAAAATGTGCAAAAGACTCAGGTGGGCACTTTTCAAAAGACATCATCAAGATGACTGATAAACATATAAAAAGATACTCAGCATTGCCACTCATCAGTAAAAGCAAATTAAAATCACAACAGGGTACCACTTACACCACAGGGCTCACTAAATTTACAATGCCTAACAACATCTAGTTTTGGTAAGAATGTAGAGGAACCAGATCTTTCATAAGCTACTGGTGGGTGTATAAAGTAGTACAGCTACTCTGGAAAAACTGCTTGATATTATCTAGCAAATGTCTATTAGATATTAGTCTGTTTAAAATGCACATTCCTGGGCTCCATTTTAAATATAGTCCATTAAAAATACTGGTTACATGCAATAAAGCTGTTAAAAAAAAAAAGGAAAATTTTTACTTCATTTCATTTTTGGCCATGCCCATAGCATGTGGAAGTTCTCAGGCCAAGGACAGAGACCTGAGCCACAACAGTAACAATGCTAAGTCCTTAACCACTAGACCACTAGGAAACTCTGGAAATCCTTTAAAATACTGAGAGAGGAGACTAAGAGTCTTCATTTTAAAAAACTACTCCAGGAGTTCCATTGTGGAGCAGCAGAAATGAATCCAACAAGTATCCTTGAGAATGAAGGTTTGATCCCTGGCCTTGCTCAGTGGGTTAATGATCCAGCATTGCCGTGAGGTGTGGTGTAGGTCGCAGACACAGCTCACATCTGGCATTGCTGTGGCGTAGGCCAGCAGCTGTAGCTCAGATTCGACCCCTTAGCCTGGGAATTTCCATAAGCCCCAAGTGTGGCCCTAAAAAGCAAAAAAAAAAAAGGATTAAAAGGTAAAGCAAACAATATAAAATGTTACCTCTTGGTGGTCAAACTTAGCAACTTTCATGTTCCTTTATATACCTTTGTTTTTCAAACTTTTCTACAGTAAACAGGCATTATTTATTATAATTTATATTAACATGTAAGAACATTTGATATCAAGTTGTGTTGCATAATGTTCAAAATTAGAAAAAACAATACTGCATTTCTACTATTATCTTAATTTAAAAATATTTTATCAAATACTATGAAAGTTCTATTAAAAAGAGCACAGAAGTTCCTGTAGTGGCTCAGTGGTTAAAGAATCCAAATAGCATCCATGAGGACTCGGGTTCAATCCCTGACCTCACTCAGTGGGTTAAGGATCCGGCTTTCCTGTGAACTGTGGGTGGTGTAGGCCGTAGACACGGCTCAGATCTGACATTGCTGTGGCTGTGGTGTAGGCCGGCAGCTGCAGCTTCAATTCGACTCCTAGCCTGGGAACTTCCATATGTCATGGGCGTACCCCTAAAAAGACAGAAAAAATTAAAAAAAATAAAAGTGTATTAAAATATAAAATACTTGAATAAACAGTGAGATCTACAGATTCTTTAAAAATATGTTTTAATATCTGACAGCTGAGTCTAAATGACAAGCATTTTATTGTCAGGAAAACTACCATGACCAATAAAATCCCTGAACATTTTCCCAGATTTTATTTTAATTATTTTTTGGTCTTTTTAAGTTCACACCCATTACATATGGAGGTTTCCAGGCTAGGGGTTGAATTGGAGCTGTAGCTGTCAGCCTACGCCACAAGCCATAGCAACAGAGGACCCAAGCCAAGTCTGAGACCTACACCACAGCTCACAGCAATGCTGGATCCTTAACCCATTGAGCGAGGCCAGGGATCAAACCTGTGCCCTCATGGATGCTAGTCAGATTCACTTCCACTGAGCCACGACTCCAACTCCCAAATTTTATTTTAGACAGAAACTTCAACTCCTCCCTCTACCAAAAAAATAAGAACACATTATATACATACTGTATCATTTCCAGTCTGTCCCTTTTGTTCCTAAAGGGGTCACCAAATAGAAAACAATTTTAAAGGCAAAATTAGCAGAGAAAACCAAGGTACTGGGAATTAATTACTTTGACTTTATTCCAGGACTAAGTCCTCCGTCATTATACACAGTATTAAAAATACAGATAAAGCTTCTCACTGCTAGAAAGAGTAAATGAACAAAAGATAAAATACAGGGTTTCACTGCATTTTATCTCTTTTCACTCAATTACTAATTCATTCAAAAAGCATTTCTAGAGCAAATGACACAAATAGCACAAGAGATACAAAAAGTTCCTTTAGGCCAAGAATTCACAGTGAGATGTGGAGACATGTACACAGAAAACTAAGTAACACACTGAAGGAGGGAATAAATGAAGTATTATTAGAATTTGGTGATTTTTTTTTAAAACCAAAGTTTCATCATCTGTAACTGATTACTGAAGCGAATCCTGAAAGACTAGAGAGAGCTGTCATCTCTGAATAGGCAACTCAAGGTCGAGATAATCCGAGAATTTGGGGAAAGAGGCCACAAGCGGCAGAGGAGACAAATCTAGGTACAGGAACAGAGCAGGAATGACATACTTTTGTGACAAGAAGACACAGACAAAAGGATTTGTTTATTCTATATCCTCTCCCAAAAGGTCAAACTGAGGATCACGAAAAGGGATAGACTATCACAAGTGAACAAATAAATAATATTAATTCCAAGTGACTGCTGATTGGACAAAGGAAGAAAGGTATCATCTAAAGTGGAGTATGTCTTATGTTTCCATGCTAACTTGCTTTGCAATTCCAAACATTATAATCAACTCTGGATAGAATATTTATTGATTTCAACACAGTAGACAAACAAGCATGAACAGCATTGTTCTACAAGTCTGCTGAGAATTCAAACTGCTCCAGGTCAGTCCCTTGGGCAAGTCATTTAATTAATCTTCCATGTATCTGTAAAACCTGGGTTTCCTCACAAGACTATGATGATGGGTAACTTACTAATGTGCATGAGACTTTCTGACCTAATTGTTCTAGATGAATGGGGCCCGTGTATTAGTTCTGGGTTTTTTTTTTTTTTTTTTTGGTTTTGTTTTTAGGTTTTCTTTGGCCACACCTGCAGCATGTGGAAGTTTCTAGGCCAAGGACTGAACTTGATGAGCCACAGCAGTAACAATGCTGAGTCCTTAACCACTAGGCCACCAGGGAACTCCCACCAGTTTTGTTTTGCCTTTTTTTGTCTTTTGTCCTTTTAGGGCCGCACTGATGGTATATGGAGGTTCCCAGGCTAGGGGTCTAACTGGAGCTGTTGCTGCCGGCCTACGCCACAGCCACAGCCAACACCAGATGTGAGCCGCATCTGCAACCTACACCACAGCTCACGGCAACGCCGGACCGTTAACCCACTGAGTGATGCCAGGGATCGAACCCGCAGCCTCATAGTTCCTAGTCAGATTCATTAACTGCTGCACCATGATGGGAACTCCCCCAGCAGCCTTTTTTCTTTTTTAAGTAAGTTTCCAGTCACCTTGCTGTACAGCAGAAAATTGACAGAACACTATAAACCAGCCATGACGGAAAAAATAAAAATCATTAAAAAAAAATAATTAAAAAAGAAAAAGTAAGTTTCCCAGAGGTCTCACTATGCTGAGAATCACTGCATCTTATCAGACAAACCAGAGTACAATTAAAAAAGAAAAATCTATTTAAATCATTAAAAATATAATACTAATTCAATCCGTTTTAATTTATATCTCTTTAATGACTTGTGAGGCTAAATATCTCTTTAAATATTTGCCTATTAAAAAGAAAAAAAGAGGCAGTTTCTGTTATGGCTCAGCACAAACGAATCTGACCAGCATCCGTGAGGATGCAGGTTTGATCCCTGGCCTGGTTAAGGATCCAGCATTGCCATGAGCTGTGGTGTAGGTCACAGACGCAGCTCAGATCCTGTTTTGCTGTGGCTGTGGTGTAGGCCAGCAGCTGCAGCTCTGATTCAACCTCTAGCCTGGGAACTTCCATTTGCCATGGGCGCAGCCCTAAAAAGACAGAAAAAAAAGAGAAAAAAAAGAAAAAAAATAAGGTCAACCCAGAGGATAAACAGTGAGTTAAGTGATGGATAAAAAGATAATGTTCCTTCAATATCTGCATCTAGCCATGGTGGAAATCTGTGGGTGCTCTCATAAATCTATACATTTTTTCTTCCTTTCTTCCTTCCTTTCTTTTACCAACTATAAGTTGCATCCCTGAAACTTGAGAGGAAAATAATTGGTGGGGATTATTATTTTATTAGGAAAGCAAAATATGCTTATTTAAATGGTCCAAATAGTATATCAAGCACATAAATTTGAAATTGCTGTCCACAACTGTTAATAGTTTGGATAGTATCCTAGACTTTATTTACATACAACTGTACTTATGTATATACTTTTTAAAAACATAAATGAAATACTATAGGTATTACTACTTATCTTTTTCACTTGAGAAATTCAAGATACTGTTCTAGGCCTATAAATATGGGTAGACCATATGCTTTTAAATAGCTATCTAATATTCCATTATACAAATAATGATTTACTCAACATTTTTAGGCATTTATGTTATTTATTATTCTAAAAATTAAATAATATTTACTAGACATGTTCGTATTTACATATTTGCACAAGTGCACAAGTATAGTGAACAATGAGTTCCTAACTCAAATTGCATGATATATTGGCTGTGGAGTACAAAACACAGAAAATAAGATTTATGTTAAAATTCATTACAGAAATAAATTTCACCCTGAAGCACTGAGTAAGTATAAAATGGAATTAAAATGGTATTTTTGACTGCCTGGGAGGAAAATACTCTTGAGGAATAAAATCTATCATGTTTTGTTAGTCCAGGGGGGGGAGGAGGAAAGATGTCTGGTTACTACATATTATCATTATTTTCTTTGAATTATGCGTTCACATCTTAAAAGCCTATCTATCATTTAAGGATTCCCCCTTCATGAAATCTTTTCTTCGTTTGTTTTTAAGGCCGCATCACTGACATATGGAAATTCCAGGGCTAGGGGTCAAATTGGAGCTGCAGCTGCCAGCCTACACCACAGCCATGGCAACACGGGATCCAAGCCACATCTGTGACCTACTACGCTGCAGCATGTGGCAACACCAGATCCTTAATCCATTGAGCTAGGCCAAGGATTAAGCTGCATCCTTACAGATACTAGGTGGGTCCCACTGAGCCACAATGGGAACTATGCCCTTCATGAACTCTTCACTCCCAATCAAAACTGCTATCTTGGAGTTCCCGTCATGACTCAGCAGAAACAAACCCAAGTAATATTCACAAGAATTTGCGTTCAATCCCTGGCCTCACTCAGTGGGTTAAGGATCCAGTGTTGCCACAAGCTGTGATGTAGGTCACAGACACAGCTGGGATCTGGCATTGCTGTGGTTGTGGCACAGGCCAGCAGCTTCAGCTCTGATTCCACCCCTTGCTTGGGAACTTCCATATGCCTTGGGTTCAGCCCTTAAAAAAAGAAAAAAAAAGTGCTATCTTTAGCCTCTCTGCCCCTTAACAGCTCCTACCAAACTTGAGTGTTTTTCACATTCTATCTCATATTACAGTTACGTATATACACAATATTCCATTTCTTTAGATGACTGAAACCTATACAGTGGCAAGGACTAAGCCTCCATGCCTGAGCACCTATTTAAGCCTCAGTTCTAACTAGAGATGAAACAAAGTGAACACTGAGAAACAACTTTTTCAACTGATAGAATGTACAAGTATGTTTTGAGAAATATAGTGATTTACACAATTACAAAGAGTTAATTGGGGCTAGTTTTATTTTTAAAAAGGAAAAAACAAGCTTTCAAACTAACAATAATTATTTGACCAAATTAAACAAATTGACTTTAAAACATTGACAGTAGGTCTCCTAAACACACTGAAAGCCAGGTCTATCATATTTACCAAGTGTCATATTCCTGATGGAAGCCACTAAACAGACAAGAAGTTCTGAGGTCTACACTTCTCTTTACTCCCACCACCACAGGTTGAACAACACAGAGTTTCAGCATACTGTATGTCAGAGTTAGATCTTTTATGACTTATTAAAATTGACTTGACAATTTCTAGAGAAATAAAGCCATTCATTATTAACACCTAATGATGCCTCTATCTTTTTTCCAGCTGTTTTCCTCTTGAGGCGTGGATAAAGGGCATTCATTTCTTGTAATGTTTTACTGAGTGCCATTTAAGAGCCGGACATGGCCAACAGGCAATGGAAACATAAAAATAAGTAACAAATGGCCCTGGAGCATGCAGCCTAGAGAGGCAGACAGACAAATATTTCAATGATGCTCTGAGTACAGACTTTAACAGTTGTACAATCGATTTGCTCCAACTTTGTTCCCACACATTAAATGGCTTTCTCCAACCTCCTCCTTACCTAACCAAATTCTACTTCAAGGCTCAGCTGCAGTTTCTCCTTCCCCGGTAATCTTCCCAGGCAACACAGACCAGGGAGCTGCTTTCCTCACTCTGGACACATAGTTAAGAGCAAGAGCCCCGTGGCGAGCAAGTAAATTAGCTGCTACATAACCTCACTAAGACTCTTTTCTCCAAAGGTAAAATTGAGGTAATAATTGCACCTACAATTAATTGTTCATGAAATCTGAATAAAATAACAACTATAAAGCCCTTAGTTTAGTGCTGGTACATCCTGAGCCCTCAACAGACAGTAGGTGGTATATATACTACTCACTTAGCAACCTATAAATGCTATCTCATAAAAATCCCTTGGGGTTATTGATATTTTCAAACTATTGCGAATTTTCTTTCCATCCGTTGTAACTTCACAGCTCAATAAATAAGTGTGGATTATATATCTTAAGCAATGAAAGAAACCTGTAAAATCAGTAGCTTTCAATTTTTTTTTTGGCCACAACCCACAGCAATAAAGACATAATCCAGTATACAAACAGATATATAAATGAAATAAATTTCACAACTGTTCACCCTTATTATTTTCAAATTCACTCTAATAATTTGTCTAGTTCAACAAACCAAACCAAAACCAGTCAAGACCTACTAAACCGATTTCACAATCCTTTAGTCATAAGCTACGATATGAAAAATTCTCTATAAGCACTTATAAATAAACATATAGATGAAATATTATAAGACACTAACAAATTAAAAAAAAATTCAAAGTGAAAGTGTTCAGAGATTTGTCTATTAAATTTTGAGTTTTTGAGTTCTCTGTGGTGCAGCGGGTTGAAGATCCACCACTGTCACTGCAGTGGCTTGGGTTGCTGCTGTGGCGAGGGTTTGAGCCCAGGCTGGGGAACTTCCATGTGTCATGGGCATGGTAAAAAAAAAAAAAAAAATTAAAAACTGAGTTTTTTGAAAAAAATTATAGGAGTTCCCGTGTTGGCTCAGCAGAAATGAATCTGACTTGTATCCATGAGGGCACAGGTTTGCTCCCCAGCCTTGTTCAGAGGGTTAAAGGATCCCGTGTTGCCTTGAGCTGTGGTATAGGTCGCAGACACAGCTTGGATTCTGCACTGCTGTGGCTGTGGCATCGGCCAGCAGTGGTAGCTCTCATTCGACCCCCGGCCTGGGAACTTCCACATGCTGCAAGTGCGGCCCTAAAAATCAAGTAAAATAAGACAAAATTGTGCATTATTTTTTCCATTAAAAAAAATTGATACTCGGCGTTCCCGTCGTGGCTCAGTGGTTAATGAATCCGACTAGGAACCATGAGGTTGCAGGTTCAATCCCTGGCCTCGCTCAGTGGGTTAAGGATCAGGCATTGCCATGAGCTGTGGTGTAGGCTGCAGACATGGCTAGGATCCCGCATTGCTGTAGCTGTGGCATAGGCCGGTGGCTACAGCGCCGATTCAACCACTGGCCTGGGAACCTCCATATGCCGCGCGTGTGGCCCTAGAAAAGGCAAAAAAGACAAAAAAAAATTGATACTCTAGGCATTCCCATTGTGGCTCAGCAGTAATGAACCTGACTAGGATCCACGAGGATGTGGATTCAATCCCTGGCCTCATTCGGTGGGTTAAAGGATCCGGAGTTGCCATGAGCTGTGGTGTTGGTCACAGATGTGGCCTGGATCCCACACTGCTATGGCTATGGTGTAGGCTGATGGCTACAGTTCTGATTCGACCACTAGCCTGGGAACTTCCACATGCCATGGGTTCAGCCTGAAAAGACAAAAAGAAAAAAACTGATACTCTGAACTTTTAAACACTAAATATTTAATCATAACAATTATAGGTTTATCTTTATTTACTTTTTTGCCACACCCGTGACACATGGAAGTTCCCCAGCCAACCCACATCATAGCAGCGACCCAAGCCATAGCTGTGACAATGCCAGATCCTTAATCCGCAGAGCCACAAGAGAACTCCCTAGCTTTATTTTTAAATGAGTCTCAGCCTCCCTGATGCAACAAATATAATCTGCTTTCTTCTCTAATACACTTTGTTAAACCCCTTTCCCCTACATTCCCTTTGTCTTTGGGTTATGAAACATCCTGTTTTCTTCCTTAACGAAGATACTCCTTCCTTCCAATTCTTTGGTTATGTGTATACTTTCTTTTGAACCTAGTATTAAAATAGATCTCTCCCAGGAGTTCCTGTCATGGCTCAGTGGTTAACGAATCCGACTAGGAACCATGAGGTTGTGGGTTCGATCCCTGGCCTTGCTCAGTGGGTTAACGATCCAGCGTTGCCGTGAGCTGTGGTGTAGGTCGCAGACGTGGCTCGGATTCTGCATTGCTGTGGCTGCTGCGTAGGCCCGTGGCTACAGCTCCGATTAGACCCCTAGCCTGGGAACCTCCACATGCAGCCCTAAAATGACAAAAAGGAAAAAAAAATAGATCTCTCCCAAAGTTCATTTTCTCTATTTTGACTGTAAAAAGTAATAATTCATTAACATTGCATAACGCTTTAGTTTACAAAGAACAAAAAAGGTAATTCTAACATTACGGAGTAACTATGAATGTATATACTGCTGCACTAAATGCTGGGGGTGCAGGGAAGGACGGGTAAACATGGAAAACACTCCAAGAAAGCCCACAGTAAAGGGAAGATATGTACACAAAGAATAGAAAAGGATGAACAAGGGATCAAGAGAAAATGCACTAAAAGGGAAGAAATGCTGAGCATAGGCCAAATATGGAAGAAGCCAACTTCAGGATTCCAAGTAGGAATATTTATAGTGTGTACTGCTTTTAACATTCCACTGGCTGGTCTCAATGAATGCAGAGGGTTTTCGTTGTTGTTTGCTTGCTGTTGCTTTTATTACCATGGTCTAACCTTGTTTTTCACATAGGACAAGTGACATTTTGGTCTAAATTTGTACAAAGGTTGGGGGAAACACAGGTTTGAATTTTTTATTAAAAAATGTGAGGTGGGGAGGGAGATCCACTAGAAATGAATCTCACTTAATAGAAAAAAGATAACCCCAGATTCACAAGAGAAAACCTGATTTAGAGGCTGTACACTTATTCTTTGCCTCTGTTTCACTTCAATTAAGAACATGTATTTCAAAGACAATTTGATTTTATAACACTTCATCAAGAGCACTTGGGGAAATTGCTTTTAAGTAATACATTCATATCTCAGGAGAAAAATGAATAGTACCATTTTTCTAATTTTTAAAAAACTATCTCTCATATTGTCTCAATGTAAAACATTAAAACAAACTAGTCAGAGTTTTTGCTTTTTTAGGGCCGCACCTGACGCATATGGAGGTTCCCAGGCTAGGGGTCAAATAGGAGCTATAGCCCCCAGCCTACGCCACAGCCACACAGGATCAAAGTCACATCTGCGACCTACGCCACAGCTCACAGCAATGCCGGATCCTTAACACACTGAGCGGGGCCAGGGATCAAACCCACAACCTCATAGTTACTAGTCGGTTTGGTTTGTTTCCACTGTGCCACAACGGGAACTTAATCTTTTTTTTCGGGGGCGGAGGCTGCACCCAAGGTACGTGTAAGTTCCCAGGCCAGGGATCAAACCTGAGCCATAGCAGTGACCCAAGCCACAGCAGTATCCGGATACATATTGGAAACATTTATGAAGGAAGAATATGTTTCCAAAAAAAGTTTGAAAGGGGTGGTGTAAGGAAGACCATGATTGGCCATGAGTTGAAAAAATCTTGAAGGTGGGTGACCAGTACATCCAGGTTCACTATACTATTCTTTCCTCTCCTGAATATGTTTGGTATTTTCCAAAATTAAAAAAAAGAAGGAAAGAAAGAGAGAGGAAGAAAACTGTTCACATTAGAATCATACATACAGTCAATAACAAATGAGACTATGGTAGAAATAGCCAGTTAATTAGTGAAGAGAAAACTGACAAGGTGTTTTAAAAGGACCTCAAATAGTCTTTAAAAAATGTTTGACACTGCTATGAATAATCAAATGTGCGCATATGTGGGGACAGAGGATATGTGGACACTCTGTACCTTCTGTTCAATTTTGTTCTGAACCTAAAACTGCTGTAAAAAAAATCAAAAACAAAAGATTACTGTGCTGTTACACAACTTCATCAGAAAAATTCATGTCCCCAAAATCACTTAATTCATTTACTTTGTTGTTTGCCACCCACCCTATGGAAAATCAGTTTTCTTACTACAAAATTTTGGGGCCCATTTTGAGTGTGGTCACTTAATAAGAGAGACAGACCTTTACTACTTTCTCTAACTGGTTCTCACTGATGAATGAGGTAATTTATCAACAGTTCAAGATTCTTTTACAAATAAAGCTTATACTTACTGTGTACTTCACAATTTCAGTACTCAAATATTAGATGACTTTATAAAGTACATTATCTTAATAAACAACTAAAATTCCGTAGTTAGCATTTTCTTCTTCCCTGACAGGGATATGAATTTGGGTCCTCTTGTGGTCACATATTACTTCCACAAGAAGAGGTTAGTGTATTTGATAACTCATATCTTGACTAAACTTAAGTTCCCAGTTGTTGTATAATCTAATTAGGGGTTTAATCTAATCCCTATCCAGTAAGGCTACATAATGTTCTTAATTATAATTTAACAGGGAAGCTACAATTTAATAAGCAAATGAAACAATTCCTCAGTATAATACAGTCATTTCATTATAAAACAGCACAGAATGTAACTTTTTCACTGAAACAAAGTATCTAAATTTGCTTCATGATACTCCTAATCCACATGCTTCACTAAAATGAAAATTCTGCTTTGAAAGAAACAGAAAAGAATAGATATAATTTTGTGTTAAAGATTTTGCTTTTCAGGAAACAGTCTGCTCCTAAGTTTTAAGTTTGAAAAACCACTTATAGGCTATAGTCTCACTCTCTGAAAGAGGACTATAAAGCTAAGAGAGGTTAAGCAAGACCAAGATGATACCACTGGCAACACCAAATACAGACATACCTCTTCTGACGACTCTCACCTGCCTCCCATGAAAAGTCCAGAAGGAGGATGGAGAAAAAGCAAGTTTCAAGATTACCTTTCATCAATTCCTTTCATTCTTTACATGGGCCAAATCAGTTATTTACAGATACCTTTCATTCAGTGTCCAGGACCTGTCCTGACCGCTGGTTTTCCAAGGACCAATAGTTCGTGCCTCTTTTCTATAATTGATCTCCTTGCTTCTAAAAAATGGTCTGATGTATTACAACACAAAGTCTCTCCTGAACAGGCAGTACTAATACTTTAAACTGCACAAGAGAGCTTGTATTTTATCATAGGGCCAATTTTTAAAATACACAAAAATGACCTTTCTTCACAGAGGTCTGCTAAAGAGACCCCCAAGTCTTCAGATGGTGAAAGATAATTATAACCATCAAAATGAGATAAAAGGTTAAACAGGGTGCGCCTGACTATCTCCTAAACCAGAACCCTACCTTGTCTGGTAATACCCAGATTAGGGATGTACACTTCTAGTACATCCAGTCCCAGTGCCTCTGAACAGCATTACACTTTGGTCTTCTTTAGGAATGCACCTGATCTCTGCAACTGTTTCCAATACTTTACAAACTGCTCAAACAGTCCTTGATATACACCTGCTTATTTGAAGCTCTACAGGATAAAAAATAAAATCATAAAACACCAGAGCAGGAATGTTTCTCAGGAATTATTTAGTCCAACTTCCTCTTTTCTTTCACAAGCATACTGAAACACATGATTGAAGTAGCTTGCCCACAATCACAGAGCTAGTGGGAGAAATTAAGATTTTATTTTCATTACTACTTGTCATTCTTATATAAAGTACTTAATATGATCACTACTGAGGTAACCGACAGCTATCATCACATGTTTTGGCCTCATTTAGATGTAAACTTGTGCAACACACACAAGGTTTAAAAAACAACAAACACCAACTATAAACAGGTCACCTTAACATGACTTAGAAGAAAAAAAACACATGCAAGATCACAACATGTCCCACCAAGTTCAAAATGTCTCATAGTGCAATCCCAAGAATCAGTTTGCATCATTTAACAACTGTTCCAAAATAAAATTCTATCTGATAGTATTTCTTGTTTGTTACTTAGATGTAAACGGTTTGGAGTCCATATATTATTAAGCCATATAACTGCAATCTTGTTCTAAACACCAAGGACTGTCTCCACTGTATTTTTAGCCCTTTCTAGGTAAAGAAACTTATACCTAATAAGCCAAAAATAATTTTCAGGTGTAAATTTGCCAAACAAGCTTAGTAACAATAAAAGTGCCAGAAAACAGCACTAAACTATGCTTGAGTAGATTCTTAATTAATAAATCTAAATCAGATTTCCGTTCACACATTGGTATGTTCATACATTGTGCATCTAAAAAGAGCTGTTTGTGTCCTCCCAAATAGTTATTCTCCGGAAAATCTAATCCAACTGATTAAAATGAGGAATTACTGGAACTGATAAAGTAACTTTACTGTGTCCAAGTAACACAAAAACCTAGGAGGCTCACTTGAAAAATCATGTGAATTTTAATCATTTATAAAAGTCTTCTGTTTTGACTAAAAGTGGTTCCTCCCCCTGCTCCATTTCTTTTTCCCCAAGTCTCCTATAGATCCTAACACCACAAACTTTATACTCTAATAAAGACCTGCTAATCCTGACACTTCATGGCTACTCTTTGAAAAGGGCAAATTAAGTGTTTCAGCTTTACTTCTTAATTAAAAAGGTACTTATTCCCAAAATCACTGCCAGGTGAAGAGGCGAAATGTGTCAGAGGCTTCCTAATAACTGGCAGATAAGAATCATCCTGCGAGGTAATGTAGAGAAGACTATTGCATTACAAAACCCTGAGTCATCATCCAGTTCACTCAGCAGATTTGGGTAAACACTAGATAAGTGACTTATGTCTTGTGTGTTCACTCACTCAGCCATAAGCATGAACATACAATGCTACAGATTTTATGTACAGTTAGCCAAGAAAAAACCCTTTCTTTTTTAAAGTTCTTCTGACACAGTGTAGATGCCCATCTAGCAAATTGTCTCTAATCTTTCTCCAACGGTATTTTACTCTGTTTCCCCTAAATTTCAGTGGCAATATAGTTAGCAGCCAGTTTATGCAACAACAACAAAAAGTCACAAAAGAAGAATAGAACAACTGAAACTGATTTAGGTAATCTATAAGCAACTGAAAAATTAACACAAGCCCGATACTAATTACGCCCAGGACAATCTGACAGCTCTCTTCTCTATTTGCCTTAGCACCGCACATTTCAAGAGCAACATACTCTTTCCGAGGTTCTAAGACTCAACATTCTCAACATTAACGTATGGTACACAGCTCAAGAATGCGCTGACGGCTGATTTTAAACCAATCCTTTCAATGAAATCCACGAAGGCTGAGGAGGCCCAATAAAGCAGAACCAGAAGTTCCCTATGGCCTTCTTCTCATTCAGAAAGTTAGTAGACACGAATTAAAGAATACGAAGAGGCAGGGACCACGGGGAAAAAAGAACCGAAGCCAACACCAGGAAAAGTCAAGTTGCTCACCCGAAAACCAATCTTCTCCGCTCGTCCCGAAGCGGGCAATGGTCCAGGAAGGACCCTTGGGGGACCGCTCACCTCTTTCCCTGGGAATCCAGGGCCCTCCCGTTCCCTGAGGCCCCGAATGTCGTAAGACTACAATACGAAATCTTGGGGGGGAAGCAGCTGCGGAGGACGTAATGGGCTGGTGAGAACCAGGGAGATCCCACAGGAAAGTGTCAGAGAAGCTTGAGTGCTACCCAGGCTTCGGTCGCAACCCTGGGACTAGTGCACAGAGACGATCCTCCCTGACCGGACAGGGGGTGCAGGGGTCCGATGCGGACAAAGAACCGTCTCCCCGCCTCCCGCGGACTCCTTCACACCAAGCCTTCGCTTCTAGTCCGTTCGGCAGGCCCTGGCACACTTACGTGGAGAGTTTCCTGGTCCAGAAGAGGCCCCCGGGCCACAGCTCTTGGAGCTGCACCGCCCGGCCCAGGTTGCTTTTGATCTGGGCCAGCTGCAAGTCGGATTCGGCGTCCAGCTGCTCGGCGTAGGGCAGCAGCTTGTTGTAGACGATCTCCTTTTGCGGGACGAAGCCCCTTGGGTTCGGACTCGGACGCCCGCCCGGTTCCGGGGGATCCCCGCCGCCTGCCCGTTCGGCCGGCTCCATGAGCCCAGGGACACCCCACCAACCCCCTCCCACCCTAACCCTCCCCGGCCCCCACCCCTCTCCGGGCTCCGCCTCCTCCGCGTCGTCGTCGCCCTGCGGCCGCCGGCGACCCGTAACCCTCTGCCCTATTGGTGGGCCCCCTCCCCTGGCCGGCGCGCTGCTGACCCCCGCGCGGTGCCCCGTTCGTTGACGGCAGCAGCGACCGCTCCGCCCGCTCCGCACCGGCTCGTCTGGTGACGCTGCAAGCCGCCGGGCCCGAAGGTTCCGGACCGGCCTCAAGTCACTTCCGGGGCGGGGTGGGGCGGGGCGACGGCGTTAGAGGGGGAGGTGGCGACGGCGGGAGCTCAGCGGGACTCGCCTTCCTCTCTGTGGGCTGGGCTCCGAGCCCCCACCCCTGGGCGTCACCAGCGCAGCGCCAGTCAGTCTCACCGAAAACAGAGGCTGAATTCCAAGCTATTGTCCTTCCTCGCCTGGGGTCGCGCGCTCTTTGCTGCTGCCCTCAGGAGCCGCTAGTCGCCGCGGCTTCCGACGAGACAGTCGACGTGGTGCCCACTCCGAGTTTATGGATAAACCTAGGTACTCCGTCTGTCCCACTTGTTGCATACAGATTTTTTTGTGATCCCTTTAAGCCCTTGTCTTTTTGGCATTCTTTTGGCCGCCCTCATTCCAAAGAAAATAATTCAACAAATTCATTCAGCAAATATTAATTGAACTACTACTATGTATCAGACATTTATTTTGAGCCCTAGAGTTGGAAAGTTTTAGAGCACCTGGTTTCTGCCCTCCAAGGGCTTTACGGTCACGTGGATCTATTGATTAGGGAATATGCAATTACAAGACAATACTGCTACATAAGTACAGGATGTCTTGGGAACACCTAAAGAGGACTTCAAAACTATTTTTCTAGGAAACTTAAGAAATGATACATACAATTGAGTTTAAGGATTAAGTGCCAAATTGGTTAGAAAAAAGAGAGGAAGGTATATTTCAGCTGAGGGAGCAGCACAGGCTGCAAGCATGCACTCTAGGAATTCAAAGTTCAGAATGACTGCAGGTGGTTAGCAGAGAGGGGAGGAAATCAGACTGAGAAGGACATGGTAGGGAGTTTTTAGTGCCTTATCTTTCTTGGGTTTTTTGTTTGTTTTTGTTTGTTTTTTGGTCTTTTTAGGGCCGCTCCGGAGCCATATGGAGGTTTCCAGACTAGGGGGTGGAATCGGAGCTGCAGCTGCCGGACTACGCTACAGCCACAGTAGCGCGGGATCCGAGCCACATCTGCTACCTACACCACAGCTCACAACAACGCCAAATCCCCGGACCCGAACCAGGGATGGAACCTGCGTCCACATAAATACTAGTCGCTAAGCCACGATGGGAACTCCTAGAGCTTTATCTTGAAGGCTACAAAAAATGATAAGCATAGGAAAGGCATGATATAATTTACCCTTTTTGAAGAATCACTCTGGGTTTGTATGGAGAATGGATTAGAACAGATAAAATTGGAAACTGGTGGACCATTTAAAGAGATGTGACTTAATTGTGGTGCTCGTGACCGTAGAAATGCCTGCTCTTGGTAGTTGATTGGATATGAAGTTAAAACAGAGGGGTGAGTCAAGGTGATGTCAGATATAGGTAGAATGGAGGGAATGAGATATAGACTGTTGTTAAAAGATAAACAGAGGCGGGAGTTCCCATTGTGGCTCAGCTGTAACCAATCTGACTAGTATCCATGAGGACTCAGGTTTGATCCCTGAGCTCACTCAGTGAGTTAAAGATCTGGTGTTGCCTTGAGCTGTGGTCTGAGTCACAGTCACAGCTCTGGATCCTGCGTTGCTGTGGCCATGGTAGTAGGCTGGCAGCTACAGCTCCGATTCGACCCCTAACTGGGAATTTCCATATGCTGCAGGTATGGCCCTAAAAAGACAATAAATAAATAAACAGAAGCATATTAAAAAAAAATTTAAGAGTTTATTAGAACAAAAGTTGGAGTTGGGCATCACCAAACCAAAAGCGGTTAGAAGTGCTGACAGGAGCCAGGGAAAAAATTTCTACAGAGAAGGTGCAGAGGCAAAGAAGCTGTTTGTAACTGGTTCTCCTTAGTATTTAGTTTCATAATTGAGGCATTAGAGTCATCTTAGTCTAATGGGTTCCTTATTTAATTAATTTAATAATATGAAAAGAATAGAGCCTTTGACCAAATGCTAAGGAAGTGCATATTTAGGACTGGATGGAGAAAGGGGAGAGAGACTGCAAAGAATATTCACAAGAAGTGGTCTGAGAGGTAGGCATTCTAGGAAAGTGGGGTTTTTAAAAAATAGAATGTTTCAGATGGAGGAAGTGATTAACTATACCAAAGGTGACTGAGAGGTCAAAAGAAATGAGATAGGAGAAGGGTTTATTACAGTTATCAATGAAGCAGATAAGAATAATTTCAATGAAATGTAGGCACGGAAACCAGATTAAAATGACAGTGAATGATAAGTAAATATATAAAGACAGCAAAGGTAGATAACTTTTTTTTTTTTAATAGTTTGGGAAGAACAAGAGAACGCAAGAAGGTAGCTGGAGTGAAAAGAGGAATTTTTAAAGGTGGGACATGTTTAAATACTGATGGGAAGGTGCCAGTGGAGAGAGGTTGAAGATACGTGGGTGAAAATGACAGAGAGTGGGAGAGTGTGAAGTTGTTGGCCCTTAGCAGTAAACCATATTCTCCATCCGTTGTCAAAGGAAAGCAGGGGAGGACAGGTCCAAAAGCAGAAAGGTTTGCAGATTTGGTGGCTGGAAGTTGGAGTTCTTTCCGATGGTTTCTTTTTCTTTCTCTCTTTCTTTCTTTCTTTGTCTCTCTCTCTCTTTCTTTTTCCTGTGAAGCAAGAGATGGTGAATGATGAGAGGAGCTGGTGGATAGGAGATTTGAAGGAGAGTGAAGAAGGTTTAGAGTAGTCTCAAAATTCAAAAAACTGCTTAGTTGTTTGGAAATTAAAGCTGGAAACATGAGTTTACCATCATATCTCTGCACAATTTAGTGATTTTCTCCAATAATGTTAGCAGCCCAGGATTGTATGGTGTACGGACTGGTACGATAAGATAGACAAAGAAGCAAGAGAATGTTATATATATTAGTGGTAGTGATGGTAGTGGTTTTAGCTACCATTTGCTGAGCACTTCTCTCAGCCTGTGCTTTATCTACATTATCTTATTGAATAAGTAGAGATCATGGGGTTGACAATATTTGAAAGAGAATGGTTAACATCTGTGTTGGTTGAAGTCTGGAGTTCCTGTTGTGGTGCAGGGGAAACAAATCTGACTAGTAACCGTGAGGTTGAAGGTTCAATCCCTGCCCTCTCTCAGTGGGTTAAGAAAATGGTATTGCGGTGAGCTGTGGTGTAGGTCGCAGATGCAGCTGTGATCCCGTGTTGCTGTGGCTGTGGCCTAGGTCAGCAGCTGTAGCTCCGATTTGACCCCTAGCCTGGGACCCTCCATGTACCATGGCTATTTCCCTAAATAAACAAACAAAAAATATTAAAAATAAATAAATAGGTTGACGTCTAAGAGGATAGAAAGCTGATAGAGAGTAGTGAGGTCCAGGAACTCAGATCCTGAAGAGGTATAGCATCAGTATGAAAGAATTAGCCTGAGCAAAGGATATGGAAGAACATGAATGTTTAGATTTAAGATTTCTAAAAAGCTATTCCAGGTAATGTCATATTTCCTGGGAATGGATGTCTGAACTGGAAAAAATAGAATTGTTGGAGCAAAAGAAATGAAGCCTCTTTCTGTTATCTCATGTGAGGTTTAATAGAAAACACTGTTCAGACCCCTTCTGGTGAGAAAGCTGGGAAACCTGAAATTTCTCAAAGACCTAGGCTACTTATCATTAGAGACAGTACCCAAAGTCTAGGGGGTTAGTTCTTGGTCTTCTCTAACCAATGCCCAAGCATTTTTTTTTTTTTTTTTAGTCTCTTAGAGCTCAGGAAACTCTGCCAAAGGATAACAGCCCAGTATGCTTTCAGTCAGACCCTGGGGGAGACATTGGCTTCATATCAGACCCTTCCAGGAAACAGATTATAATCTTCCTTCTTGTAAGACCCAGAAAGTGCAGTAGCCCTTCATGGAAACTATTCTGAGGAGACAGGTTTGTCCTCAAGCTGGAGGTATTGGCAGGGATATTTATGAATCACATATTTATGTCATTGGTCCACTACTTAAAATCCGCTTATTAGTAGTGAACAAAAATCACAAGTTGTTAGTTTTATGCCTTCCCCTGCCTTAGTTTTTTCTGTATATGATATACTTGGGCTGGGAGGTAAATTGACAAGAAGATGAATCTCTGTTGTCAGAGCATAATATTTAGAAGTATTTGATTATAGGAGTTCCCTTCCTGGCTCAGCGGTTAACAAACCAGACTAGGATCCATGAGGATACAGGTTCCATCCCTGGCCTTGCTCAGTGGGTTAAGGATCCGGCATTGCCATGAGCTGTGGTGTAGGTCGAAGATGCAGCTCAGATCCCAAGTTGCTGTGGCTGTGGTGTAGGCCTGCAGTTGTGGCTCCGATTCGACTCCTAGCCTGGGAACCTCCATATGCCACAGGTGAGGCCCTTAAAAAAAAAAAGGTATTTGATTATATTAGAATGACTTATTCTAATATAACCAGGTATTTGATTATATTAGAATGACTTATTCTAATATAATCAGGTATTTGATTATATTAGAATGACTTATTCTAATATAATCAAATGTTTAAGCTCCTGTTATGCTGCAGTTATTAAAGTCACAAGAATATTGGATCTGAGGAGTTCTCATTGTAGCTCAGTGGTAATGAACCTGACTAGTATCCGTGAGGATGTGGGTTTGATCCCTGGCCTTGCTGTTTTTTCTTTTTTTTGTCTCTTTAGGGCCACACTCGCAGCATATGGAGGTTCCCAGGCTAGGGGTCGAATTGGAGCTGTACCGCCAGTCTACACCACAGCCACAGCCACAGCCACAGCCACAGCAACTTGGGATCTGAGCTGCGTCTGCAACCTACACCACATCTCACAGCAACGCTGGATCCTTAACCCACTGAGCAAGGCCAGGGATCAAACCCTTAACCTCATGGTTCCTAGTCGGATTAGTTAACCGCTGCGCGACAAGGGGAACTCCCTGGCCTTGGCTGTTAAGGATCAGCATTGCCATGAGATGTGGTATAGGTCACAGATGTGCCTTGGATCCTGAGTTGCTCTGGCTTTGGCATAGGCCAGTAGCTGCAGCTCCGATTCGACCCGTAGCCCAGGAACTTCCATATGCCGCAAGTGAGGCCCTAAAAAGCAAAAAATTAAAAAATAAAGAATATTGGATCTGAGAAACGATTTTTTTTTTTCCTGGCTCCTGTATGACTTTTAAGTTTTGAATTTTTCAATCAAAACTCCTCTCATGGGCCCATAGTATCCACTTCACCAATTAAACAAGAGTATGTTTAGAGTTCAGTTTTTACTAAGAAAGAAATCAAAGATAATGGAATTAATTTTTCTATGATTATTTTACAGTTTTTCCTTTCTTAGGCTTTTGCCATTTCACTACAATGTAGCTAGGTGTAGGCTTCTTTTTACCTTGTGTTTCTTAGATGAAAGATTCATTTCATTTATCAGTCATACAAAATTTTCAGCTACTTTTACGGTTTTTATTCCACCTTCTCTCCTTGTATAATTCCCATTAGATGTTGTACTTTCTCATTCTAATCCTGATATTTCTTACTTCTGTTTTGCAAGTCTTTGTCCCTCCACCTCATTCTTGATAACTTTATTGTGTCTAATTCTTAGAATTCTCAGGTCATCTGTCTGGATATGTGTTAACTTGTCCATTGAACTTCTAATTCCAATGATTTTGTATTTATACGGTGTGTGTGTGTGTATTTTTTTTTCCTGCTGCATTTGTAGCATGTGGATGGTCCCAGGCCAAGATTCAAATCTGAGCTGCAGCTGTGATGCCAGATCCTTTACCTGCTACACCACAGCAGGAACTCCCAATGACTGTATTTTTTAAGTTTGGGAGTTTTCCTTAGCTCTTTTTCAAATCTCCCTATACTGTTTTTCATTGAGTTTTGTTCTTTATGGTTATAATGACTTATTTTAATCATTTTAGACATACTTAACTATTTTAGACAGTCATAGTCAAACATTCTTTCTGTCATTTCAAATAGTGTACTATGTGTCTCTTGACTTTTCTTCATTATGGATCATTTGCTTGTGTTTTATAACTTTTTATATTATGAGATCATCTTCAGATGGCTTTTTTTTTCCTGTGGGAATCCCAAGTGATCCAGATAAATGTTTTTGTTGTTGTTGTTGGCTTGCACCAGATCAGCAGATCTAGTACTAACCAATATTTTCGTTCATATTTCAGGTAGTGTAAACTTGAATTTCTATCCTATGCAAGTTACATGTCTGGGAATTCAACCCATGGAGAGTTCTGTTTTTATGTACTATTTTACTTCTAACTCCGTTAGGTCCAAGGTTTCAACTTATATCCCTGAGTAGATATTAAAACCCAATTCATTAGCTGTTTCCAGATAGAATAACACTACCCTCAAGTTGATGTAGAGTTGACTCACACACTTAATCGCTCTGGCTTTCCCTTTCTCTTTGTTTCTGGCATCCAGAGATTTTTCTGTGTGTGGGGTAATCTATGGTTATCACTTGCTTTTATGTTTAATGTAGCATTCCTATATAAGAGTGTTTCTGCATTGACCCAGTCTGCCATGCTACTGGAATTAGAGACCTTTAATGAATGAACTTCTGATTCTAAAATAGTAAACATCATGGGAGCAAAAGGGAGTAATCTGGGGTAATTAAGATCCTTTTAGAGTCCTCATATCTCATAAGTAGCTGTTGATGCTGTATATCCATCAAGCTATAACTATTTTATGATTAAAAAATAATTTGAAGCTCCCATTGTATCTCAGCAGATTAAGAACCCCACTGGTATCCGTGAGGATGCAGGTTTGATCTCTGGCCTCACTCAGTGGGCTAAGGGATCAGGCATTGCAGTGAGCTGTGTTGTAGGTTGCAGATGCAGCTTGGACCTGGCATTGCTGTGGCTTTGGCATAAGAGCCGCTGCAGCTCCGATTCATCCCCTAGCCTGGAAACTTCCATATGCCACAGGTGTGGCCCTAAAAAGCACCCCCCAATTTTATTTTATTATTTCTATAACACCTATTTGATATTTAAGTGCAAAAAGGGGGTTTTCAACACAGCTGAAGTTCTTTGTGTTTCTTCTTCTTGATAAGCTGTGAATAATGTAGGTCATAGATCTCAATCAAATATAGTAAAGAAATATGTTGTAATTTTTAACAGGAGTTGAAGAAATTAACAGTAGAGTCATTGGAGAGATAATAATATACAAAGAGGATGTACACTCTTTCCACCTATCCTTAGTTTTTACATGTGTAAATAGAACAGGCCTTACTCATAAGCAGAGAATGGAATTGTCCGCATGAACGATATGAATAGCCATCCAAATACACATTTTATCAGAAGCTTAAAATGCTCCCCTTTTCAGTCTTTTACTTTGTACTAAGAATCTCTCTTTGAGTTCCTGTTGTGGCTCAGTGGAAATGAATCTGACTAGATCCATGAGAATGCAGGTTTGATCCCTGGCCTTGCTAAATGGGTTAAGAATCCAGCATTGCTGTGGGCTATCGTATAGTTTGCAGACACGGCTTGGATCCCACGTTGCTGTGGCTGTGGCATAGGCCACGGCTACAGCTCTGATTTGACCTCTAGACTAGGAACCTTCATATACTGCAGGTGTGGCCCTAAAAAGACAAAAAAAAAAAAAGAATCTCTTTTGAAATCGACAGACTCATAAGAGGGGTAATATATCAAATCCCTAATTCTCCAGAGTGAATTATGTATTCATTAATTAAGTAAACATTTATTGAGTACCTCCTGACTGCCAAGTTTGAGATCATAACATGATGACACAGTACTTGCCCACAGGAGTTTCGCTGGTTGACAGACAAGTAAACAGATAAATTAAAATTGTAAAATTGTAACCAAAAATCATCTATAATCTTTCTACCTATTAAAATCTCTTGATAAACCTAATTTAGGAGTTCCCTCTGTGGCACAACGGGTTAAAGACCCAGCATTGTCTTTGCAGCAGCTTGGGTAGCTGTTGAGGTGTAGGTTAGATCCCTGGCCCAGTGCAGCGGGTTAAAGATCGGTGTTGCTACAGCTGTGGTGTAGGTCACAGCTGTGGCTTGGATTCTGTCCCTGGCCCAGGAACTTCCATATGCTGTGGGAGCAAGCAAAAACAAAACCCCAAACTTAATTTAAACTCCTGTAGACTGTGAAAAATCCCGTACCTCATCCAGTAGTACTTCTGTCAATTTTAGAGGATGGGGCCTTATGTTTTTGTGGTCACTTCTAGCTCTAAACCTTTTTTTTTTTTTTTTTTTTTTTTTTTTTTTT
>PVHT021183519.1:11183619-11228531 GCA_004024745.2 Catagonus wagneri
AGCTTTTTTCCTTAATTTCCACACAACAAACCATTCACACAAAGCTGTGTGTGTGTGTGTGTGTGTGTGTGTGTGTGTGTGTGTGTGAATAAAATGGAAGCAGGTTTAAGGAGACAAAGGGATTTATATGCTAGAAATACAAACAACTTAAAATTTGACATAAAGTATTTATTTTCCTAAAAGATCCATTGCTGTGTGGTCCCTGATATTATTGCATTCACTGTCTAATGGGGCAGTCAGACATTAAACAACTCATTCTGTAGATATATGATTACAATTTTGTTAAGTACTTTAAAAGATACTCTGATAGTCTGTGTAAAACAAGGGGATCTAACCTAGTATGGGAGGCCTAGAAAGATTTCTTTGAGAAAGTAGCATTTGATGAATTGAGGAGAGAGATAATAGGAAAGATCTGGATAGGAAAACAGTATGAGTGGAGGCTTGAGGTGGGTGAAGAACTTGGCTTGAGAAGCTCAGAAAAGATGTTTGTTCAGGGAAAGAAGGTAAGAGTGACAGAAAGAGCTGAGAAGGCAAGTAGAGTTAGAGCATGTCATACCTTGTAAGCTGGGTTAAGAATTTTGGATTTGGGGAGTTCCCATTATGGCTCAGTGGGTTAAGAGCCAGACTAGTATCCATGAGGATGCAAGTTCGATCCCTGGTCTCACTCAGTGGGTTAAGGACCCACCATTGCTGCAAGTTGCAGCATAGGTCACGGATGCATCTCAGATCTGGCGTTGCTGTGGCTGTGATTGAGGCTGGCAGACGCAGCTCCAATTTGTCCCCTACCCAGGAAATTTGCATATGCCACAGTAGCAGCCCTAAAAAGAAAAAAAAAGAAAAGAACATTTTGGATTTTATCCTAAAAGCTGTTTCACATATACAAATACAGTGCTGTGGGCAGTAACCAAATGCTTGAGGGAGCTGAAGGGGGACATTAGGATCTTGTAGTCTTGAAATCAACTGGATACCCCAGGCAGAAACATCTGTATGTGGAAGTCTTGGAATTTTCAATGGGCCCTGTTGGGCCAGGGAACAATGAATACTATGAAGTAGGAGCACAGAAAGTGTGGATAATTACAAGAGAAAAGGCATGACAGTAAGCTAAGACCAAGTTACAAATCATCATGTATTTATGTATGTTGATAGTAATGATGATAGTAGTGTTAGCTCATCCCCACCCACAGAGAGTGGGCTGCCTTTATGGACTCAGAGCCTAAGTAATTTTTCAGTTGTTGCTTTGTTTTGTTTTGTAAATTAATCTTTTTATTTTGAGATAAGTGCAGATTTACATGTAGTTGTAGAAATAATACAGAGATCCCTTGTACCCTATACCCAGTTTCCCAAAATTAATATTATTTGTAATCCAGTATCACAATCAGATATTGACATTGATTCAGTCAAGCATGATAAGAAGGATATTGGCATTCCCACTGTGGTGCAGTGGTTAAGGGTCTGGCATTGCCACAGCTGTTACAGCTGTGGCTCAGATTTGATCCCTGGCCTGAGAACTTCCATATGGTGCAGGTACAGCCAAAAAAGAAAAAGAAGAAAAAAAAAAAGAAGAGGGAGTTCCCATTGTGGCTCAGTGGTTAATGAATCCGACTAGGAACCATGAGGTTGTGGGTTCGATCCCTGGCCTCGCTCAGTGGGTTAAGGATCCAGCATTGCTCTGAGCTCTGGTGTAGGTCTCAGATGCGGCTCGGATCCAGCATTGCTGTGGCTCTGGGGTTGGCCAGCTCCAATTCGACCCCTAGCCTGGGAACCTCCATATGCCGCAGGTGCGGCCATAAAAAGGACAAAAGACCAAAAAAAAAAAAAAAGGATTTTATCACTACAAGGATCCCTGCTGTTTCCCTTTATAGTCACATTCACTTTCTTGACCCTTCCCATGTCCCTAATCCCTAACAGAAGTTACTTACTTATATGTTCTGTATTCCTATAATTTTATCATTTCAAGGCTGTTATATAAATGGAATCAATGGAATAATGTAGGACGTAACCTTTTGGGATTGGCTCTTTTCTCTCAGTGTAATTCCAGAGAGAGTCATCCAAGTTGTTGTGTGTACCAAAAGTTTGTTCCCTTTTATTGGTGTGTAGCATTCCATGGTATAGATGTACCATAGTTTGTTTAGCCATTCACTCGTTGAAGGACATCTGGGTTGTTTTTGCCTATTCTAAATAAAGCTGCTGTGAACATTCATCTGCAGGTTCTTGTGTGAACGTGAATTTTAATTTCTCTGGGATAAATGCCCAGGAGTGCAACTGCTTGATGTTGCTGGGTTGCATGTTTAGTTTGTAAGTAAAAAACTAGCAGAGTGGCTATATCATTTTACATTCTCACTAGCAATGTATGAGTAATCTAGTTTCTCTGCATCCTTGTCAACGTTTAATGGTGTCATTACTGTTTATTCTAACCATTCTGATTAGTATATAGTACTATTTTATTGTGGGTTTAATTTGTATTTCCTTAATGGCTAATTGTGTTAATCATGTTTTTAATGTGCTATTAATGGCTACCTGCATGTTTTCTTTGGTGAAATCTTTGCTCATGAATTTTGTCTGCTTTCAACTTGAATTTCTTGGTCTTTAACCATTAAGGTTTTTTTTTTTTGGTCTTTTGTGGTTTTAGGCATGTGGAGGTTCCAAGGCTAGGGGTCTAATCGGAGCTACAGCTGCTGGTCTGTGCCAGACCCACAGCAAAGTGGGATTTGAGCCATGTCTGCAACGTACACCACAGCTCACGGCAACGCCAGATCCCTAACCCGCTGAGCAAGGCCAGGGCTCGAACCTACAACCTCATGGTTCCTAGTCGGATTCGTTTCTGCTGTGCCACAACGGGAACTCCACCATTAAGTTTTGAGAGTTCTCTGTATATTCCAGTTCTATTCTGTTGTCAGTCATGTGGCTTGCAAATATTTTCTCCTTGTTTGGAGCTTGTTTTTTCATCCTCTTAATAGGATAATTTTCAGAGTAAAAGTTTTTGATTTTGATGAAGTCCCAATTTGTCAGTTTTTCCTTTTGTGGGTCAAAGAACTCTGTCTAGTCCTAGATTCAAATATTTTTTTTTCTGAAAGCTTTACAGTTTCATGTTTTGCATTTAGGTCTGTGATCCATTTTGAGTTATTTTTTGTATGGGATATGACATTTAGGTCAGAGTTCATATTTGTGCCTTTGAATGTCCAACTAATTCAGTTTTAAATAACACTGCTTGAAGGTTAGTCAAAGCAGCGAGTTCTGAATCTAGTCATTTTACTTTGTAGTCTTTACTCAAACATTCAGTGGAAAGGAACATACAGGCACCATCCACTCTTATGACCCACTGTGAGCCAATACTTGAATAAAAAGACGTATTTCTTAAGAATAAAGACAAAACTTTATGGCTAGTTAAGTCTATAATTAATAATATAAGAATACATTAGAGTAATGCTGCTACAATGTGGTCCTGCTAAAAATACACCTAATTTACTTTATTCAGAACACTTAGAGTAGTTGGAATCTATAGTTTTTGTCTTTGACTACTTAGCATCTGAACTCACTTGCTAGATTTGGGAAATCCCTCATTTTCTAGGTCTTGGTGATAAGTAAGCTCCTACCTTTAACTTCAGAAGCCTAAGAAATCACCCTATAGTTACTCCTCTGACATCCTTATGATCCAGGTCTAGCCAATGTTTGATCAAGTAATGCCAAGATAAAGGGATAATGGATGATACTGAGTCTGTAGTAAGTATGGTATAGGCAGTCTGGCATTCATAGCAGTGTTATCAGGAGCAATAACTGCCTCCAGTGGCCACTGTGTCACATGGAAGATATGGTATATGTTGGTGGTAGTAGCAGCATCTTAACCAGACTGTTTCGCTACCCTGACTCCCTTGATTCTAGCCCAGTGTCCGAGTGTTTCTTAATCAAGTCTGTGAGTTACATGATACTTTCCAATAAATTTATCTTCAATTTAAGTTAGCTAAAGACAGTTATTTACAGTAAAGAACACTATAGTATCAAGAACCCTCACCAAGGGAGTTCTCATTGTGGCACAGCGGAAACGAATCCAACTAGTATCCATAAGGATGTGGGTTTGATCCCCGGCCTCACTCAGTGGGTAGGAGATCCAGCATTGCTGCCAGCTGTGGTGTGGGTCGCAGACACGCCTCGGATCTGGCTTGCTATGGCTGTGGTATATAGGCTAGCAGCTGTAGCTCCATTTCGACCCCTAGTCTGGGAACTCCCATATGCCTAAGGTGCAGCCCTAAAATGACAAAAAGACAAAAAAGAAAAGAAAAACTGCAAGTTTTCCAATGCAGTTATTCCACTTTACATTTTTGCCAACAGTATAAGAGTTCCAGTGGTGCCACACCCTTGGAGTGGCCTACTTGCTGTGGTCAGTCTTTTAACTTTAGCCTTTCCAGTAAGAGTGCAGTAGTATCTCATCGTGCTTCCAATTTGCATTTTCCTAATGACTAATTATAATGAACCTCTTTTTGAGTGCTGATTTAGCATCCATGTATCTTTCTTGGTGAGGTATCTATTTAAAAATTTTGTCCCCTTTTTGGGGCTTTGTTTTTTCACTATTGGATTTTGAAAATTCTTTATATATTCTGCTGATCAATCCTGTACCATATATGATTTACAAATATTTTCTCCCAGCCTGTGGCTCTTTCTTTTCTTTCATTCTCTTCATAAGCAGAGAGTTGTTTTTGCAAAAATTGTTAAGTGCCTCATCAGTTGTACTAATGACTCGTCCCTTAACTGCTTGACATTTAAATTATTCCTTTTGGAAACATTCTTTTTCTATTTTCTCTGCTTTTATTGTTAACTAGTATGATTTCAGAGTCTCAGTTGCCAATAACATTATATGTGATTTGAAGAGCTCTCTAATAGCACTTTTATAAACTTCACGAAATCTTGTACCTGTTGTAAAATCTTCAGTTAAATTCTTTTTGATTCATTTGATTTGGATTGGTTTGGTTGATAGTTTTGGATGTTTACCACAATATCAAAGTTCAAATCAATAAGGATGTCAGCTGAAGAGCCACTGAATGAGATAGTGTGGGAAAAGTAAGTACTAGTGTTTTGTATGGAAGAATATTTGAGTAGGAATTAATTTTAAAATTATTGAATTCATTAGAGAACAATTTAGTGTTATATGATTTTTGCTTCTATATGCCAGCACAGATTTGTATAATAAATAACCCAAAACAAGGCCTTGCAAGAAAAGATCCCTTCCTCTCTCAGTATTTTACCTCACATATTATCCTCCCCCACATACTTATTCTGCATCTCTGACTTTCTCTCAGTTTCTTGATCAAGTAGAGCACCTACTCTTTCTTCCAACCTAATAAATAGGGCAAGAATTTCGATTTACTCTAAGTGCGGTGGAAATCAGTAGTCAAGTTTTTAATCAGGAAAATTACATCATTTGATTTAAACTTTCAAAGGACCTCTTTGAATTAAGAAGAGATTATACAGAAATAAGAATGAAAATAAGACTACTTGGAGGCTGTTTCAGCTGTCCAGTGAGAAATGATGATAGCTTTTTTCAGGATGAAATCATGAGATGTGGTCAGATTTGAGAAATGTTTTGGGGGTAGAACTAACAAAATTTGATGAAAGAATGTGGTGTGAGAGAAATGGAAGAGTCACAGATGACTCCAAAATTTCTGCCTTTGGTAATAGCATATATGGTAGAGGCTTTCATTAAAATGGGAAAAACAGAAGGTAGCACAGGGTTTGATAAAAAGCCGTCTTGAGTTCCATACTGGCCATTCTGGTTCCAAGTTTGTCTACAGGATCCTAAGCGAAGATTCAAGCAGGCTTTGGGGTATCAGTTTCTAGAGTTAGTGGTAGGAACTAGGCTGGAGCTATAAATTTGGAAGTCGTCAGCATATACAGTATATTATGTTTAATGATAAGGGACCAAATAAGATCACCTAGAAAATAATATAGGTAGAAAAGAGATTAAAAACTAGTGGTTGCAGAAGGGACAGAAGTAGAGAAGCCTTTAGATTGAGAAAAGGGAAACCCCTGAGTAATATTTCTACCAAGGAAAGCCTATTAAGTCAATCCCCAAGGTTTTTACTGGGGTCTGGTCATCTAGATACCCTCTGCCTCCCAAATTCCAAATTCCCAGAAGGAAAGCAAGTGTTCAGCCTAAACCACATTGTTTATATAGTGTGGGCACAGTGAGCCATCTTTATGACTTAGAGAACAATGGGAACACTCCTAAAAATAGTTTCTAATTGCTAGTCAAGGGCCAATCTTGCAAGTCCCTTCAAAAGCTGGCAGTCACAGGCCTGCTATGTTAACTTTTTTTCTGCGCATGGGTGGAATCACAGAAGCTAAGAGTGGAGAATGTTTCCATTCAGAGAATATTTCTGCCTCTGAAGAATCCAGTTAGATGAGGACAATCGGATGGACCATGGTGGCCAATGGAGTTGGCAATATAGAGGTCATTGTTGACCTTGACAGACAATTTCGGAGGTATGGTAGGACAGGGAAGTAGGTTTGGGAAGGAAACAAGAGTGACTTATTTGTGAAGCAGTGGAAACAGCATGTGGAGACTGGATATTTCAAAAATTTTTCTATGTGCGGAAGGAAAAGAAAGCTGTGTGGGGAACCTTAAAGAGGATATAAATCAATAAAAGGTTTTTTACATACGGGAGATACTAGTACATGTTTGGGATCAGAATGGTTCATTAGAAAGAGAGAGATGTTGATGTGGAGAGAGAGGGATTAGATCCAGAGCAGGAGTGAAATAATGGGAGGAGATCCTCCATGAAACAGGAGGGAAAGAGGAGAAAATTTTGTACAGGCTCAGGCAAAATTGTAGATTTGGGAATCAGAAGATGAGCAATTTCTTTCTTTCTTCCTTTTTTTTTTTTTTTCGTCCATTCCCACAGCATGTGAAACTTCCTGGACTAGGGAAGAAACCCATGCCAGAGCAGTGATCTGAGCCGCCACAGTGACAAGGCCAGAGAGAACTCCAGAAGATGAGCGATTTCTGATACTTTCTATTTTTCCAAAGTATTAGGCAATGTCCTCAGTTGAGAGTGGATGGTTATGGAAAAGATGTGAAGGATGCGAGGGTAAAGTACAAAATTGGTGATTTGTAGAGGAAGGAGGAAAAAATTTGTTAAAGAGAATATATGATTTGGGAAGCTGGCAGGAAAGAGGCCATGCTAGGGCTTAAGGAGGACTCTAGACTTATATTCTAAATGTTTTATTAATGAAAAGCAGTAATTTGAATTTATATCATTGAAATTTTTCAGTCTCTACCAAGGTCTACTTCAAAAGGAAACTATTATATTAGGTAGCAGTTAAAAATAGGAATGAAATGATCAGGCCTTCAGCCAACTAGTTCTTATTTATTACCCTAAAACAACTTTAGTGTGACAGTTTCATTCCTAAATTACACTGAATACCTGAAACTTGATAACCAACCAATCTCCTCCAGGCTAATGCACACACAAAATGTATCTTTAACATAATGCTGTGACTTCCCGCAACAAACAAAACAGGAAGAGGTGATTGGTTATGTTTGGCTGATAGTGTTAGTTGGTCTGTCATATAAAGTTTCCATTACATTTTGAATATCAAATTGATGATTTATGTGGAATATCAAATGGTGAATTATTTACATATGTAATTTTTCAGCACTGCCATGACAAGAACATCTTTCCATTTTCACAGAAGGGTCTCGTGAACATAAGGCATAATGTATATTCAGAAGAAGCTTTAAGAATCTTTGCTACCTGAAGGACATAGTGCATATACTGATTCTCATGTTTGCTGAACCCCGGCTGCTGCACTTGTCTCATAGAATTGCTTTGTCCCTCCCATTTATCCCATTGTTGTTGTTGTTGTTGTCTTTTTAGGGCCGCACCCAGGGCATATGGAAGTCCCAGGCAAGGGGTCAAACTGGAGGTGTAGCCGCCAGCCTACACCACAGCCACAGCAATGCCAGATCTGAGCCGCGTCTGTGACCTACACCACAGCTCACGGCAACGCGGGATACTTAACCCACTGAGCAAGGCCAGGGGTCAAACCCGTGTCCCGTGGATTCACTAACTGCTGAGCCACAACGGGAACTCCAGTAGATTTTTCGATGATGGTCCAGATATCCTTTGGCCAATCCCTTATCTCTCAATTAAGCACTCTTCACAAATTAATCTTCCTAAGAGATCATTTTTATCCTATCAGTCTTTGGCTCAAAAATATTCATTGTCTCTCTGTTAACAAAATTAAGTCCAGACTCTTTAACCTGGTACTCAAGGCTAACACAAGACTGGCCCTAACCTACCATTCTGTTTTTATCTAACTTTGTTCCTCTCTGGTCAATCCACATGGGGCCTGCTTGCTATCTCTCCAGCATTTCATGTATATTTACATATTTCTTGATGCTCCCCTAATACCTTCTATTCTATTTGACACCCCATTCTCCTTTCTATCTCCCTATTAAAACCCAGACTGTCTTTCAAGGTGCAGTTTACATTCCCTTTCCTACAGAAAGCGTTGTCTGACCCTTCCTTGGAAACCGTTCAGTATGTCTCCCACTTATTCATATTCCTTATTTTATTACTCATGTTTTACTATGAGTATCTCTTTTCTACTTATACTGTAGTTTCCTTTGGGATAAGAGGAGCGTAGTAATGTTTTTAACTCTGCAAGTACTCCATTATTGATGAAGAGCGATGAATAAGGGAATATAGATGTTAAGATGCCACTACAGAAATGCAAACAGTAGAAGAGAGACAGAATTACAGAGTGATATAGAAAAAGACAGCGGCAAGTGAAAGAACAGACACTCTGTGTGACTGTTTTGGGGGAATGGATGACCCTTTTTTTCATGTACAGATCAGGGCAGAATTCTTTACCCACTGCACGGAGATCTTTAGGCTGTTGTGGATGGGCTTTGGGGGAGCTTGCTGATCAAAAAATCTTAAAAATTTGTATACATGTATATGTAACTTTTCTGGGAATAGGATCCATATCTTTTACCTGATTTGATTTTTAGAGGTGTCTGTGATCGTGAAAAAATTTTAGATTATTTGGCCAGGGTTTGGGACTATGGTACAAGAGGGGTCAGGTGGTACGGAGTGTGATTTGGCAAGTAGGAGATAATTGTTAATCTTAAAGTAGTTCCTGCTGTGGCATAATTGGTTAAGAATCCGACTGTAGGATTTCCTATCGTGGCTCAGCGGTAATTAATTCTGCCAGTGTCCTGGAGTATGCACGTGCTATCCCTGGCCTCACTCATAGGGTTAAGGATACAGTGTTGCTGGGAGCTGTGGTGTAGGTCGCAGACGTTGCTCAGATCAGGTGTTGCTGTGGCCGTGGTGTAGGCTGGCAGCTGCAGCTCCAATTCAACCCCTAGCCTGGGAACTTCCATAAGTCACAGGCTGGGCCCTAAAAAGCCAAAAAAAAAAAAAAGAATCAGACCGCAGAAACTTCAGTCGCTGCAGAGGAGTAGATCTGAACCCCAGCCTGGTGTAGCAGGTTAAAGAACATGGCATTGTCGCAGCTTTGGCATAGGTTGCAGCTGTGGCTCAAATTCAGTCCCTAGCCCTAGCCCAGGAACTTCCATATACCATGTGTGCGGCCATAATAAGAAAAAAGAGTGTTTTCTAAAAAATGAAGAAACAGAAGCCAGATTCCTAGGAATTAAGGAGTGAGTGGGTGGTGAGGAAGTGGAGATAACAAATATAGATTTTTTTTTTTTCCTTCTAGAACTGTATCACTGAATGAGGAAAGCTTTAATTTGACAGAAGGATCGGGGGAGGTTTTCTGGGGTTGGGGAAATGGGAGATACTAGAGTGTATCTATAGAGGAACAGGTGAAAAATAAATAAATATTAGAGGAAGTAGGTGGGGAAATGTCTTGGTAGTCTGAGTTTATGCTGTAGCAGTAACCCCAAAAGAAGAGTGACTTAAAATGTAAAAGTTTATTTCTCGTTAATGTAGGCCTTACTGTAGATTACTGTCCTCTACACTGAGACCTACTTATCAAGGTTGCTTCAATCTTTGGGCTATGTGCTTGTGACCAGAAGAGAATGGAAGTCAAGGGAGTGATACAGAAGGATCACTGCCACCACAGTGAAGTGACACTTGTAGTAATGTTTCACTAGCCAGAACTAGTCTCATGGTCACACTTAATTGGGGTGGAGAGGCAAGGAGTGTAGAAGAAATATGAAAAGGGATTTGGTGAGGGTTTAATTATCTTTGCTATGTGAAGGGATCAAGAAAAAAGCAAAGGGAATTCTGGGAAGTTGAAATGGCATTGTTTTTTATTATCCCCATATCTTCTTACAAAAATAGGTAGGAACAAGCTGGGTATCAAAACCTAAACCCCACAAGTTTATGTAGCAAGCTGTAAGCTCCCACATATACACTGGTGGAGACACATCGTGATAGCAGCAAGGTGTGGAAAGAAGCAGAGGGAACCGAAACAAAACATCAGATTACCAAAAGATGCCCTCAGAGGAAGGAGTCCCATTTGGTGTATAAAACTCAGCAAGTTTATCTGAAGGTACCAGTCAAAATTGATGAGAATCTCAGAGTTCCCACTGTGGCAAAACGGGATAGGTGGTGTCTCTGCAGTGCCAGGACGCAGGTTCCATCCCTGGCCTGGCACAGTGGGTTAAAATATCCAGCGTTGCTGCAGCTGTGGTATAGGTCACAATTGCAGCTTGGATCTGACCTCTGGTTCAGGCTCTCCATATGCCTCAGGGTGGCCAAAAAGGAAAAAACTAAATTGGTAAGAAGCTTTATGGGCTCCATTTCTCAGATGAACACAGGGAACTGTGAGAAAACCAGATGGTGCTAGAATGGTGTAGGCCCTATAGGATGGTGTTAGAACGGGCTTGCCTTTATCACTTAAAACCAGTCTAGGCTTCCTTCCAGTATCAAGCCCTGCATGGGAAAGAAGCTGCTAGGACAGGACTTAAAACAGGGCACATTTAATAAGTACCACAAATAGTACTAATTATAGAAACTCCAAATCTGAAAATTCATCCCCTCATCTATTTTCCATACAAATAATATTATCATCTTGTCCAATCTTATGTATAAGAGGGATTGGAATGAGATAATGGCACTGTTAATATACTTCAGTAATAAGATGCCTCCAAATGTGACCGTGAATTCTCTGTCATTATCAAATTCCCAGGAAAAATTAAAGTCTAAGATTAAAACCCATTATAAATTAAAGCCTGAAGAAATGAATGCCTGAAGTCCAACTCTCTTGCCCTTGAGATTTTAACTTCAAAGAAATTAATGTCCAGAATTCATTCTTTCTACTTCATATTTTACTCAGTCTTAATTAGAAGAGTATATAAGGCTTAAATAGGGTTGGAATTTTTTGTTAGCAGTTGTGTCTTGTGCAGAAATTGTATTATTTTAATATCAGGTCTTCAACTGAATTTCTAGATGGTCAAAAATGTCAGTAAGACACAAAATTATTACAACACTGACCCAATACCTATCAAATTTAGAAAAAGCTATTCCACAGTCTCTAGAGTAGTTATTCCAGGCAAATTTATGTTTGCAAAGCCCATTAATCAGTGTTGTCAAATGCTAGGTCAGAAGAGTCAAGGAGTCAAATACTAGATCTAGAATCAGAGACGGGAGGGAGAGAAATTCTGAGTTTTAGCTTTACAAAGATGATTGATCTGATATAAGGTTCTGAAATCCTTGTCTTCTGAACATGAAGTTAATCTGGACATATTAAATTTCATACTTTTAATTTTCCATTTCTAGGGGATAATTTGCTGTCCATATCAACTCTTCCTTCAGAGGGTAACATTTTAAGATAGATATTGTTGTCTCCTTGTAAAGCTTAGAAATTTGTAGAGTTTTGTAGATTATAGTCATGGTAGGCTGGGTTATGCTGCAATGACAGAGAAACTCAAAATCTTAGTGGCTTGAGACAACAGTTGATTTTTCACTCATACAGCATATCCATGTTGAATTGACAGGGAGTTCTGTTTACACTGTATTCACTTAAGAAACTAGGATGACATAGTCTCCACAAATTTTTCTGTAATCACCACAGCAAGAACAAGGGAATATGACAAGTTGTTCCCTGGCTCTTAAAATTTCTGCCCCAAAGTAGTGCATATCTCTTCCATTCACATCTTTTCCATTCACATGTCATTGGCTAAAGCATATTGTATGGCCTCCTAACTTCAAAGGGAACATGGACGGATAATTTTGCCTTTGAACTCCCAAGTTCTAACCCCTTCATCAGTACCTTTAGAATGAAGTCTGTTTACTGTTAATACTGCTTGTGTAATACATTGTGAGCCAAAAAGTTAAGTCCTTGGCCATCAGTGACTGCTTTTAGCAACAGAATAGCTTAAACCAATGTTTCCCAAATTTGATCAAAATAATCACCTGGGTGCTTATATTTATTTAAAAACTAGGTGCAGATATTAAAAAGGCTGATTCCTATGTCCTTTTCCTGCAGAAATGATACAGTAGATTTGGGATATGAGCCCTAAGAAATTTTAAAAATACACTGTTATTCAAAGAAACCTCCTTCTTAACATAGATGTTTTGTCTTCCTGTTTTTGTTTTTTGGAGGCACCTGTGGCATGTGTAATTTCCCAGACTGGGGATAGAACCCACACCTCAGTTGCAACATGTGTCACAGCTGTGGCAACACCAGATCCTTAACCTGTTGTGCCTCACGGGTACTTCCAGATGTTTTTTATTAGACTTTATTTTTGGAGTAATTTTAAGTTCATAGAAAAATTGAGTGGAAAGTCCAGAGTGTCCCCCCACACACCCTAGCCTTACACGTGTACAACCTGCCCTACTGTCAACATTCTGCACCAGAAGAGTGCATTTGTTAAAATAGATGAACCTACATTGACACATCATTATTACCCAAAGTCCATAGTTTACCATAGGGTTCACTTTTCATGTTGTACATTCTGTAGGTTTGGACAAATGTACAGTCATATGTAAGAACTTTTGTAGTATCGTACAGCATTGTTTCATTGCTCTAAAAATCCATTGTGCTCTGCCTGTTTATTCCTCTCTTCTCCTAACTCCCAGAAAGCATTGCTCTTTTTACTGTCTCATAGTTTTGCCCCTTCCAGAATGTCATAGTTGGAGTCATACGATATGAATTTCTTTTACTTAGTATTGTGCACTTAAGATATCTCTATGTCTTTTCATAGCTTGATAGCTCATTTCTTTTTAGAACTGAGTAATATTCCATTAACTGGTTATACTACAGTTTGTTTACCCATTTACCTGCTGAAGGATATCTTGCTTGCTTCCAATTTTGATAATTATTAATAAAGCCGCTCTAAGCATGTATGTGTAGGTTTTTGTGTGAACATGAAGTTTTCAACTCCTTTGGGTAAATACGAATACCTAGTGTGACTGATGGATGGTATGGTAAGAGTATGGTTAGTTTTGTAAGAAACTACCAAATTGTTTTCCAAAATGGAGATATCATTTTGCACTCCCAACAGCAATGAATGAGATTGCCTGTTGCTCCACATCCTTGCCAGCATTTTGTGTTGTCATTGTTCTGGATTTTGGGCACTCTAATATGTGTTTAGTGGCATATCATTGTTTTACTTCACAGTTCCCTAGTGACATATTTTGTTGAGCAGCTTTTCATAAGCTTTATTGCTTTCTGTATATTTTCTTTAGTGAGGTCTTTTATCAATTTTCTGTAAGTTTGTTCTTTTTCTTATTGTTGAGTTTTAAGAGTTCTTTGTATATTTTGGATAATAGTCAATTTTTTTTGTCTTTAGCAAGTATTTTTTCCCAGTGGCTTGTCTTCTCATTTTCTTGACAGTGTCTTTCATAGAGCATACATTTTTAGTTTTAATTAAATATAGTTTATCAATTATTTCTTTCATGGGTCATATCTTTAATGTTATATCTATAAAGTCATCACCTTATATAAGGTAATATAGGGTTTCCTTTAGGTTATCTTCTAGGATTTTTATAATCTTGCATTTTATTTAGGTTTATAATCCATTTTAAGTTGTTTTTTGTAAAAGAAGTAGAATATGTGTCTAGATTCACTTTTTTGGATGTGGATTCACTTGTTGCAGTGCAGTTTGTTGGAAAGACTATTGTATTGTCTTTTCCTCTTTGTCAAAGATGAGTTGACTATATTTATGTGGATCTGTTTCTGGTTTTTCTATTTTGTTCCATTGATCTCTTTTTACAATTCTTTTGCCAATACCATACTATCTTCTTTTTTTCTTCTGGTTTTCTTACCATAAAGCTAGAATAATCAAGACAGTGTAGCTGTATGTCAACTATATCTCAATAAAACCAGAGATATAGTTGACATATAGCTACACGGCCTTGATTATTCTAGCTTTATGGTAAGTCTTGAACTCAGGTAGTGTCAGTTCTCTTTGTTTTCTCCTTCAATATTGAATTGGCTGTTCTGCAGTTTTGCCTCTGCATAAACTTCAGAATCATTTTGTCAATATCCACAAAATAACTTGCTGGGATTTTGATTGGGACTGTGTTGAACATATAAATCAATTTGGGAAGAACTGACATTTTGAGAATATTGAGTCTGCGTGCTTATGAACATGGTGTATCTCTCATCTATTTCTTTGATTTATTTCATCAGAATTCTGTAGTTTTACTTACACAGCTCATGTATATATTGTTAAGTGCGTATCTAAGTATTTCAGTTCTTTGAATACAAGAGTAAGTAGTGTTAAGCACTTAATTTCAAATTTCCTTTTTTTTCTTTGCTGGGAAATAGGAAAACAATTACCTTTGTATATTAACCTTATATCGTACAACCTTGCTATAATTGCTTATTAGCTCCATGACTTATTTTGTTGATTCTTTTGGAATTTCTCTATAAACACTCATGTCATCTGTGAACAAAGACAGTTTTATTTCTTCCTTCTCAATCTCAATACCTTTTATTTCCTTTTCTTGTCTTACTGCTTTAGCTTGGGCTTCTAGTATGATGTTGAAAAGGAGTAATAAACAAGGCACATCCTTTGACTTGCTCCTGATCTTAGTGAGAAAGATTCTAGTTTCTCACTTTTAAGTATGATGTTACCTGCAGGTTTTTTCAAGATGTTCTTTATCAGGTTGAGTAGTTCACCTCTATTCCTGGTGTCCTGAGAGTAGCATAGGTTTTCATCTTTTTGCATTTGTTTCAGCTGAATAATCATCATCAGCAGATTCCAAAACTGCTGTTTATGTTTCTAAAACCTGTACCCTTAGGACTCTAGACTCTTGTGAGATTGATATCTTTGTCAGATGCTCTGTGAGGCACTATGTTTCCTCTGTTCTGAATTTCATAAACTTCTCAGGTGTGTTCCCACAGGGCACAGAAGTTCCTGTGTGCCCATATATAACCACCTAGTTGCCAGTAATTCTTATAGTATTTTGTACCCCTGAGTTTGAGGACAAACCAAGTTCATAAAGTTTAGTCCCTTTAATTTTGTCCTTTCCTTTGAATGCCACTAACAACTGAGAAAGTTAGAACTTGTTTTATTCTCTGAAGGGCATCTGGAACTTGGCTTTTGGCCTAAAAGCAACAAATGCCAGAGTTCCCATTGTGTCTCAGCAGGTTAAGAACCCAACTAGTATCCATGAGGATGTGGGTTCAATCCCTGGCCCTGATCAATGGGTTGAAGATCTGGCATTGCCATGACCTGTGGTGTAGGTTGTAGATACTGCTCGGATCTGGCATTGCTGTGCCTGTGGTATAGGCTGGCAACTGCAGCTCTGATTTCACCGCTAGCCTGGGAAATTCCATATGCCACGGGTGTGGCTGTTAAAAAAGAAAAAAGAGTATGTGAGTCTTGTTATTCTTGAAGATTTTTTGTGGGTTTAAAATTTTTCAGGATAGAAAGTTGTAGGAAAAAGCAATCTCAGTAATAGCACTGGCAAGATGATAGGAAATTCTCTGGGGGGTCAAGTTTTAATTTTTTACTTTGCTCACTGGCCAAAAGCTAGGTAAAGTGTTTATGTAGCATGAGCACTTAAAATGTGACTGTCTTCACAGAGCAGTCTGTAGACTCTGAACTGTTTATTAAACTGTGAAGTGTTTATTTAAGATTGCTCAGATGTTTCAAATAAATTTAGGGTTATATGTTTAACACCAGTACAGCCCAGTTGTAAGATAGAAAGTTCGGTCAAACAACTTTTTTTGTACTCCATGACTCTAGATAATGCTCAACTATTCATCCAGCTGTTTTGAAATCATATAGACCTTTTTATTCATGATTGACTTTCAAAGAAGGCAAAATAGGCAATAACGTAAGCCAGCTAATTTTCAATTTAAAGGAATAATCCCCTTGGGATCCTCTATGTTTACTTCAACAATGCTACTATTACTCAAACATTTCTGGGAATCACAGTTTGGTGCTTCAGAGCCTATTTATGAACCTCCTAATAAAACCAGTGTGGTAGAAGTTCCCGTTGTGGCTCAGCAGTAATGAGCTCCACTAGTATCCATGAGGATGCAGGTTCGATCCCTGGCCTCACTCAGTGGGTTAAGGATTCAGCATTTGCTGTGAGCTGTGGTGTAGGTTGCAGGCATGGCTTGGATCCCATGTTGCTGTGGCCGTAGGGTAGGCCAGCAGCTGCAGCTCCAGTTCGACCCCTAGCCAGGGAACCTCTATATGCAGTAGGCATGGCCCTAAAAAAAGCAAAAAAAGAAAGAAAGTCAGTGTGGTTATTTAAAATGTATCTACATTTTATTTTGGACAAAATGGCATCAGAACATGTGATCACTCAAGTTATTTACCATTCTTCAACTCAAATGACTATTGGTATTTTTGAAATAGTAAGTCTAACAACTCAAAAATTATCATAAATGGTATTCAAAACAACTTTCCACGTGTCTTAAATGAAAAACAAAATGAAGGCTCTCAAACTATTTTAGGGCAGGACTTGGTAAACTTTCTCTGTAAAGGTTCAGATAGTAAACATTTTAGGCTTGTGGGTCACATGGGTTCTGTCACAGTTAATCAGCTTTGCTGTTACAATGTGAAAGCAGCTAAAGACACCACTAAAATGAATGAGTGGAATTCCCTGGTGGTCTAGAAGTTAAGGATCTGGTATTATCATTACTGTGGCTTGGGTCACTGCTGTGGTGTGAGTTTGATCCCTGTCCCAGGTACTTGTGTATGCCACAGGTGCAACCAAAAATAAAATAAAATAAAATAAAACAGCTTAACTGCATTGCAATAAATTTTTACTTACAAAAACATTTGATGGAACACATTTGGCCCACAGACCCTAGTTTGTTGATCCTGGTTTTTGATAATGACAGAATAAATGAAATAACTATACTGCCTTCTAAGGTGTCAGCACTTACTAGGATATATAATTTTTGCTCTAAAAATTTTTTTTTCACCCACAGTATTATGGTCACTAGAAAGGTATTTTAAAACCTTTTTAGGAGTTCCTGTTGTGACTTAGTGGTTATGAACCTGAGTATTTTATCCTAGAGGACGCAGGTTTGATCCCTGGCCTCACTCAGTGGGTTAAGGATCCTGCATTGCTGTGAGCTGTGGTATAGGTTGCAGATGCATCTCAGATCTGTGGTATAGGCCAGCAGCTACAGCTGTGATTCAGGCCCTAGCCTGGGAACTTCCATGTGCTGCAGGTTCAGCTGTAAAAAAATATTTAAAAAGAAAACTGTTTAAAGCAATATTTTTATTTACTATCAAATAAAAAAATAAAATAGGAATAAATCTAGGAGTTCCCATCCTGGTGCAGCGGAAACAAATCCGATTAGGAACCATGAGGTTGCGAGTTTGATCCCTGGCCTTGTTCAGTGGGTTAAGGATGTGGTGTTATCATGAGCTGTGGTGTAGATTGCAGACACAGCTCAGATCTGGCATTACTGTGGCTGTGGTGTAAGCTGGGAACTGTGGCTCCAACAAGACCTCTAGCCTGGGAACCTCCATATGCTGTGGACACAGCCCTAAAAAAGAAAAAAAAAAAAAAGAGTAAATCCAACAAGGACATAGAAGACCTGTACTCACTCAGAAAACTATAAGACATTGATAGAAGAAAATGAAGACCACACAAACAGAAAGATATACCATGTTCATGAATTAGAAGAATTCATATTGTTAAAATGGCCATACTACCCAAAACAATCTACAGATTCAATGTAATACCTATCAAAATACCAATAGCATTTTTCACAGACCTAGAACAAATAATCTAAAACTTGTATGGAACTACAAAAGATTCTGAATAGCCAAAACAATCTTCAGAAGAAAGAACAGAGCTAGAGATATCATGCTCCCTGACTTCAGTGTATTCTGCCAAGGTACAGTCATCAGAAAAGTATAGTATTGGCGCAGAAACAAGCAAACAGGTCAATGGAACAGAACAAAGAGAGCCCAGAAACAAACCCATACTTATATGGGCAATTAATCTATGACAAATGAGGCAAGAATATATGTTGGGAAAATAACAGCTTCGTCAACAAATGGTGTTTGGAAAGAATCAAACTGGACTACTCTGTCACACCGTGCACAAAAATAAATTCAAAGTAGGTTAAAGACTTAAATGTAAGACCCAAAACCACAAAATTTCTAGAAGAAAACATAGGCAGAACACTCTTAGACATAAATCATGGCAATGTTTTTTTCAGGTCAATTTCCTAAAGCAAAGGAAGCAAAAGTAAAAGTAAGCAAATTGTACCTAATCGATACTCTTTTTTTGATAGTGTGAAAATTCGATTTTCATGTATAACACATAGTACTATTAATTATATTCATTATGTTCTTTGATAACCTTCCAGAATACATGAGTTGGTGAAAAAATTCTCTGAGGTTGTAGCAGTAGGTAGTGAGGTCTGTTCCCAGCATTTCTGTCCATTTCTTACACCCACCCCATGTACAGGAGACTGGAGTGGGGAGTTCCTACCCCTCAAATGAGAGAGTTTTCAAGAGAATCATTTGGAGAACTTGTGTCTCCTAGAATATGGAGATACATGGGAATTGTAGCTGCACTTTGAAAAGTCTAAGTGCAAGACTGTGACTATATCAACTAGAGATGTCAGAGCAGAGGAAGGGAGGGAAGGACAGGAGAGAGATGCAGTCTCAGGAGTAAACTGCATTCTCAGTGACTTGGTATGGGAAGTGGGACTTGAATAAAGGAGGAAACTGTCTTATAATAAAAAAATTCCTGTCCCTTTTAAGAGTAATGTTATCTCAAATGTGGACCTCTAATGTAGACTAGACTTTTTACTAAGAACTGTCTAAAAAGGGAGTTCCCTTGTGGTACATTAAAGATTCTTGTGGTACATTAAACATATATATATTCTTAATATGAAAAAGTGTATATCTTAATATAAAAATATATATTATGTTATATATATATACAAAAGAATTACATAAAAGTTATGGGACCTGCTCACGATTTTATCCAAGGTATGAAGAAGGGTAAATCTTCAGAGATGATTTAAATTGAGACTTGAGAGGAGGAGGTCCTGCCTGGACTTAGTGTACTAAATCCAACATGTTCTTTAAAACAGCTACATTTGCAAAATTATGCCATCCCAATTGTGGATGCAGATTCCAGCCACTGATTAGCTGGAGAAGAGTCTAGCAGCCTAAAAACAGAAATTGGAGTTAAAGATTTGTTCATATTATAAGGGGAAGTGGAGAGGGGCAGCAGTTCCTTTCCAAAGTAAGAAAGAGAAAAGAAGGGGGGAAGCAGGAATGAACAATAGATTACATAGTTTTCTTTGAAATGTTTACCTACCCTAACAAATTTATCTTTCAGCCTTGCTGCTATCTCATAGTTCCTTTTTTTTCAGCCACAGCTATAGCATATGGAAGTTGGGGGGCAGGTTGGAGCTGCAGGAGTTCCCCCTGTGGCTCAGCGGAAACAAACCTGACTACTATCCATGAGGACGTAGGTTCAATCCCTGGCCTTATTAGTGGGTTAAGGACCCAGTATTGCCATGAGCTGTGTTGTAGGTCGCAGACACAGCTCAGATCTGGTGTTGCTGTGGCTGTGGCATAGGCTGGCAGCAGTTGTTCTCATTTGACTCCTAGCCTGGTAACTTCCATGTGCCAAGGGTATGGCCCTAAAAAGTAAAAAAAAGAAAGGAAAAAAAAGATTTGAACTGCAGTTGCAGCATACACCAGTCCCATGGCAAAACAGGATCCCAGCTGCATCTGCAACCTACACTGTAGCTTGCAGCAGTGCTGGATCCTTAACCCACTGAGCCACAATGGGAACTCTCCATAATTCCTTGAAAACTTCAGGAACTACTTTTTTTCTCTACAATGATGTCATCCTTGACAATTTCAACATCTCTGTCCATGACTTTTTCACAACCTGACCTCATGTTTTTTAAGTCTCACTGACTTCTTGCCACCTACTTTCCTTGGATATGGAATTTGCTCAGCCTCTAAGATTTTAAACTGAAATGCCATCTCCAGCCGTCTCCTCTTACCTTGTTACCTCTCCCAATCTATTGAACTTGGTATTTATCATCAGACTATCATAAATTCGATTAACACTCAACCAATAGTGTTCTGGTTAAGACTACATATTTAATTAATTAATTTGCTTGTTTGCTTATTTTTATTTTTAAGGCTACAGATTTAGTGCCAATCAGCCTACATTTAAATCCTGACTCTGCCCTTCACTAGCTGAGTGACCGGGGACACTACTTAATCCCTCTATGCCCTATATTTCTCACAGGATTCCTGTGAAGGTTAAATGAGATAATCCACATATACCTGGCACATATTAAATACGTGATGAATATTAGGCAGTAATATCAGTATTTCATTTGGCTTTACTTGTCCTCTGTAGAGCCTAGTCACTCTAGTCATTGTGGTTATCTTTCATTTCAGTTAGTACTAGTCCCTTCCATTATTCACTTTTTCATCTCAGCTTATTTTATTTTATTTTATTTTTATTTTATTTTATTTATTTCATTTCATTTTTTATTTTTTGCCAGGCCCACAGCTTGTGGAAATTCCCAGGCCAGGAATCAAACCTGCACCATAGCGGTGACCTGAGCGCTTGCAGTGACAATGCCAGATCCTTAACACACGCCACCGCAAGAGAACTCCTCATCTAAGCTCCTTGATTCAGACTTGGATTACTTCCTGGATCTTGTTAGATCCTAACTCTAGACTCTCAGGGATACTTTTAAAAATAATTAATCTTTCCTCAGTCCTTATTCCATTCCCCACAATAGTTATTCTAAACCACCCTTATTTTCCTCAAGTCCCCATTGCTTCCCCTACCTGAAATTTTTTTATGACATGAGGTTACTTCCTACTTTACCGAAAAGACAGGGGCCACCCTGTTAACAGAAAATGCTTCTCCTATACTCTTGTTTCCAAGCAGAGGGAACCCAGTGAATTTAACTCTTGGCTTGTCTGCCTCTGTACTCACCCTACCATGGGAAAAGTGCAATGACTTCTTCTTCTTCTTTTTTTTTTTTTAATTAGGGCTTCACACACGGCATATGGAGGTTCCCAGGCTAGGGGTCGAATACAAGCTATAACTGCCAGCCTATGCCACAGCCATAGCAACACCAGATCCAAGCCATGTCTGCAACCTACACCACAGATCAACAGATCACAGCAATGCTCGAACCTTTACCCACTGAGCGAGGCCAGGGATCGAACCTGTGCCCTCGTGGATATTAGTCAGATTCGTTCCCACTGAGCCATGATGAGAACTCCTTTTTTTTTTTTTTGAGACATATATTTTTTACATTGATTCACCAGTTACTAACATTTTGTCAAATTTGCTTCTCTCTCTCCTTCTTTCCTTCCTTCCCCCCTTCCTTCTTTTCTACCTTTCTACTGAGTCATTTGAGAATAAGATGCAGACATGACATTTTACCCCTAAATGTTTTAGCGTGCATAACCTAAGAATATAGCCCTGTGGTTATTTCAAAAAGTATTCATGGATTTCCAAGTGATTTTCCTTTTTTGTTGTTATTTTTGTGATTGATGATATCATTTTACATTTATGTATATATGTATGTGTGAACATGTATTTTCTTACTTTCTTTTTTGATCTTTTTAGGGCCGCACAAGTGACATATGGAGGGTCCCAGGCTAGGGGTAGAATCAGAGCTGTAGCTGCCGGCCTACACCACAGCCACAGCAACACAGTATCCAAGCTGTGTCTGTAACCTACACCACAGCTCACGGCAACGCCTGAGCCTTAACCCACTGAGCGAGGCCAGGGACCGAACCTGTGTCCTCATGGATCCTAGTCAGATTCGTTTCCCCTGAGCCACAATGGGAACCCCTGTATTTTATTATTCTTGAGTAAATACCTAGAATTGGAATTGTTGGATCTTGTGGAAAATGTATGTTTAACTTTATAAAAAATTGCCACACTGTTTTTAAGAGTAACTGTCATTTTTGCATTCCCATAATCAGTGTTTGAGAATTTCAATTGCTCTGTATCCACATGAACAGCTGATGTTGTCAGTCTTTCTGCAATTTTTTTTTCTTCACTTTTTTGGGCCACATATGGAGGTTCCCAGACTAGGGGTCAAATCAGAGCTGTAGCCACTGGCCTATGCCAGAGTCACAGCAATGCCAGATCCGAACCATGTCTGTGACCTACACCACAGCTCATGGCAATGCTGGATCCTTAACCCCACTGAGCGAGGCCAGGGATCGAACCTACATCAGATCAAACCCGCATCCTCATGGATGCTAGTTGGGTTCGTTAGGTTTCTTCTTCTTTTTTTTTTTTCACAATATGTTTTGTATTTTTTCATTTTTATGCATTTCCAAAATAATGTGTTTCTAAAATATAGTAGCTGACCATAATACTCTCAACCTCAATATTTCTTTCTCAAAAGTGTCCTGCAGTAGAAATAGAAGACAGTTCAGCTCATCTTTTTTTTTTTGAACTCATGATATTTTAATTGCTATTTTAGATCTCCTAAGAGGAATCACTCCATTCCAAAAGAGTTCTTTCTTTTAAACATTTTTTCTTGTTTATTATCGTTGATTTACAATGTTATGCCACTTTCTGTTGTACAGCAAAGTAACCCATTCATCATTTATACATACATTCACACATTCCTTTTCTTATATTCTCTTCTGTCATGGTATATCTCAAGAGGTTGGATATAGTTCCCTGTGCTATACAGTAGGACCTCATTGTTTATCCATTCTAAATGTAATAGTTTGCATCTACTAACCACAAATTCCCAGACCATCCCACCCCTCCCTCCCACCCCCTTGGCAACCACAAGTCTCTTCTCTATGTCTGTAAGTCTGTTTCTGTTGTGTAGATAGGTTCATTTGTGCCATATTTTAGATTCCACATATAAGTGATATCATACGGTATTTATTTTTCTCTTTCTGACTTATTTCACTTAGTATGATAATCTGTAGTTGCATCCATGTTGCTGCAAATGGCATTATTTCATTCTTTTTTCCCACTGAGTAGTATTCCACTGTATATATGTACCACATCTTCTTAATCCATTCATCTGTCAATGAACATTTAGGTTGCTTCCATGTCTTGGCTGTTGTGAACAGTGCTGTTATGAACATAGAGGTGCATGTATCTTTTTGAATTATAGATACATGAGCAGAAGAGATTGCTGGATCATATGGTAGTTCTATTTTTAGTTTTCTGAGGTACCTCCCTACTATTTGCTTAGTGGTTGTACCAATTTACATTCCCACCAACAGTGTAGGAGGGTTCCCTTTTCTCCATACTCTCTCCAACATTTGTTATCTGTAGACTTACCAATGATGGCCATTCTGACTGGTATGAGGTGGTATCTCATTGTAGTTTTGATTTGCATTTCTCTGATAGTTCGTGATGTTGAGCATCTTTTCATGTGTCTGTTGGACATTCATATGTCTTCTTTGGAGAAATTTCTATTTAGGTTGCCACTTTTCGACTGGGTTTTTGTTGTAGAGTTGTATGAGTTGTTTATATATTTTGGATATTAAGCGCTGGTAAGTTGCATCATTTTCAACTATTTTTTCCTATTCTGTAGGTTGTCTTTTAAATTTTGTTTATGGTTTCCTTTGCTGTGCAAAAGATTGTAAGTTTGATTAGTTCCCTTTTGTTTATTTCTGTTTGAGTTTGTCTTGATGCTCTCCAACTTCCGTTTCCTCTAACAAGTCAATATAAATGCCAAGTCTGATCACCATTCTGTGCTGTAACAGTGACCACAACACACTCTGCCCTTAAGAAACTCATTATTCAGGTAGTGGCTAGAGAAGAAAAGAAATTCTTGCAAAGCAGTGAGATTGACATGTGCTATGGTAGAGGAAATTTCAGGATGCTGGGGAAGGATGTCACGTCTCATTGATGTATTAAGAGAAGGTTTTTGGGAGGAAATTACTTCGAAGCAGAGACCTGAATGAGAAGGAATTATCCAGACAGAGCTAGAGAAAGGATGAGGAAGAGGTCCAGGTAGACGAAGTATCTTCTACAGACCACTAGGTAAGAGAGACCATTGTGTGTATTAAGGTAGTTTATGAGGTTTAAAGTCCAAGGCAAAGAAGAGGTCTGGGTAGACGAAGTATCTTCTACAGACCACTAGGTAAGAGAGGCCATTGTGTGTATTAAGGTAGTTTATGAGGTTTAAAGTCCAAGGCAAACTGACCAGTAACAATATTGGCTGGGGAATAAAGAGAGTCCAGAACACAGATACTTTACACATCACATTAAAGAGTTTAGATTAGCAATTATCTCTAGGGAGTTGGAAGTGGGAAGAGGACAGTACTATCTCTACTCTCCTGCAATTTATAGGATTTCTTCCTTCTAATGTGATCATGACCAAGCATTTCATTTTATTTTATTATTTTTATTTTTTGGCTACCCCATAGCATATGGAGTTCCCAGGCCAGGGATCAGAACTAAGCCACAGGTGCGACCTAAGCCACAGTTAAGGCAACTCCAGATCCTTAGCCCACTATGCTGTGCTGATGATCAAACTCGTGTCCCTGTACTTCCAAAGCACCACAGTCCTGTTGTGTCACAGCGGGAACTCCTAGCCAAACATTTAAAATTGAACTATTGTTGCTTATGTTAATTACTTTTATTTCTTCTTTATATTGAGGTTAGAGTATTAGATTAAAATTATTTTAAAATTGTGGAGTTCCTGTCGTGGCTCAGTGGTTAACGAATCCGACTAGGAACCATGAGGTTGCGGGTTTGATCCCTGGCCTTGCTAAGTGGGTTAAGGATCCGGCGTTGCCTTGAGGTGTGGTGTAGGTTGCAGAAGCGGCTCGGATCCCGCGTTGCTATGGCTGTGGTGTAGGCCAGCAGCTGTAGCTTGTGTTAGACCCCTAACCTGGGAACCTCCATATGCCACGAGTGCAGTCCTAGATAAGGCAAAAAATAAAATTAAATTAAATTAAAAAATAAAATAAAATTATTTTAAAATTTTGCATATAGATAGGTTATTTTCTCTAGAAATTTCCTTTTAGGATGGTAAGGGGGGTTGATAAAAACTATTTGTTATATAAAATTTTGCCCACTAGGTTGAGAACCACTGGTGTAGACCATGCTGTAGGCAATGAAGAGTCCCTGAAAGGGTTTAAGTAGGGGAATGACATGATCAGATGTATATTTTGAAAATATCATTATGGCTGTATTGTGGCAAACCAATTGGAAGGAGCCATTTTGGGAGAATGTAGACCAGCTGGATGGCTATGTGGTAATCCAGGTGAGAGATGGTGGTGGTCTGAAATAAAGTATTGGTCATGGAGAGAGAACAAACATGATGATGTTTCCCCTGGATTCTCTAAAGAGTTAGCTTTATTTTTGCCATTGTATTAGCTTTTAAGACCAAAAAAATTGCTTGAAATGTAGGCATTTTGAAAAATAATGGGGAAATATTTTGTAGCAGAGACATTCCCCAAATTTCTCAAATTGTATCAATAACATCATAATATAGCATCAGACTCTGGTTAAGAAGTCTGAATCCTCACTCTGACATTGAATATCCCTAGTCTTGGCCGAATTGCTTAATTTGTCTAGGTGCCAGTTTCTTCATCAGCAAAATGGGGATATTAACTGTATCTGACATGTTGTAATTCCATGAGCATCAATGTCCACTTCACCTACTTGTGACTAGCCCTGACTCCAGCTAAAAAGAATTTCAGAGGCAAATTGCATGGTTAGCTTTCAAATAATGGTATTGGACTTATCTCAGACATTTACATGATCACATTTTGCTCTGTATTGGAACAAATGTCAGATAGTTCTAAGATTGGAATGGCTGACCATGATTAGCAGGCATGGAAGAGAGTGAAACTTATCTGCTGGCACCAGGTCTTAACCTAATGGCAGGTATTTTCTCTTTATAATTTGTTATCATCCTTTGTGGTGAAGAATTCTCTTCCAAGTACTTGTGAATGAGAAAATAAAACTGCCCTCTGAGAATAAACTGTAGGATCATGGCAGAAAAACATATAATTACCCGAAAGAGACAGACTCGGGCCAGATAAAAAATATCAATAACTTAACTGAAGATATTTTAATATATCTAAAGATGCAGTCAAAGAAAGACTGATTAACCTTCTCTTCCCACGGAAAGAACATGGGCAAAACTGGAGGCACCCATCCAAGCTCAGATTAGGAAAGGAAATCTTAGCTTGCATGCTTCTGGTTCTGTTTGGAGGTGGCTGTAGGGATTACAGCTAATGGATAATTGAGGACTTTGATTCTCTTTGTAATATAATGTCAACGGGGATTGATGCTGTAGTAGGTATTATAAGTTACCATTGTTTCTTTTCTTCCTTTTCCTTGGGCATGGGACCCTTTATTTTTCAATGGGCACAAAGTCACTCAGAGTAAGGACTATACTTCCAGCTTCCTTTGAAACTGTGTGTAGCTTTATGACCAACTGTTTGCCTGTGGGATTCAAACTGACATGATACGTGTAAATTTCAATAAATTTTCCTAAGGAAAGGGCACGTTTTCTTCTTCCTGCTGGTTAGAATGTGTGAGTGATGGCTGGAAATTAAACAGCTGTCTTGAACCATGAAATTGAAATCATGTCCTGAGTATGAGGGAGCCTGGGTACCTGGTAATGGTGGACCTGCTATAACAGTCTTGGACTGTTTAATCTGGACTTTATTTTTGTAAGGAATCATAGCTTGTTCAAGTATACCTTGTTCAAGTTGCTTATGGTTGGGGATTGCTACCACTCACTGCTGAATCTAATCTTAACTAATACAGATGCCTCTGAGTCAGTATTAGTTTCCTTGTGCTGAATGAATTACCACAACCTAATGGCTTAAAATAATAAAAATTTGGAGTTCCCATTGTGGCTCAGTGGTTAACGAACCTGACTGGCATCCATGAGGATGCAGGTTCGATCCCTGGCCTTGCTCAATGGGTTAAGGATCTAGCGTTGCCATGAGCTGTGGTGTAGGTCACAGATGCGGCTCAGATCCTGCATTGCTGTGGTCCTGGTGTAGGCTGGTGGCTACAGCTCCTATTGGACCACTAGCCTGGGAACCTCCATATGCCGCGGATGCGGCCCTAAGAAGAGAGAAAGACAAATAATAATAATAATAATGTATTCTGTTATAGTTCTGAAGGTCAGGAATCTAAAGTGAGTCTCACTATGCAAAAATCAGTGTTATCAGTGCTGCATTCCTTCTAGAGGCTTCAAGGGGAAATGTATTTCCTTGCTGTTTTAAGTTTCTTCAAGCTGCCTGTATTTTTTGGCTCATAGGTCCTTCCTGGCATCACTCCATTCTCTTGTTACCATAGTCACATACCTTCCTACTGCCTTTGACCTTCTTTTATTTCTCTTATAAGAATGCTCGTGATTATATTAGGCCTACCTCAATAATCAAGAATAATCCTTCCATCTCAAGAGCCTTCATGTAAGCACATACTCCTGTGAATATGTAGGGCAACGTATGTACATGAGTCAGCCTTTCAGGGCCTATACCAGGTACGTTGGTAGGAATGAGTTTCTTGTACAAATTCTGAAAACTGGGCAGATCTAATTGTGATGCTTCGATGAATCCAGCCCAGCTCCTGCTGCCTTCCTTGGCTGACCCCTTGACCACTTCCCTCAAAGGTCCCTCTCTACTGATTTCTAGATCATTCATTTAAAAGGGCTTAGTCAAAGTTGTGTGAAGTAATGTTGTTCCCATATGATATTTTTTAATGTGTTCAGAAAGGTCTCTTAGAAAATATTTTAGGAGTTCCCATCGTGGCCCAGTGGTTAATGAATCTGACTAGGAACCATGACGTTGTGGGTTTGATCCCTGGTCTTGCCAAGTGGGTTAAGGATCCGGCGTTGCCGTGAGCTATGGTGTAGGTTGCAGATGCGGCTCGGATCCTGTGTTCCTGTGGCTGTGGTGTAGGCTGGCGGCTGCAGCTCCGATTAGAACCCTGGCCTGGGGACCTCCATATGCCGTGAGTGCGGCCTGACAAAAGGCAAAAAAAAAAAAAAAATTTTAATGGACATTGGGGTTGTTTTATTTTTTAAAAAATGCTATTAGCTAATATTTCTGACAGTGTAACAATAAATACAACATACTTTTAGTTAACTAATAAAGGAATAAAACAAAAATTGAAATTCATTAAACAAATGAATTCTTACATAACATTTTTAAAGTAAAATGGTTATCAGTGATCATATCAGCAGGTTAGATATTGTAAATACCAATTAACTATAAGAAACTTGGGAGTTCCTGTTGTGGCACAGAGCGGTTAACGAATCCGACTAGGAATCATGAGGTTACAGGTTCGATCCCCGGCCTTGCTCAGTGGGTTAATGATCTGGTGTTGCTGTGAGCTGTGGTGTAGGTCATAGATGTGGCTTGGATCTGGTGTTGCTGTGACTGTGGCATAGGCCGGCAGATGTAGCTCCGATTCGACCCCTAGCCTGGAACCTCCATATGCTGCAGTGTGGCCCTAAAAAGCAAAAAAAAAAAAAGAAAGAAAGAAAGAAAGAAAAGAAAGGAAAGAAACTTGAAGATTCTTTCAAGAATATTATTAAGGTGACTTAGGACAAGCAGATATTTTTTTGCCCACAGCCTCAAACGGATTGGGATAAACATTTCCCAAGGGTATAACAATCTCCACAACTTTCCCTGCTACACAGTGTAATGACTATAATTTAATATTCGGTGTTACCAACACCTTCCCTTACATAATAAAGAAATTAAAGGATAAAATAGGAAAAACAAGCTGGATATACTGAGACAACTCCGGATCATCACTTCCTGGAAGGTGGGAGGATGGATTTATTCTTACTTCTGAGCCTCCTGACTTAAACGTTTATTCTGTGTCCTTGGCCCAGAATGCCCTTCTTGTTGGTCTAGTAAACACTTCTTTCTCTAAGATTCATATTAAATATCATCTTCTCTGCAAAGGCCTCATTTGATCCTAAGGGAAAATTCACTCCTCCCATCTTCTGTGCTGCCATTGTATACTCTGTACTTTTCGCAGGTATATTTTCCTCCCCACTATCTGTGAACTTCTTGAGAGCAGGTATATAATATATATATATAATATATACCTTCTTGAGAGCAGGTATACATATATATATATAATTTATTTCACTTAATATAGCACTTACTATAGTACTATACTAGAAACTCTTCCGAGTACTGTATATTCATCCATTTGATCCTCTTAACAGTCCCATGAGATATATTATCTATCTATCCACCTATCACTACATATATATATGTATATATATATATATATATGTATATATATATATATATATATATATATATATATAAGTATGATTTATTTGAAGGAATTGGCTCGTGTGACTATGAAGGCTGAGATTATGGGGGCTGAGAAGTCCCAGGATCTGCAGTTAGCAAGTTGGAGCCCCAGCACAGCCAGTAGTGTAGTTGCAGTCCAAGTATGAAAGGCAGCATAATGTTTGACTGAATGTCTGGGCACCCCATGGCCCAGTCAGGTTGACACATAAAATGAACCATTGCAGACAGGTAAACAGACAAGGGCTCACTGAAAAGGTGACATCTGAGGCAAGGAGTTGAGTGAGTGAGTCATGTCTGAGAGAAGAACCTCCCAGGAACAGGGATTTCAAAGGTGTTGAGATGCCTGGAAAGTTTAAGGAATGGCAAAGGGTGGGGAGAGTCATATTAGAATAGGACATGCAAGGGAGAAGGAAGCAGGGGACAAAGGTGAAGAAGGAATGGTCCAGGAGCAGAGCATATAAGACCTTAAAGGAATTTTAGAAGTTGAACTTTTACTAAAAATATTATTAGACAGTTTTTGCGCAGAGGGGTGACCCTCTCTCATTTATGTTTCTCAGTATCGCCCTGGCTTGTGTGTTGAAGAGTCTGAATGATGTTAAAGATGGAAGATCAGAGACTAGTTAGGAGGCTCATGCACTAATTTAGGTGAGAGACAGTGGAAGTGGTAAGGAGTGGTCAGATTCTAGATATATGTTGAAGGTTAAGCTTACAGGTCAGATGTAGGAAAGAGAGAAAGAAAAACATCAGGGATGACTTTGGGGTTTTGGCCTGAGCAACTGGGGAAAAGTAGAAGAGGTACAGAGTTTAGCAGTAGGGAGGTAGCAAGAGGAAGTCAGGAGTTCAGTTTTGGACTTATTAAGTTGAATGCCTGTTCATCGTCCAAATGGAGATATTAAGGAGGCAGCAGGGTATGTGAGTCTGGTGTTCAGGGAAAAAATACAGGCAGGACACAGCATATTACTGGATGGTACTTAAAGATGAGATGACGAAATAAGAAAATGAGGACAGTAAAGAGAAGAGGTCCAAGGACTGAATTTTGAAATATTCCAAGTTTTAGAGATCAGAGAGTTGAAGAGAACCCAACAAAAAAGACTGGCGAGGAGCCAGAGATGTAGGAGGAAGAACAGATAAGTCCACTTCTATAAGCCAGGTGGAAAAGTGGTTCAGAGAGGAGAGAATGATCGTATTCTGTGTTTTGTTTTGTTTAGTGCCTCACCTATGGCATATGGAAGTTCCCAGGCTAGGGGTTGAATCGGAGCTGTAGCTACTGGCCTACACCACAGCCATAGCAACATGGGATCTAAGCCCCTTCTGTAATCTATACCACAGCTCATGGCAACTCCAGATCCTTAACCCACTGAGCAAGGCCAGGGATCAAACCTGTGTCCTCTTGGATACTAGTCGGGATTGTTACCACTGAGCCACGACGGGAACTCTGGTTGTATTCTGCTAAAGTAAGATGAAGTCTAAGACCTAGCCATTGGATATAGCAACAAGGTGGCTGAGGTGACCTTGATAAGAGAAATTTAACTGGAGTGGTTTGGATATCGATTGTATTTGGTTTAAGAGAGACTGGGAAGGGATATTTTGGATATGGTGACTATAGACAACCTCTAGAAAAGAAAAAAAATGGGTATGGTAGCTAGAAGAGGAAGTGGGGTCAAGAGAGTGTTTTTCAAAGGTGGGAGAAATGATGTCCATTGATTGATGGAAAAGATCCAGTGAAAAGGGAAGAATTGAGAATTGAATTTCTATTGATGCCCTTGAGTAGGTGAGGGTTAATTGGCACTTTCTAATCTACAAGGAGAGCGACATGCCTTATCTAGGGTCACAACATCTTCGTCTACAGCCCTAAGAAAGAAGCCCAGGCTTGGGCACTGAGAGAGATGGTGGGTATTTGTGGGAACTCTCTTGATTCATTCTATTTCCTCAGTGAAATGGGAGGCAAGACCATCAACAGAGAATGAAAATGGATAGTAAGTAGGTATTTGAGGTCTGAGGACAGGAGTGAAGGTGTGAAATATCACCTAAGGAAGAAGATTAATAAAAAGACCTGAGAAGTACAGTGTGATTGCTGGTAGGATTAAGGGCTACCCGAGGTTTATAATCATAAGTTTAAGGTGGGATCTCTCTGCATGGTTTGGTTCTTCATCAGTCACATTTAGCTGCACAGGTGCAGCTACAGGGAATGTTCCTTTAACAAGGGTCATTATTTAATCAAGTGAGTATCTCAAAGTGTCAGAGGGGGCAAGGCAGCTAAGGGTACATGCGATGTATTATAAGTGAAATTTAGATGGGAAAGGAAAAGAACGATTTCCTTAGTCGGAACACTTTTTTTTTCTCTCCCATCTATTGACTCAAATCTACTTTCTCCTTAATGGCCCAGGTAAAAACTATGCCACCAAGAAACCATACTTGTAGTTAAACATGCTCTTGGATGAGCATGATTTAAGAGGGGCAAATGTTATATCACAGGTCGTGGTATAGAGAGATTTTGCTGTTTAAGTTTTCCCCTAGGTTGTTTAGAATTTTTCTTCCATTCAAGTATTAGCTTATTCTGGCAGCAAAACACTGACCTCTGGTAAATGCTAGAGGGTGACTCAGAAGTTTCCACAAACATTCTTTTTTTTTTTTTCTTTCCTTTTTCTTTTTGGCCAGATCTCAATATCTTTCTAAGTGTTTGGTGAATGCTATTTGGATTGATCCTAATCAGGGGTATGTGTCAAGGGACTTGAGGGTGAAGAGACCTTATTCCCTGTTTGGCTTCAATTTTATATTCAGCAACCAGAAAGAAAGACAACCTTTCCTTGGCTAGGGCAAAACTGTTTACAGTGAAGTCTCCTTCAATCCAAGGTAAGGGTCAGAGAGAACCAAAAAATAAGGTACAAGGCCATCCAACATACCACAGTGACACACCCATCAATTCTACCTCCCTAAATTTTAAATATGGCACAAAATAAATGCTCTTTATACATCCTTCTTCATAACCAACAGCCCACACATAGCACAGCCACTCCCTAACCTCATCACCCTTGTGGTCAGGGACCTTGGTGAATGTAGGGTATGTGTGTGTACTATTTTAAAACTGATGGCCTAAAAATAGTTGTGCACAAATAGAAGATGCATGCTTGTTGAGTTCAGGCTTATTAAGCCCTGGAACTCTTATAACAAGTATATCTTGTTCTGTTACCTAGAAATCCTAACTAAGGGAGAATCCAAATAAATCTAATAAACAGGCACTCCTAGACCAGTGATTCTCAGCAGGGGCGGTACCACATTTTAGTGTGTGTTACAGAAACTTCGAGTACATGTTTGGTTATCACAGTGATTGAAAGCAAGCTAACTGCTATGTGGTGGCTGAGGGCCAGGATTGACAGATGTTTGGAACAGTTCCATAGAACATGGAAATTGTCTTGCCCACTATCAAGTGTCCCTTAAGGCATTAATGTGGGTGAAAAACCTATTTGTAATTATTTGAACATAATCCTAACTTTAATTTTATTTTTCTTTTATATCACTCTTGGAGAATTATGTTAATTTGTAAGAGTTTTTTTTTTTTTCCCCTGTGCATTGATTGGTTATGTCATCTGTAAATTCCCTTTTAGGACAGGGAAGGGGTTATTTCATTATAAAAAGGAGATCATGGGTCTGATGCAATTGAGAACTGCTGTTCTAGATATTTGCTTATTGCCTTATTTTTTCCATTCCAGATTTACAAATTTACCCATAATCTCACTCAGCTTTATGCATGAGGTAGGGAGATATCCACCTCAGGAGTCCACATTTAAGTCCTAAAGTATGAAGAGTCCCAGGTGGAGGTTGCCTGTGATTCTCCTCTTCTTATCCCATATTAGGAAGAAATTAAAGATAGGAACAGTCAAAATTTCTTATAGAAAAGAATATATGAGGATAGAATAGTCTGAGGCTAGGCATTTCAGATCAGGCATCAGAAATCCCCACCAGGGGCAGAGATGATTCCTTCTCTGTCTTCTAGTCTTCTGCCTCCAAACTCTCCTCCACCGCAGATATCCGTTTGAAACCAGTTCCTTTCCCTAGAAAGGTAACTTGCGTGTCCCAGTCACTTTATAAACACTGCAAACAAACTTCCTCTGTTCTCAGGATACATGCTGGACAGTAAAAGGTTTACACTAGGAGTTCCCGTCATGGCGCAGCGGAAACGAATCAGACTAGGAGCCATGAGGTTGCGGGTTTGATCCCTGGCCTTGCTCAGTGGATTAAGGATCTGGGCATTGCTGTGAGCTGTGGTATAGGTTGCAGACACGGCTCGGATCCCACATTGCTATGGCTGTGGTGTAGGCCAGCAGCTGTAGCTCCGATTTGACCCCTAGCCTGGGAACCTCCACTTGCTGCGGGTGCAGCCCTAAAATGACAAAAGACAAAAAAAAAAAAAAAAGTTTACACTGAAACATGCCATCCATCAAGCTCTAGACATTCCACTTGAATGAAGGTGCCAAGTGAAAGGTTTGGAAAGATCTTCAAAAGGAGATCCAGGGAGGCAAAGTGCTCATTAGTAAGGACTCTATAATTACAAGGATCTGAGGCCTTTTCTCATCATTGGGGTGAAGCAGCTGCAAATAATCACAACTGGAATGAGCAAGCAGTACATCCAGTGTGATATTATATGCTTAAAGTTTTGGTGGAAATAGCGAAGTTACTTTATTTATTTATTTATTTATTTATTTATTTATTTATTAAAAGAGGGAAACAGACTAATTAAAAGGGAGGCATTAGGAACCAATCAAAAAGAAGGTTGATATTCAAAATTCATAAAATTATGGGATACTTTTTGCTGTTTAGCATAATGTGAAATCTCAGCAAGTAGATGGATTGACTAAAAAATAAATATTTGTTTCCAGACTGGACATGTGTCTCTTAGGAATCGGCGTAGGACATCTTATGTGGAGGTGTGGCTTGGACAAAACATTTGCTGACAAAATATTTGTTGAAGCATGGGGATAAAGGACACGGTGAAGGGAAGTGATATGGTTAAGAGCGGTGCCTGCTAATAGGTGTACAACGTGTGCAATCACACAGGATCCTGTGCTTAGAAGGGCCCTGAGACTCATTTAATACCCTGCTACCACCATCTTGAAATTATCAATAATTTTTAAACAGGGGCACCTACATTTTCCTTTTGTATGGGCTCTTCAAATTATCTAACCAGTCCTGATCAAAAGAGTGAATATCTGAGTCTGAGAGATATGGGTTCAAATCCAAACTCTACTACCACTGGCTAAGAATATGATCTTGGGCAACTTATTTAACCTTTCTTCATCTGTAAAATAGGAGCCATAATAGTACCTATCTCATAGGGCTGTTCTGATCACTGAAAGGAACAATATAGCAGTAATTAGTAAATATTATTGTTATTAGTAATGATAGACATTTAGATGCTATGGCAGTGGCACTAAGACACCAGCCATCGCTGGAGTAGGACTCATTTTTGCTAACATATTTCTACTCTGCATGTGTATATTGACGTCACCATCCTTGTGGCAAGACAGGCCAAGATAATTTTCTTAATTGCAGGCTTCACTGACACATTTTGTGCCAGAACCAAAGGAGACTCGGTGTTATTTCAAATCTGTGAATCATCACATACGCTCATGCAGCACATATTTCTTATAGATTTAAAAAATTGAACCAAGATAATGGAGACATTATTTTAGAATGTAGAAATATGCCCATATAAAGGCAACTTGGTATTGAGAATACGTCCTTCTCTGCGTGGGCCTGCCAGTTCATTTTATTTGCTATACAGTTATTTAAAGAAATATTACCAAAGAAGGTACAAATCAAAAAATCACCAGACTTGTTTTTCTAGGACTACATACCAATTATCACCTTGTCATAAAGAAATTAATTGTATTGTATCAGAATATTTTTTGGCCTAAGTAAGGAATGAAATGTGGAAATAAGTCTTAGTGGAAGTATTCTCTTCCATTTTGACTGAATACCCCCAATTAGTTCTTTGCTTATTGCTATAATTAAAAGTGGTCTTTGGGGGAGTTCCCTTCGTGGCTCAGTGGTTAACGAATCCGACTAGGAACCATGAGGTTGCAGGTTCAATCCCTGGCCTTGCTCAGTGGGTTAAGGATCCGGCGTTGCCGTGAGCTGTGGTGTAGGTCGCAGACGCGGCTTGGATCCCGCGTTGCTGTGGCTGTGGTGAAGGCCGGCGGCTACAGCTCCTGTTAGACCCCTAGCCTGGGAACCTCCATATACCACGCGTGCGGCTCTTGATAAAGGCAAAAAGACAAAAAAATAATAATAATAAAATAAAAGTGGTCTTTGGCAGTCCTTCTAAATTATTTCTGAAGCTGAGAACAAATTTGTGAAATGTGAAATGGATTTCTTAAAAAAGGTTTGAATATATTAAATATGTCATGACCATTATACTAAGTGGAAATACCTTAGTTGTCATACTCTGTTAAGGAACACTCCCCCAAAGAGTTGAATCATAATTCTAGAAGCAAACTCTTCAGTTGTTAGGAAGACAATATTGCCCCTGTGATGTGCGAAGTGAGTTCTTTCCAACCAAGGCTAGTTCCATAGTTTCATATGATGGCAAAATTGGTCTTCCACCTCTTTCTAAACATTTTAACTTTGGACTTAACTCCATCACTAAAGATAATATGATAAATACAGTATTGTAGATTTAGGAATGACTCTCCCTAATTTTATATCATGCTTTAAAATAATTTTATTGTGGTGAAACCTATGTAACATAAAACTTGCCATTACAAGCATTTTTTTCTTTTTTATTATAGTTGATTTACAGTGTTGTGCCAATTTCTGCTACATAGGAGTGACCCAGTCATACATATATATTCATTCATTTCTTATATGTCTTCCATCATGGTCTATCCCAAGAGACTGAATATAGTTCCCTGTGCTATATGTTAGGACCTCATTTCTTATTCATTATAAATGTAATAGCTTGCATCTACTAACCCCAAACTCCCAGACCATCCCACTCTCTCCCCCTCATCCCCTTGGTAACCACAGGTCTATTCTCTGTATGAGTCTGTTTCTGTTGTATAGATAGGTTCATTTGTGCCCTACCTTAGATTTCACATATGAGTGATATCACATGGTTTGTCTTTCTCTTTCTGACTTATTTCACTTAGTATGAAAATCTCTAGTTGCACCCATGTTGCTGCAAATGGCATTATTTCATTCTTTTTATGGCTGAGTGGTATTCCACTGTATATATGTACCACAGCTCCTTAATCCATTCATCTGTCAATGAACATTTAGGTTGTTTCCATGTCTTGGCTATTGTGAATAGTGCTACTATAAACATAGGGGTGCATGGTTTATGAAAGAGCATCCCATTCTAAGCAAAGATGGTGCACCTCAGGGCTCAACAAGAAGAGGGGTCCAGGACAAGGGTCTTCTGAGATTCTGCATGTGTCAATCTCTGCCCTGGGATAGATTAAAAGTAATGAACCGTGCTTAGTGTTCTGTAAATCCTCCCAGCAAACTAGAAGATTGCCTCCCCACCTCAGACACTTACCTTAATCAATTGTTTCTTTTTCTTCCCTGTAATTTTGTCCTTTCCCTTTATTGGCTTTCTATCCACATGTAAACTGGCTAAGTATCTCATATTTTAATAAAACATAGAAACCAAACCAAACAAACCTGTGGTGTAGGTCGCAGACATGGCTTGGATCCAGCGTTGCTGTGGCTGTGGTGCAGGTTGGCAGCAACAGCTCTGATTAGACCCCTAGCCTGGGAAACTCCATATACTGTGGGTACGTCCCTAAAAAAACAAACAAACAAAAAAGCTTCCCTTGTAAGCCTTACTTCTTCTTCGTTCTTTTTAATGTAGTTTTCTCTAAATGTGGTTTTTAATTTTTCTTCTATAAAGCTGTATAAGCCAACGTGGACGTGGTTTAAAGTATCAAATTATTTTTTAAGGCCTTTGACAACAAGCAACAGTCCATGGTCTTCTGCAGCTTCTTACTCTCCAGGAGAAACCACTTTCCACTCATAACTATATTATCTTTTAAAAAATCCATTTCCACATCTCAGAATATCATGCTCGTTCAGATTTTTCCATCTTTGAATATTGGGAGGTCTTTCAGAATGGTTCCAGTGTTCCTTTTGTTGTCTGAGCACTTCCTTACTTTCTGACACTATACTTAACTTTTCTCTAAGCTCATCTTATATCTTCCCTGCCTGCACCCTAGAATCAGCCATTTCTGCTGCTTTCTTGGTTTTTAGAAACGAAGATCTGGGCACAGATGTGTTCATTGCTATTGGGAGAACACTGCTTATAGGCTTTCTCAGTGGATATAGCTAGGAAATAGATTCATGTATTCCCATGCGTACACACAGTATCTGTAATTATCCATCTCTCTACTATCTCTCTATCCAAAATGTTTAAATATGAATTTATACTCATGTGCCCAGCTCTAACTTAGTATCACAGAGTTTATTCTAGCCTCTCCCTTGTTTATTTTCAACCTTTTCCTCTGTGAGTAACCTGGCTTCTATAATCTATTATTTATCATTTGCTCGACCCTAGTATAGATGTAAAGTACTTTCAGAATTCTTAACCTGTATTCCTGTAAGAAACTAATTTATAGAGGAGAGAAGAGTGTTTATATACAGTTCTTTTTATATTTAGCTTTATAATATGTAGTCAAGATATCATTTTCCAAAGTTACTTTAGGTCAGCTCTTTCCCCAACTCTTTCAAAAAGGTTATGCCATGTGTTTGTAATACAGTTAGATTCATTTCTCACAGTCTGTGTCCCATTCTGGGATCCTCTAACATCCTAGTTAATTTTATAAAGTTTATATACATTAAAGTCTACTCTTTGTTATGTACAGTTCAATGGATTTCAAAAAATGCAGTCATATATATATATCACCGTAGTGCTGTCACTCTAAAAATTTCCTAGTCTCTAATTCAACCTTTGATTGCTCTTATTTTTATTTTAATTTTTTTTTGGCCACCTGGGGCATGCCAGACCAGGGATCAAACCCATGCACAGCTGTAACCAGAGCCATAGCATCCTTAACCCACTGAGCCACGAGGGAACTCCAGATTTGATTGCTTTTTATCATTTTAAAGAGCTGTGCAGCACTGTATTTTCCACCAGAGGGTTCCACTGGCTCACATTTATGTGCTGTCCTCAAAGGGGGCTGTAGAGAGATTTCTGATATACTCAATTGTAAATGGCTAGGGGGCAACTTAGAAGATCAGAGTTATTAGGGAGTTGCTGGAAGCAGGTGGCACATGGGAACAAGTTAAAACCTAGGGGAAAGCAGAGAGAGCAGTTAACTGGGGAGAGCTCATTGTTTGGAGGGCTTCGGCCAGAGGGAGAATGTACTCACTGATAATTCAGTGCTTCTCAACTCCCTTCATTGACTAATCTGCTTAAATGGGTCTGGGTCCGTATATTTTTCCTTTGGCATCTGGCATAATGTTTTGTCAGTAGATAAAGCTGGAGAAAGACACTGAAGAAGAAAGAGGGATTTTCCTTCTTAGTTCTGAAGGCTTGGTAGCCTGAAGAGCATGCTTGTTTTTTTTTTTTTTCTTCCCCCACTGCTTGCTTAGGGCTAAAGTCTCGTAGTAGATAGCTTTTGCTGTGTGTTTTCTTCAGCTCTTGTGAATTGTGGCTGGGAAGCCCAAACAAGCCAAGGTTACTGCTTTGCATGGGCATGCTGGAACCCCATCTGGCTGGCTGTCTAATGAGCTAGATGCTCAGCCTTTGTCCTATACAGTGAGTCAGAGCTGTTCTGTCCCAAGCCATGTGTATAGGTATGCTAGGTTCCTGCAGAGGGAGACCTGTTCAGCTCCCAGTTCCAACAGTGCCCACAGTGGCAGCCCAGCTCCCTCTGTGCACCATCCATTACCTTCATCTCACTTGTGCCCCATAGAATTGTTTGCTGTGTCTGTCCTCACATGGACACTGAGCATTCCAGGCCTCACACCTGCAGTAGCCCTCTGACTTATCTGCCCTCTGACTCTATCTGCACCTGTTCCCTCTGCACACCCAGCCTGCCTAGCAGCGCCTACCAGCTCTGGCTGGCCTCTGCCCATGGGGTTGTTACTGCTTTCCTGGCAATTCTGGGTCATCTCTGGCCGAGGCAACTAATCTGCCATCATGTGGGCTGTGACCATGCTTTCTTCAACAAACTTTGAGGTTTGATCTCAAAGTTTCTTTTTTTTGGCTCTTTCCCTCAGTTTTTCAGCACCCTTTATAGCTCTCATTCCATTTTTCTTTTCTTTTTTTTTGGCTGCTTCATGGCATATGGAGTTCCTGGGCCAGGGATCAGATCTGAGCTAGTCCTAATCTGGTCCTGGAGCTGCAGAGACACCACTGATCCCATTGTGCCACAGCGGGATCTCCTCCCATCTCATTTTTATAGTGACTCTCCTGTCATTACTCAATAATTCCTTATAGAAAGCTTCCCTTGTTTGAATTACTCTGTGGTTTGTGATCTTGATTTGACTGTGACTAATTAAAGTCTACTTTCACAGGGAGAGGGCACAGGTTTCTTGGCCTTTTATTAAATCTCATTTCAAGAAAGAGAAAAAGCAATTTCCTGTCAGGCAACGATGATGATACTGGCCTGGAGTCTCTAGGTAAAGGGTCAAGTTAATAATAGAAACCCTAACCAGCAACTCAGGCCCCAAATCTTAGATCCTGGCTTGTAGCTGAAGGCAGAGCTGAGAAGGGGAACTTCCTATATGATGGAGGAAGAACTACTGAGTATGTTATAACCTGGAACTAGTAAAGGTTCAATGCATTTGTTAGACTTTTGTCTGCAGTGGACTAAGATGAATTATTCTGGGAATAGTATATTAGCATGTAAAATTCAGCTTCTTCTCATTGAGCTTGGCACTTGCCAGATAGTTTCCAGATTAGGCATGTATTAATAGAAAAAATGTGTTTTTGTTTTTTTTTTAACTTCTGATTGCTGCCAACAGTGCATTTCTAAGTTTCTCTTTTAAAGATTTCCTGGATCTGAAAAGAAAGTTTGAAGTTCCTATGAGACTCTGCTGACAGACTGATCTTACTTTAAATTTCTTGAATATTCTGTTTCTCTTATTTGGCAGATAATGGGTCATTTTAGTTTCTGGATTTTACTTGGCTGTGGTTTGAACAGTTTTCTTAACAGTACTATTTTTTTTTGAGCAATACTCTTCCTTTTAATGACAAAACCCAGAAGCAAGCACACATCACTTTCCCTTACATCCCATCAGTCACAATCTAGACACATGGTCACTCCTAGGGAGTCCTTGTGCTCAGCTAAACTCGAGGGTTCCATTACTAAAAGGAAGAAGTGGAGAACTGATTGGAGTTGGCTATAGATACACTACTATATTGCTTCACTAAGCACTTGGGTGGGGGCCGGGTGTTGGGTAGAACTGGTGAAGTTAGAGAGGTAGGATATAAAGGAGGCTGTTTTGCAGGTTAAAGAATTCTGGCTTTCTTTGGGGGTTATGGAAAGGTCATTGTTTTCATCAGACATGTTACCTGATGAGGATAGGTTTTAAAAAGAGCCCTCTGTTGACAGGAGTTGGGTTGATCTAGAAGGACTGGCGATTAGGTCAACAGGTAGCTGACTTTTGTAGGGATCCAGTTAAGAGCCAACAGGGGACTGACCTGGGACATTGGCGGTGGAGACAGAGTTGGGGTGACTAATTCAATATATACTTAATCAGTATCAAGATAAGAGTTCAGGAAAGTGTGAAGGATGACACGACAGTTTCAAGCTAGACTCCTGGATCCTATGTTCAGAGGCCTGGGACTCTGTGGGACTCTTCCAGTTTGGCCTGGCAGTTCCTACATGAGAGGAAGCATAATAGTACTATTTGTTAACCATGATGTAATTAAAGAGTGAGGCTGAGGTCCTCCAAAGTTTCTTAAAGATTTCCTCAGTTAGTTCTGCCACATCTATAAATCTCTGATGATTATACTGTAGCAATCTTGTTAAAACAAGGTGTATAACCAAGGTGATCTGATTCCTCACATACCTAAAGGAAAAAAGGAATAAAAAACACATTTGAATAGAGGAGAATTTTGTTTAAAGATTTGACATCTCTCCCATTATTTTACTATACTTGTCCTCATGATAATCTAGTGAGGTAGGGATTACTTTAGAGATAAGAAAATCAAGGTAAATCAATTAGGGAGATTTGTCCAAGAAATTTTTAGTATTAGCACTCAAATTAGAAGTTGTATTTAATTCTCTGGCCAGTATTCTTTACTTAAATATTTCTCAACACTGTCTTTTTTTTCAGAATAAGAAAGAGCTGGGTATGCAATAACTAATTTTTCTTCAATGAGATAATTTATTTTTATCTAAATCATCTGTCAAGAATAATAAAAATTAACTTATAATAATTCCATTGAAATACTAAAGATGATAATAAAGCAATAACACATTTGTATAACATTCTCTTGTTTATGAAGCATTTTGGCATATATTGTCCAATTTCAATTTTTGTCCTACAAAAATCCTTGCTAGTTAGTTAGAAAAAGTACTTTTCTATTTTGTAAATGAAAAATAGAGGTTCAGAGACGTTAACTGACAATCTTAAAGACATGCAGTTAATGTGTGGTAGAGGTTGAATCTGAGCTCAGGCCTGACTCCAAAACCTGCTCTCCTAAGGATTCTCTACTCCACATGTTACATAATAGCCAAAGACATGTTAAGCACATCTGTTGTGCAACTATTTGTACCCAGAGGTCTAATCTGTCAGAGAGAACAAAGCTTCTAACTGTTCCAGACATGAGTCAGATTCTGAAGTCAAGTGGAAAGAGTGGACACAAACTAAAATAGAATATATAACAAGTATTGTGAGAGTCACTCAGGCTTATAATATTCACATATTACTCTCAGATATAGGGTATATATATATATATATATATATGTATAAAACGTAGGTAGATTTATTTCTCTCATTTTATAGACATAGAAACTGAAGCTCTGAAGTTCCCGTCATGGCTCAGTGGTTAATGAATCTGACTAGGAACCTTGAGGTTGCAGGTTCGATCCCTGGCCTCACTCAGTGCGTTAAGGATCCGGTGTTGCCGTGAGCTGTGATGTAGGTTGCAGATGCGGCTCGGATCCTACGTGGCTGTGGCTGTGGCGTAGGCCGGCGGCTATAGCTCCTGTTAGACCTGTAGCCTGGTAACCTCCATGTGCCACGGGTGCTGCCCTAGAAAAGGCAAAAAGACAAAAAAAAAATAAATCTCCCTGGCTTGGCGCAGTGGGATAAAGATCTGGCATTGCTGCAGCTGTGGTATAGGTCGCAGCTGTGGCTCAGATTCAGTCCCTGGACTGGGAACCTCCATATGCTATGGGTGCAGCCATAAAATATAAAGGAGAGAGAGAGAGATCTGTTTCAGAGGCTCTTTAGGGAACAGAGAAAAACAATTGGCCTTCTTCCACCGTCTTGACCACAGAACAGGACCCTGCTTTGAAAAGGGTTACTGTATTATTAGAGAGTTTCACTGGTCATCTGTTGTTCTGATAGGCAGCAAAAAAAGAAAGCATCACTACTCATGACCTGGTGACATGGTCAGTTCTTCTGACTTCTTTATCAATGGTCAAGGATACCATTCAAATAAAATGTTACACTCTTTCCACAGGTTTGTCACTATCAACAGACCAGTTTAGGTCTATTAGCAAGTACATGTGTTCAGAATCATAACTGCCTGTACTACTTACATTTCTATGTCACTTTTTTAAAAAAAAACTATTGCTGAGAATATGCAATTGAATTCTAGATGGATAAATGAGTATTGAGTGGACCCTATTGTATTCTTTGACTAAATGTTACTTTCCCTCGTTTCATAATGATGTATATTTTCAATGACAGATTTTGGATTTTCTGGGCCAGTTTTGATTTCAGGTTATTTATTACTTTCCTTCCAAAGCATTTCTGCTTATCTGGGTCCAGAACATTTATAATTATTTATAAATTTTCTTTAATTTTATGGAAAACAGTAACTATTTATAAATTTTCTATGATTTATGGTAGAACAGCATGTCGTGCCTGAAGGCATTTTAGTTGCCATCTGTCACCCATTCTGCAGTAGTTTTCTATTACCTGTTGATTCCTACATTAACAATACAAGGGAGCAGTGTCTGACAAGTAATTTACCAAAACCTTTCTTTCTTTTTTGCATTTTAGGGCCACACCTGAGGCATATAGAGGTTCCCAGTCTAGGGGTACAATTGGAGCTACAGCTGCCGGCCTATACCATAGCCACAGCAACGCCAGATCTGACCAGGTCTGTGACCTACACCAACAGCTCACAGCAACACCAGATCCTTTAACCCACTGAGCTAGGCCAGGGATTGAACCTGTGTTCTCATGGATACTAGTCATATTCGTTTCTGATGAGCCAAGCCAGGAACTCCTAAACTGCACTGTTTAATTGATTTCATGAGATAACTAAGCAACCTGTCCCTTGGGGTTTCCTGGTGTTGAAATTTTTCTTACTGTTCTTACTTTCTGTTTTCCAGCTGTATGTCTCTTGTATTATTTTCCAGCTACAAATCCATTCAGTACCAGTTTGTTTTTTTGCAAAGTTATAATTGTGAGTGAAGAACCATAGACAGAGAACATTTTATTTGCTCGGCTACCACTTTCTTGAAATCGGCAGTTTTCTAAATTAAATCTTCAACACAGACACTAAATTTTAATAAATATGCCCCCTTTATAGTTCCTCAAAAGGTTTGATATATAGTTATCCTTAGTATGGTAGAGTTTATCAGTTAGAAACATTCTGAGGAGATGGAGTTCCCATTGTGGCTCAGTGGTAAACGAATCCGACTAGGAACCATGAGGTTTGCGGGTTCGATCCCTGGCCTTGCTCGGTGGGTTAATGATCCAGCATTGCTGGAGGAGAAGATGCCCATACAAAGAATATTTTTTAAAAATAGAAAAAAAGAGGGAGTTCCTGTTGTGGCACAGTGGAAACAAATCCAGCTAGTATCCATGAGGATGCAGGTTTGATCCCAGCCCTCACTCAGTGGGTCGGGGATCTGGTGTTGCCACGAGCTGTGGTATAGGTCGCAGACATGCCTCAGATCTCACGTTGCTATTGCTGTGGTGTGGGCCAGTAGCTATAGCTCCGATTTGACCCCAAGCCTGGGAACCTCCATATGCCTCAGGTGTGGCCCTAAAAAGCAAAAAAAAAAAAAAAAAAAAAAAAAAAAAA
>PVHT021183519.1:11228631-11246948 GCA_004024745.2 Catagonus wagneri
AAGTGCCGTGGGTGCCACACACACACAAAAAATCTAGATTGTTAATAGGTTTTGAATTTATAAACTTCTCTACTATGATATATATGTATTTGTTGTTAGCAAAAATATACACAATACTGTTGTTTATAGAAAACTGAATATTTGGTAATTTATAAGGTGAAATGTAGTAATTATTTCAATTAGGCATTAGAGCAGAGAAGACCCTGAATAATGTAATGGAGTCATGATCTTAGAGGAGATTAAGGGAGAACCAGGCTAAAGCAAAGCAGAGTAAGGGAGGCTTTCATTTGGTTATCAAATGCCATACAGAGGTGATGTAGTAAATTTGAAGAATAAATGAACATTCAGATAACGAATATTTTAAAATCATATTTCATGCTTTGGGATATTCTCTAATCACAGACAGGAAATAGAAGAGAATGTTTTTCCCATTATGAGTAATTCAAATATTGAAAATACTTCAATATTTGAAATATTTCAAATACAGTTTTTGAAAATTCAAATATTGATCACTGAGAAAAACAGGGCATATGGAACAGTGAGCTTTTTTAAAATTCAGCAAATGTTGCATCTCTGAAAAGAATCTGAACCCATTAGAGTGTTGGCATTAATGCATTATACAAGCTAAAATATGAATAATCTCTAGATTTATTCTTATTAGTTCTTTTCTTGGGGGGCAATATAAATGTTTTAAAAATAAAAATTACACAAAGTATTAAATAATGCTATAAAGCTTATATTAAAAAAATTAAAAAGAAGTGCTTTCTCTCTTCAGCTGAGGCTGTTAAATCTATGGCAGTTTTACTGTTATAATTTGCCTATAGCTATATTGCCATTTCTTGATTTATAAACTTTAGACTTAATAAAATTTAGAGTTAGTAAACTCCACACACATATACTTCCTTTCCCCATCCTCTTAATCTAATCTAACCTAATCTAATCTAATTTCTAGTTAATTCGGTATTTAGTATTTCAGTTATCATGTTGGTCATTAGTAAGCCAATTAAATGTACTTTACTTTTGCTTCATTGTACAGCTGTTTGTTTTCTTTGGAGTTAAGAACTGCCTTCTTCTTCTTTTCTTTTTTTTCTTTTAGGGCTGCACCCATGGCGTATGGAGGTTCCCATGCTAGGGGCTGAATTGGAACTATAGCTGCCGGTCTACTCCACAGCCACAGCAACATGAGATCTGAGCCGCATCTGCAACCTACACCAGAGCTCTTGGCAATGCAAGATCCTTAATTCCCTGAGCGAGGCCAGGGATCTAACCAGCAACCTCACTGGTTTCTGCTGTGTCACAATGGGAACTCCCAAGGACTGCCTTCTTTTTCATCTTATCAGTTTTCTGTTACTCTAACCGAATACTGAATTAGATTTTCAGAAATTTATCACCACCACATTTAACATTTCAGATAAGCTAGTGATTCTCTGTCCTCCCGCTCCTGACTGGATCCATTGCTACCTAGGCTGTAATCTCAGGATGGTAGTCCCTCTACTAGTTTTAGCTAGGATGTTTCCCAGATTCTGTGTTTTCTTCTTTTTCATTAGGTCTGTCATTTCACTGGGACCCATTCTTTAGTAGTTTCCTGAGGAAGGGTGCATGGCTGTCCTTCTACATGTACTCTCATAATTGATTGTTACTTAATTCCAGGATGAAAATATCTTCTCCTCACAACTGGAAAGATTTTTGCTTCGTTGTTTTCTGAACTCCATTTCTGTTATGAGGTTTGATGCCTATTCTGTTAACTGATACTTTTTTATGAATTTTCTCTTCTCCCAATCCTCCAAGTTTTTAAGTTTATTCTTAGTATCCTGGAATTTCTTTCTGTGATTTGGTGTCTTTTTTTCTTTATTCACTGAGTTGGGCACTTAGTGGATTTTAGGGATCTGAGATTGCAGGTCTAAATAGCATGTTTTTCAGCTCTGGAATATTTTCTTTGATTTCTTTTTTTTTCTTTTTTCTTTTTAGAGCTGAACCCACAGCATATGGAATTTCCCAGGCTAGGGGTCAAAAGGGAGCTACAGCTACCGGCCTATGCCACAGCCACAGCAATGTGGGATCCGAGCCGTGTCTGTGACCTATACCAAAGCTCACTGCAATGCGGGATCCTTAACCCACTGAGAGAGGCCAGGGATTGAACCTGCGTCCTCATGGATGCCAGTCAGATTCGTTTCCACTGAGCCAGAATGGCAACTCCCTCTTTGATTTATTTGGTGATTTATTCCTTTTTTTTTTCCTTTTCTGTTTTCTCTTTCTGGAAATCCTATTAGTCAGATATTGGACATTCTGTCATCGTCCTTTAAGCATCTTATTTTCCCCCTCTTGTCCATCTTTTTTATCTTTTGCTTTTACTTTTTAGAAGATTTCCTTTATCTTCTAACCCTCTAATGGAATGATTTTATTAACAGCCATGTTTTTAATGAACATTTTCATAAACTTATTCTAATTCTGATAATTTCTTTATTAAAACAGTCATCCTCTTGTTTCATGAATATAATACCTTCTTTTATCTCTCTGATGATTTCAATTACAGTTTTTAATAAAGTTTTGTCCTGTTCCTTGCATTAACTTTGTTTCCTCTGGTATTTATTGTTGATGTGGAGGTTTTCCTCAAATATCTTGTAGTTATTTGTTAAATGCTTATATCTTTAAATAATCTAATAAACTTTCCAGACATAAGTAGAGTATACAAATTTATTTGTTCAAATATGTTTTGTATTTATAAAGCAGAATTTTATAAAATTCTTTATATACCCACATTCAATAATGAGACATGAAATGTTTATTTTATGCATAGGAGGTGCTCATGCTTCTAAACCCTTAGCTTTTCTGAATGTCTGCAGGGTAAACTGGCTGTCTGCTTTTGGATATCCACCTCTTTGGATACTTAAGCTTTAGCTTCTTTTGCTCAGCCATATCTCTTATCATTCTTCCGCCTGTTTCCTAGCTTTAAAAAATTTATTGGCTTTTTTTGATCTGCTGATGTTCATTTCCTATTTTCCCTTAAGGTTTATATCATTTGTTGGAATTTCAGAAAAAAGAAGAGATAAATACATGTAATTAATCTTCCGTATTTAAGTGGACTTCCCTTATTTGCCTTTCTTTTTTTTTTTTTTTTTTTTGCCCTGCTTCCAGCATGCAGAAGTTCCTGAGCCAGGGATCAAACCCACTCTATGGCAATGATCTGAGCTACAGCAGCGACAATGCCTGATCTTTAACCTGCTGAGCCACCAGAGAACTCCCCCCTTGTTGGTTTTTGATTTTGGCAATCTGACTCATGGATATGAAGATGTATTTTATGTCTATGAAATATTAAATTAATAAAAATATGTTGGTTTTGACTTATCAGTATTATTTTCCTCCTTCCTCTGGTAAAAGTAGTTCCCTCACTACTTTCAGTAAATTGTCCCTTCCCCAATCCGAGTGGTTCCAGTATGGCTTCCAACCAGAGGACCTCAACCCCCTGACCACAGGAATAGGCATGTGATCTAATTTAGAAAATTGGTTTTGCTCTCTTGGGAATGACTCCTGAGCAGAGACAAATAGAGATAGAGTGCTGATATTGCTGAGTTTTCTTACTGGTGACCCCATTAGAGGAGTGGTCTCTGACTGTACAAGCTTGGATCCTTTTTTGGACATAGTAGAAACCAGCTCTGATTAGCTTCAGCAGGAAAGGGATTTAATGGGAATATATTAGATAGTTTGTGAAGGCTGTGAGAAAGTTTTCAAACCTGATTTAGAGCCTGCTCAGAAAATAATCACTTACCAAGTGTATTAGTTTCCTACTCCTTCCATAACAAACTACCAAAAATACAGTGTTTAAAACAATATAAGTTTGTTTTTTTATAGTTCTGGATATTGAGAGTGTAAAATCAAGGTCTGTTATTTCTGGAGGCTTCAGGAAATTGTCTGTTTTCTTGCCTTCTTTCAGCTTCTAGAGGGTGCCCTTCCTCTCATCCCCCCAAACTTTTGCTTTTGTCTGCACACCTCTCTCTCTGATCTCCTGCCTTCCTCTTATGAGAACTCTTGAAATTACTTTAGACACACCCAGATAATCCTAGGTAATCTCCCCATTTCAAGAGCCTTAATTTAAGTAGATCTTCAAAGTTCCTTGTACCATGTTAGTGTATATATTCATAGGTTCCAGGGAGTAGAACATGGCCATTATTCAACCCACCATACCAAGGAAGGCTAAACAGCCAAGAGTAATCTACAGCACAGTGATAAATCCTCACTGCTACCAGCACTGAATATGCACAAACAATGCTGTCTTCTGAAAACTCAGAGCAAACTTGTTTCTTCTTCTCTCCAAGTGGGACACTAGTTAATATTAGATTATCATCCAATATCCATTCTCGTCTGCCCTTTAGTAATAGAGTTTTCATCTGGTCACATAACCACCCCAATAATCAGCCTTTCTGCAACTAGGCATGGCCACATGACTAAGTTTTGGATGATGAGATGTGAGTGAAATTGTCTCATGGCAGCTTCTAAGGATCTTCCTTAGTAGATAGTTGGGATTTTCAGGCTTCTTCACCCCTTCCTGCATTCTGCTGCTGCCTTGGACCATGAGGACCAGGGCCAAATCCCAAAGATGGCAGAGAGCAATTGGAATGAGCCTGGGTTCTGGGGGACATCATGGAGTAGAACTGCTATCCAACTCTGGACTTCTTATCTCCAGGCTCAGTTTATGTGAGAGAGAATTAAAATTCTGTCTGTTTAAACCACAGTAATTTTGAGTTTTCTGTCATGTTTAGTAGAATTTAATTTTAAATGATATTCTGAGACTTTCTTATTCAGCTTTTCTTTCTTTTGGGCGAGCTACTCCAGTATCCTGCTCATAAACTATTTTTTTAAATTAGAATGATTTTGGTTTGGGGACTGCTGGAAAGAATTCTACCAGCCAAAGGAAGATTTAGAATATCACATACTGGGTACAGTGGGTTAAGCATGGTGTTGTCACTGCAGCAGCTTAGTTCACTGCTGTGGCACAGGTTTGATCCCTCTCCCAGGAACTTCCACATGATGTGGGTGCAGCCAATAATAAAAAAAAAAAGGTCACATGCCAATAGTAGCTCTGTGATACTATCATAGTCAGAAAACTGATTACTGGATCCTCAAGCATAGCAATTCCCTATGACAAAGGAGATACTATATACCCTTGTGACATTTTGGGAACTTATAGACCAATTTGACTTGTTAAAATGATTGGAGGATGCACTGGCATTTCATGGGCTAGGGCCAGAGGTGTTTTGCAATGTGAAATAAACCTATAACTTTATTGTAAGTGTATTTTATTTATCTTTTATTTTATAGTTAGAGCATTACTTTGACTTAACAAATGTTTTGTATAAATAATATTACCTATGAATTCCATTTCAGGATAATAGAAGAGGCATTATCAATCTTTGTTATAAAAAGGGAGCATTGGGTCTGATAGAGCTCTGGGCAGTAAAGAGAAACACAGTCCACTAATTGAAGCAATGCCTAGGGGATGCTGAGTCTGTTTCCCAAAGCCTGGCATGAGTTCTTTGAATCTGTGAAGAGATGAGCCTTGAAGGACTGGTGATAAATCTTGATCAGGCTCAGGGGCTTCTCTAAACCTTTCTTACTGGCCCTTAACATTACCTTGACTCTGATCAGCCAGGTCATGGATTACACTTGTCTTCCTCCAGCCACTTTGTAACTTCCTTCAGTCACTTTGTAACTGATCTTGCACACCAGCCATCTCTGTTCAGCCTCAATATCATTTCCTCTGTGACATTGGAAATAAGTATTTTTACATGCTGAATCCAGAGGAATTTATACAGAAAAAGTAAATCTGGTTCCACTTTTACTTCCTATGCAGGATTTTATTAGCATATTTTCTATATGAATATGGACTTTTAAGTACCATATGTTTTTCAACATAATGGCATTATGCCCATTGCAAAGCATATTTTAATATATCACAAAGGCACAAAAGTTTAAGCTGAAGTACTTGCTATGCATTGTGGTTTAAACTTTCTGGTTATCATGAAGCCTGACTTAGTTAGCTCTCTTCATCTGTGCCATAAAATGAATTCTCAATAAATTACCTAGAAAAATTAACTGAGCAGGAGAAACTGTGGGCAAAATAAATTATTAGCATTTTATCTCAGTCTAGGCAGGGCTTCAGAGATTTTGTTATTAAAGGCCACTTTACTAGGTGGACAAAGAATAAACTGGAAAAGAGTATGGCTGACAAGGAAGTAGAAGTCATGATTTCCCTATTTTGATTATTAAAGGCTCATGAATTAGACTGTTTTCCATATTGAAGATACTTTTAGTATAGTCCATATTAAGGATACTTTCTTTAATTTGAGAGGTATTTAATGAGGCCCTTATGTGTGTTAGTAATGTTTCACTATACAATACTAATTCCTAGGGAAATGTGAACAAAGACAGACACAATTACTGACCTCAAGGAATTTGAAATTATTGTTAATACCTATTAAATAATAATTTTAAAAATCCTTATGATTATATAGTTACAAATAGAGGTAAGTACCCTTAAGGACTTTGTAATAGACAAAAATATTGAATCATTATATTGTATACCTGAAACTAATAAAATGTTATATGTCAATTATAGTTCAATTAAAAATTTTTTTTCAGTACTGTTAAGGAAAGGAACTTAAAATGAAGGACACTGACTACCCTGGATTTTTTCAGTAGCCCTTCCAGATCCACTCTCCATCTTTCCTGACCCTGTTCTGTGTTCCAGAAAGTTGCTTTAGTGGCAACTTCACCAGGCAACTTGTCCCTCTGGTCTCAGTTTGAGTTTGGCCAATAAGAGGCATCAGCAGGAGGTTAGAGGGTGGGAGCAGAGTGAAATTAGGCAGTTAGTTCTCCCTCCCAGCCAGTACAGATTGACTTCCTTTCTTTGCTGGAGACCACAGCTATTCTCTCTGAATTCCAGGAACACCCCATCTTTTCTTACCCCTGTGAGGGTTGATTGTGGTTTCCTACTGTTGCTAGCCAAGGATACTTCACTACAGCTGGCTGACTTCCTTTAATAGGGCCCACATATTTGTAAGTGATCTTCTCGTTGAACTCACTTGTGAGGGTGTTACCTTTATCCTAACAGTACCCAGACCTATACACTAGCCTGGACCAGGGTGGGGTGGGGATGCTAATTGATAAAGGGAAGAGCCTTCTGGGAGGAATGTTTGAAGGAAGGACAGTGTAGCTGGAGCAGGGGGTGGGGTGGGAGGGAGTGGGGAATATGGAGCAGGGGAGACGAGTTGATGCTGGAGGGGGAGACCAGGCCAAATAATTGGTCATAATTAGCAGTGGATGTTAATTCTTTCTTTCTTTTTATTTTCTTTCTTTCTTTTATTTTCCAGTGGCTCAACATTTGAAACTCCTTTGTATGTTTGGGGAATTCCTCACTTGAGTAGTGTTAAATGTGGTGGGCTGACCTGTTATAGAAGCTTAGCTATAGGTGGCTGGGTGTGGTCACATGACCATGGCCAGCAAATCAAGGGCATCTACCCAGTGGATCAGGAATCAGATGCAAAACAGTCAAGAATTCCCTTCTTGTCTTGGTAAGAGTGTTAGTGGCTCCAGCAATGGTTTCCAGGATGTTTGCTGTGCAATCTGTGGCATCCATTTCCTCAGTTTAGCCCTCAGCTTTATGAGTGGCTTACATGGTTTCATAAACTGCTTTCTTGTCTGAATGGATCAGAATCAATTTCTTCCCTAGTTGCAATATCCTTTTAATAAATTTATTTGCTCTTTAAATAATCCAGAGTCAATTTCTATTGTTGGTAACTAAGAACACTGATAACCAAGGAACATTATGGTAACTAGGAACATTACGCTTTAATGACCATGCTAAGTGTTTTGACCTTTGTCATAGGAACAAAGGAAAGCTATTGAAGGCTTTTAAACAGTAGGAATGGAATAGTGGCCATGACAGGATCAAGTTTTCATTTTGGAAAAATCTGTCAGATTGCATCAAAGAGGGTCTAGATTAAATGTAGTGATACCAAGAAGTGGATACTCTTGGCTTAGTCTAAGAGGGGTTGCAGTGGAGACAGAGAGAAGTCCATGGATGTAAGGGTAACTTAGCAAGTGAACTTGCTATGATTGGATGTGGGGGAGGTAAGGGAAAAGTGAGGCATCAAGGTTAGTCCTTCATTTGCTGTTCCACCAGTCCATTTGCTGAACTGGTATTGACTGACTACGTAAATTCAGCTACTTTTTTTAAAGCTTTGATTGCTCCCCAGTTCTTAATGGCTCATCAAATGATTTTTCCATGCTTTAATGCTTTATATATATGCATAAACTTGTTGGAGTTGGATACCAAATTGCACATAAATTGTCTTCAGATTCAGACTCTAAATTCAGACTATGTTTCAGTGCTTGGCTATCACCAATGAGGAGAAACACAGTCAGTCTGAGTCACACTGTGAAGTAGTAATCTGTACTGAGGATTCATCTGCAATACTTAACGCATTTTTGGACTCTTATGAGTAGGAGGCAGACCTTTTTAGAGAAGTCAGAAATGGACTGCCATCTGTTGTGCATGGGCCTTGCTTCTTGTACATAACTGGTGAATAAAACATTTAGCAGGCAATAGCTGGAAAGTGATATGCAGCGTCTCCATTCATGAGAAAATTCTAAATTTTTTTTGCTGTTTAAGGACATTGTTCAAATGTCCTTCTGAACTTATTTACGCATCCTCAGTTGAGTGAATTATTGCCTAAAGTCTGCTTTCATCAGCACTTACACCATGACCTAATGTCTCAAAATTGTGAAACTATTGGTTATCGCTTACTGGTATTCATAGCCTCCTCAATGTTAGCCAAGCCATGTTTAATACCTTTTCCAAACTTGACTTATTTACAACTTTCCCAACCAAAGGCATAAAATTTCCATTTATTGTGTGCTTATTTTGTACCAGTTACTCTGCCAAGCACTAATAAATATATATTTATATACCTTCACATATACCATATATTTATTTATGTCTCATTCTAACCATGTGAAATAGGTATTACTGACCGCATTTTACACATAAGGGAATTGAGGTCTACATTTTGAAATCCTGGTTTGAACTCATGTGTGTATCACTGGGCCCATGCCAAACCACTGGGCCATAAAATCATTTGTTCCTCTGACTTACCATTTGTTTGTCTCCTTTAATCTGTGTTCTTTCAACTGATATCAACGTAAATGTATTACATTGTTTTGAAATTGAAACATCATGTAATGCATGTAGTGAATAAAGTTAAAAGCATAGACAAATTAATAAGTAGGGTGAGAAGATATATACTACCCCAGTGGTTATTGCAGATTTATTTATTTATTTATTTATTTATTTATTTATTTGCCTTTTAGGGCCACATGCACAGCATATGGAAGTTCCCTGGCTAGGGGTCAACTGGCCTACACAACAGCCACAGCAACACAGGATCCAAGTCGTGTCTGTGACCTATACCACAGCTCATGACAACACCAGGTCTTTGACCCACTGAGTGAGTCCAGGATTCAAACCTGCAACCTCATGGTTCCTAGTCATATTCACTTCTGCTGTGCCATGATAGGAACTCCCATTGCAGCGTTATTTAAAATAGCCAAGATATGGAAGCAACCTAAATACTCATCAGTAGATGAATAGATGAAGAAGATATGGCATAGATATATAATGGAATATTACTCAACCATACAAAGAACGGAATCTTGCCATTTGCCACAACGTGAATGAATCTAGAGGGTACTCTGCTAAGTGAAATTAATCAGATAGAGAAAGCCATATGATTTAATTTATATGTGGAACCTAAAAAACAAAAATAAATCAACAAATATAACTTAACAGGAGTTCCTGCCATGGCTCAGTGGTTACTGAATCTGACTGGTATCCTTGAGGACACAGGTTCAATCCCTGGCCTTGTTCAGAGGGTTAAGGATCTGGCATTGCCATGAGCTGTAGCGTAGGTCGCAGATGCGGATCAGATCTTGCATTGCTCTGGTTGTGGTATAGACCATTGGCTACAGCTCTGATTCGACCCTTAGCCTGGGAACCTCCATATGCTGCAGGTGTGGCCCTAAAAAGCAAAAAAAAAAAAAGTGACTTAACAGAAATAGAGTCTTAGATACAGAGAACAAACTGGCAGTTGCCAGAGGGAAGGGAATCAGGGGGAGGAGAGAAATAGGGATTATTATTTCAGTTACAAAATAAAAGCCATGAATATGAAATGTACAGTGTGGGGAATATAATCAATAATTATGTAATATTTTTGTCTGATGACAGTTGGTAACTAGACTTACTATGGTGAAAATTTTTTTTTCTTTTTTGGCTGCCCCCTGGCATATGGCGTTCCCAGGCCAGGATCAGATCCCAGCCACAGTTGTGATCCATGCCACAACTGTAGCAGCTTTGGGTCCTTTAACCCACTCTTCCAAAACATGGATCAAAACTTCGTCCCAGTGCTACAGAGATATCGTGGAGATAAATTTTGAAATGTATTGAAATAGCAAGTCACTATGTTTTGTACCAATACAGTGTTTTAGGTCAATTACACTTCAAAAACAAACTCACAAAAAGAGATCAGATTTGTGGTTATCAGAGGCAGGGTTGTGGCGGGGAGGGGGGTATTTTTTAAACGTAGTCAAAATGTACAAACTTTAAGTTATAAGGTAAGTAAGTATTAGGGATGTAATATACACCATGATAGGTATAGTTAACACTGTGATTATGTTATATATGAAAGTTTTTAAGAGAGTAAATCCTAAGAGTTCTCATCTCAAGGGAAATTTTTTTTGTATTTCTTTACTTTTGTATGTATATGAGATAATGGGTGTTCACTAAATTTATTGTGGTAATCATTTCAAAATGTGTGTAAGTCAAATCATTATGCTGTATGCCTTAAACTCATGCAGTTCTATATGTCAATTATATCTCAACAAAACTGGAAGAAGGAAAAAATTAAGTAGGGTAGGAATTTAAAAAGTAAAAGAATTGAATATTTAAGTAATTAAAAGAAGTGAATAGGATCACTGATCAGTCCAGGAAAATTAGTGGAACACTTTTCCTTTTTTTTTTTTTTTTTTTTTTTTTTTTTGTCTTTTTGCCTTTATGTAGAGCCGCACCCGCGGCATTTGGAGGTTCCCAGGCTAGGGGTCTAACAGGAGCTGTAGCCGCCGGCCTTCGCCACAGCCACAGCAACGCGGGATCCGAGCCGCGTCTGCAACCTACACCACAGCTCACGGCAACGCCGGATCCTTAACCCGCTGAGCAAGGCCAGGGATCGAACCCGCAACCTCATGGTTCTTAGTCGGATTCATTAACCACTGAGCCACAAAGGGAACTCCTGGAACTCTTTTCAATGGTTTACTCCATATAACTCCTATGTTATAAGTTTGGGTGAGAAATAGATTTTTCTGTAGAAAAAGAGACTCTTTTATATAAATAGAGAAGATTTTTTTTTTTGAATCGACAAGCTTCACTACAGTAAAGGCAAACATTGGACCTGAAGTCTAAATACAGAGTTTGAATACTAACTTTGAATCCTAGGTTTACTACCAGTTGTGTGAACTTGGGCAAATCACTTGACATCTCTGAGATTCTGTCTCCTCAGATGGTAGCTCTTCTGTTATGCAACACTTTATGAGGATTAAATGTTGCTCATTTCTGAAATTATTTTATAAACTATAAAGCATTATGCAAATGCAGATGTTATTAACTTACTTAAGGCCTTAAAGTTTGAATTTCTGGAAGTCAAGTCTAGGGCAGATGTTATCTGTGTCCCTATAAACATTACTAGCAGCAATACCAACCATCATGGCAAATTTTTGTATTTGCTTAATTTTCACATTTTATTTTCTTCTTACAATACCACTGTGAGGCATCGCAGTGTTATAAAATGTATAAAACAAGAAGCTGAAATAGGAAGTCCTCCAGTGTCATAGAAAGAGTCAGAAATAAATTTAGGATTTAATTCTACCTTACACTGTACTTCCCCTCTTTATTACACCTTCTCTTAATACCATTTATGGAAAAAAATGTAACTTAAGCATTGTGATTAAATTTAGCAGATGAAAAGATGAAACTAAGAGAATATATTTAGAGACAGAACCTACTTAATATGAATTGTTATCTGCTAGGAAAAAAATTGGGTTTCAGGTTTTCCTAGAGTTCAGCCTAGCAAATTATTCATCACTAAAGGGGGAAATTTGTGATAACTGTGCCTAAAATTCTTTTTTAAACATCTCAACTTTGAATTTATATCTGAAAGTGATTTTTTTTTCCCTGGGCAAGATGTCCCGTACTTACTGGTATGTCCACACAGTAGATTAGCAAACCCTCAGAGGAAAGTAAAACTTAACAAAACAACATATAATTATCAGTTCACAGAGTCTTAATGGTAGTTAACATTTAGAAATTGTTTGCCTTTTTCAAATAGAGGCCATAGGCACAAATTGTTTTATTATTAGCCTAAGTGCTTTGGTTAACTTCAGTATAAAGAAGTTTTAGCTCTGTTTGAGTAACCTGTAGATTTGTTTGTTTGTTTGTTTTTTGTCTTTTGTCTTTTTAGGGCTGCACCCGCAGCATATGGGGGTTCCCAGGCTAGGGGTCAAATCAGAGTTGAAACTGCCAGCCTACTCTACAGGATCCAGACCGCCTGCCACCTACACCACAGCTCACCGCAATGCCTTATCCTTAACCCACTGAACGAGGCGGTGGATGGAAGCGGCATCCTCATGGATACTAGTCGGGTTCCTTAACCACTGAGCCACGACAGGAACTCCAAGTCACCCATAGTTTTTAAGAAAAGCAATGAGGAAGGGAGAGTGAACACACATTGTTCAGTGTAACATTTCATTGTATAGATCTGTTTTGGCCTAGAAGTTGTCCAGTTGAATATGGCCTTGATAAACTAGCTTAGCTTATTCTTACATGTAGCTGATATTTCTATATAGAGGGACATTGATTTTTTTTAAATAACCTTGGGTCTTTCACTGCTTCTTTAGTCACTTTATGCCAAGAGAAGAGGAATGACATTGTTTTGTTGAATTTCAGAGAGGTACAGGGTTTGCATAGTCCTATCCATTTGTAGGATTCAGTGTGTCTTCCTAGCTTACAAAGAACCTTTTTATTTTTATTTATTTAATTTATTTATTTTTGTCTTTTTGCCTTTTATGTAGAGCTGCACCCGCGGCATGTGGAGGTTCCCAGGCTAGGGGTCTAACAGGAGCTGTAGCTGCCAGCCTTCGCCACAGCCACAGCAACGCAGGATCCGAGCTGCGTCTGCAACCTTCACCACAGCTCATGGCAACGCCGATCCTTAACCCACTGAGCAAGACCAGGGATCGAACCCACAACCTCATGGTTCTTAGTCGGATTCGTTAACCACTGAGCCATGAAGGGAACTCCACAAAGAACCTTTTTAATATTTCTTTGCTTCGAGGGATGGGCTGCATGCAGCAGGATGCTCTCCTCCAGCCACAGGTGGAGGTGGGTGAATTGGGGCCAATGAAATTTCTTCTCTAGGGATTTGAATAAAGGTATCAGTCTGGCTGTGATGCACCTGTAAACTCAGGAGTTTGGGCACGGCCATTGCTTTCTTCTGTGAAAATTAAAAAAGGGGAAGCTCACTAAAATGGAATCAGGAGGTCAGAGGAAGAGCTCTCACTCACCACTGTCAATACAGAGTTCAACAGGAAGAGGTGTACTTTACATTTCCAGCAGAAAGTGACCTGACTTTACTACTGCCATATAGAGGAAGAAAGCATTCTCCTGGCCTGGCTCACTAGCTGGCCCAGCTAGGGAGAGACTATCACAACTCAGCCAATGAAAAGCCACTATACTTTAAACTCTTAGTTTCAACCAATGGGCTTTTTTGTTATAATAGCCCCTTCCAACTTTCCTTTCTCTTCTATAAAGGAATTTCCTCTCTTTTGTTTTACCAGACTTGCATATGGTTCACATTATTTGTGTGTCTCAAATTGCAGTTCTGTGCTGCTCCCAAATAAAACCATTTTTCTGGGAAAATAACTGATTGTTTAATTTTTTTAGGTTAACATCTTATATGAATCAAGAGATGAAAGCTGTTCTATAGAAAAAGGGGGATAAACTAGGTCCCAAAAAGAGAACTGTCTAGGTTCTGATATTTTGTTTGTTTTTGCCTTTTTTTCTCCGTCTTTCTAGGGCCGCACCCACTGCATATGGAGGTTCCTAGGCTAAGGACTGAAATGGAGCTGTAGATGCTGGCCTATGCCACAGCCATAGCAAATCGGATCTGAGCCATGTCTGCGACCTAAACCATAGCTCGCAGCAATGCCAGACCCTTAATCCACTGAGCAGGGCCAGGGCTGGAATCCAGGTCCTCATGGATACTAGTCAGGTTCATTAATCATTGAGCCACAAAGGGAACTCCAGGTTCTGATGGTTTTTCAGTTCTTCCAGTTCTTTTCTGGGGCCCGGCTGAATTCCTGATGTTGGGTTCTATGAGACACCTGTATCCTTATAATAAATCCCCTTTTTGCTTTTGCTAAAGATATCACTAGTTGATTTCTGTTATGTGTGTCTGAAGTATCTTAATAAATACATAGGTGTGATTAATAGAATAATCTTTCACAGGCTGTTCGAGGAGGAGGCTCTACATGTATTTATTGGTACAGCCATTTTAGGCGGTGTGATGAAATTTTATTTTAAATATCATCGTTTAGCTTAATTTATGAAACATTATAATATGTAAAGGGAGGATAAAATATGGCCAGGTGAATGGGGCATTTTTAACCAAACCTGGCCAGTTTTGGTAAGTAAGAATATATTTCTAACTAAATAGAGTTTTGTTATTTTATATGTGTGTGTGTATGTGTGTGAGTGTTTGTGTAAGAAAACAGTTGAGTTAATGAGAACAATTGTCTTTTTTTTTTTTTGCCTTTTCTAGGGCTGCGCTGCAGCATATGGAGGTTCCCAGGCTAGGGGTCAAACTGGAGCTGTAGCTGCCGGCCTACGCCACAGTCACAGCAACGCAGGATCCGAGCCGCGCCTGCAACCTACACCACAGCTCAAGGCAATGCCAGATCCTTAACCCACTGAGCAAGGCCAGGGATTGAACTCGCAACCTCATGATTCCTAGTTGGATTCATTAACCACTGAGCCATGACAGGAACTCCTAACCACTGAAAACAATTGAACAAAAATTTTTTTGTTTTTTTTGGCCACATCCACAGCATATGGAAGTTCCTGGGCTAGGGATCGAATAGGTGTTGCAGCCACTGGATCCTTAACTCACCATGCTGGGCCGGGGTAGGAGCTGTGCCTCAGCAGTGACCTGAGTCACTGCAGAGATTATATCAGATCCTTAACCTGCTGTACCACAGCAGGAACTCCTAAACAAATATTGCTAGATGGTACACACTGGGGATCAGGAGTAATCTGTTCAACTTCGTCAGGAACACCTATGAAATACTTAAGGAAGAAAAGAAAATAAATGTGGTATTTAATGATTTTTCTTATAAACTAAAGAATTATACAAAATGACAATTCTTATTGAGGCAATAATATTTATTTTATGTTATAAACAAATAGGTGACATTTATCTCTTCATTCATTAACATGAGTTGTATCTGTCTAAGGAATATAGGGGATCATGAAAATGTAGTCTCTGTTTGAGAGTCACGTGGAAATTCAGAAATTACAAATCAACTAAATTCTGACTTGGTATTCCATTTGCCATTGCCAGCCTGTAGAATTCCTGAGAGTAATTGGTCTGCATCAAAATAGGCTCAATCACAGTAATCAGAGAGATGAACTATTTATATAACCAAACCAGAAGGTAATGTGGTCCAGTTTTGTCATATCAGGGGATAATTTGCCAGATACCCCCACCTCCATTTCCCTAAGAACTTGCATAAACATCTCTCACTGCCCAAATGAAGCAAAAAAATGGAATGCATGGAAAGATTCATATGTTGCCACCATATTTGGAAGCACAATAAGAGTGACCAAGTGATGACATGCAAGTGGGCCAGTAAGGTTAGATTTTTGTTTTTATTGAGATGTAGTTGATTTATAATACTGTATTAGTTTTAGGTGTACAACATAATGATTCAAAAATTTTATAGATTATAATCTAAAGTTTTTATTAAATATTGACTGTATTCCTGTGCTATATCCTTGTAGCTTATTTATTTTATACATTGTAGTTTGTACTTCTTAATCTCTTATCCCTATCCTGCCCCTCCCCACCTCTCTTTCTCCACTAGTAACCACTAGTTTGTTCTCTGTATCTGTGAGTCTGTTTCTGTTTTGTTATACTGTTTTATTTTTGAGGTTCCACATGTAAATAAGGTATAGTATTTATCTTTTTCTGTTTGACTTATTTCACTAAATTTAATACTTTCTGGGTTCAACCATGTTATTGCAAATGGCAAAGTTTCATTCATCTTTCTGGCTGAGTAGTTTTCCATGTATATTTATACCACATCTTCTTTATTCATTCATCTGTTGATGGAAACTTAGGTTGCCTCCATATCTTGACTGTTGTCAATAATGCTGCTATGAACATTTGGGTGTACGTATTTTTTCAAATTTGCATTTTCATTGTCTTCAGTACACCCAGGAGTGGAGTCTCTGGATCTTATGGTAGTTCTATTTGTAATCTGAGCAGCCTCCATACAGTTTTCCACAGTGGCCATACCAATTCACATTTCCACCTACAGTAGAAGGGAGTTCCTTTTCCTCCACATCCTCACCAACATTTGTTATTTGTGGTCTTTTTAATGATAACCACTCTGAAAGAAGTGAGGTGATGTCTCATTGTGGTTTTGATTTGCATTTCTCTGCTAACAATGTTAAGCATTTTTTCTGTACCTGTTTGCCATATGTATATCTTGTTTGGAAGAATGTATATTCAGGTTTTCTGTGCATTTTAGAAGTTGGAATGTGTGTGTGTGCATGTGTGTGTGTGTTTTCAGATTGACTGGTATCAGTTGTTTATATATTTTAGATATTAACTCTTTATCAGACATAACATTTGCAAATTTTCTCCCATTCACTCATTTCATTTTGTCAGTGGTTTCCTTTGCTGTGAAAAAGCTGTTAAGTTTAATTAGATCCCATTTGTTTATTTTTGTTTTTATTTCCACTATTCTAGGAAATGGATCCAAAAGAATATTATTGAGATTTATGTTAAAGAGTATTCTGTCTGGGGTTCCCTGGTGGCACAGTGGATTAAGGATCTGGCATTGTCACTTGTGGCTTGGGTTACAGCTGTGGCCTGGATTCAGTCCCTAGCTTCAGAATTTCTGCATGTTATGGGAGTGGCCAAAAACCCCCAATAAATGGAAAATAATATTAAAAAAAGAATAAATTTGGAAAAAGAAAAAAACAAACAAACCAAGACTGTTCTGCCTGTGTTTTCCTCTTACAGTTTTATAGTATCTGGCCTTACATTCAGGTCTTTAATCCATTTTGAGTTTATTCTTGTATGTAGTGTTAGAGAAGGTTCTAATTTCACTCTTTTAGATGTGGCTGTCCAGTTTTTCCAGAACAGCTGATTGAAGAGACTGGCTTTTCTTCATTGTATAGTGTTGCCTCCTTTGTTATAGATTAATTAACCATAAGTGCATGAATTTATTATTGGGTTTTCTATCCTGTTCCGCTCATCTATATATCTGTTTTGGTGCTAGTACCATACTGTTTTGATGATTGTAGCTTTGTAGTATAGCCTGAGGTCAGGGAATGTGATTCCTCACAGCAACATCCAGAGTGATATTTGACCATACATTTGGGCATTATGGCCCAGACTACTTGACACAAAGGCTTCACAAAGACCGATTTTTTTCCCATTTTCTCATGGAATCCAGACTTGATAACTTTAGGAAATGGCATTGTTAATTTGCCTAAAAAGCAGTTCTAGATATAGCTTGCCGTTCACAATAAAAGTACAATGGACATTGTGTTCCTGACAGACTAGTTATAATATAGTTACTAATGGGTTATAAAAATAATTCCTAATAATAAAATGACATAATATCTACCTCTAGAAGTTCCTTTTTTCCTAAACTTTTTATAGAACTAAATGTTTTTAAATGTCATTCATGTTGACATTTCTTTTTTTAATTAACATTTGTATTTTGTTAGTTCCTTGTAACAGAGAGTGTGAGTGCATTTTTAAAAGTGTTTTTTTTTTTTAATCTATTTATTTATTTATTTATTTATTTTTTTATTTTTGCATTATAGCTGGTTTACAGATTTCTGTCAGGTTTTCCAACTGCACCATGTGGTGACCCGATTACATGTACATATATGGATTTGTCACATGTAATTAGATATAGTT
>PVHT021183519.1:11247948-11340526 GCA_004024745.2 Catagonus wagneri
ACTTTAGGGTGTTTTTGTTCTTCTTTTTCTAATTCATTTAGGTGATGGGTTAGGTTATTGATTTGAGATTTTTCTTCTTTTTTGAGGAAGGCCTGCAATGCTATGAACTTCCCTCTAAGCACTGCTTTTGCGGTATCCCACAGATTTGGGGTTGTTGTGTCTTCGTTCTCATTTGTTTCAAGGTATTTTTGTATTTCTTAAAAGTGTTTTGATTTTAGTTTTAACATTGCTTTTTCAACATTCACTAGAGCTGAGAAATGAAAATGTTCCCATTGGAAAATTATACCTTTGAACACAAGTTAAGCTTTTATTTCTTTTTACAAAGACTGTGTAGTTTTTTACATGTAAAATTATCCTCATAGGGAGGTTATGTAAATGCAAGGAAAGAGTTCTGGAAGAAGATATAGCAAAGTGATAATAATGGGGAGATAGAAAGGGAACTAGGGGTGAGGTAATGGGGGAATTTACATAAAGGGGACTTCAGATTCGTTTGCATATATTAAAAATTGATAGGAAGAATGTATGGACTTATCACATATAAGTATCAATGAAAAAATAATGTTGTCGCTCTGTGGAAATGATTTTGATTAGGATTGATGGGGATGTGGGTTCCATCCCTGGCCTTGTTCAGTGAGTTAAGGATCTGGCATTCCCATGAGCTGTGGTGTAGGTCACGGGCGAGGCTTGGATCCTGTGTGGCTGTGGCTGCGGCTGAGGCTGGCAGCAGCAGCTCCAATTTGCCCCCTAACCTGGGGACTTCCATATGCCACTAGTGCAGCCCTAAAAAGCAAAGAAAAAAAAAAGTGTCTACTCTAATTCCCTTGTTCTGCAGATTGCATAATGAAGGCTTAGAGGATGATCAGCTCAAGGAACATTGCACTGCTAGTTAGTGGTAGAGACAGGACTAGAAGCCAGGTTTTCTGTTGCTCAGTCCCATGCTCTATTTAAATAATTTACCTAACCAGTAATGTACTAAAAAGATCGAAAATGGCTCTGTGCATGTGGTCATACCTTGGAGTCATCATAGATTTAGTTCCAGACCACTGTAAAAAAGTGACTATCACAATAAAGCAAGTCACAGACACTTTTTGTTTCCTAATGCATATAAAAGTTATGTTTACACTATGTTGTGTATACTAAGTGTGCATTAGCATTATGTCTAAAAATATATACATGAATTAATTTAAAAATACTTCATTGCTAAAAAATGCCAAACACCATCTGAGCCTTCAGCAAATCATTATAATAAAATCAAAGATCACTGATCACAGATCACCGTAACAAATACAGTGGTAATGAAAAAGTTTGAAATAGTGAGAGAATTAACAAAAATGTGATGCAGAAAAATGAAGTGAGCACATGCTATTGGAAAAAAAAATGGTGCCAATAAACTCGCTCTATGCATGGTTGCTACAAATCTTCAGTTTGTAAAAAATAACCCCCCCCATTATCTGCAAAGTGCAATACAGCAAAGCACAATAAAATGAAGTCTGCCTGTGTATTGAATATAGAAAATATTAACAAGTCAAGAAGTTTGGTAGATTTTTATGTAGAAACTCAATTGGTAAATTTAAATTTAATTTAATTTTTCAGAGCCAGCAGAAAAAAAGACCATATTGCCTTGGAGAAGGGACTTTGAAGAACTGGAGGGCCTGGAGATGGGTCAAGGAGGGAGCAAAAGAGGGTATAGCAGTCTTCTGGATAGACCTGGAGAAGAGGTGCACAGACCAGGATCCCTTACTTCTCGGAGTATGAGTAAATTTGTAAGTAGAGTGGAAGTAAGATAGCACTTAGCTATCTTACTTGAAATTTGTCTTAGTATTTTCACCTCTCTGAGCATGAAAATTTAACCATTTCTTTTCTTTTCTTTTTTTTAAGAGCCATACCTGCAGCATATGAAAGTTCCTAGGCTAGGGATCAAATCAGAGCTACAGCTGCTAGCCTATACCACAGCCACAGCAAAGCAGGATCCTAGCCGTGTCTGTAACCTAAAACACAGCTTCTGGAAATGTAGGATTCTTAACCCACTGAGCAAGGCCATGAACTGAACCCATGTCCTCATAGATCCTAGTTGGGTTTGTTACCACTGAGCCACGATAGGAACTCCCAATTTAACTATTTCTATAAACTATTTCTATATAACTCTAAACTGAACCTGGGTTTTCAGGGTCTTCTAGATAAGTTTTATTTGGAAATAAAACAGTATTCAAGGACACACACTGACTGAAAGTGAAGGAAAGGAAAGAGATGTTGCGTGTAAATGGAAACCAAAAGAAAGGTAGGGTAGTTATATCAGACAAAATAGACTAAAATTTTTTTTTCTTTTCTTTTTATGGCTGTACCTGTGGCATATGAAAGTTCCTGGACTAGGGGTCAAATCAGAGCTACAGCTGCCAGCCTATGCCACAGCCACAGCACTGCCAGATCCAGTCCACAGCTTGTGATAATGCCAGATCCTTAAGCCACTGAGCAAGGCCAGTGACCGAACCCCCATCCTCACCAGCACCATTTGGGTTCTTAACTCACTGAGTCACAGTGGCAACTCCTGTTGGGCATTTAAATTACTGATTAAGTTTCACTACTGGTAATTCACCTGTTCATATTTTCCATTTCCTCCTTGTTCAGTCTTGGGATATTATGTCTTTTAAGAATTTGTCCATTTCTTCTAGGTTGTCCATCTTATTGGTGTATAGTTGCTTGCAGTAGTCTCTTAAGATCCTTTATATTTCTGTAGTGTCAGTTGTAACTTTTCCATTTCTGATTTTATTGATTTAGGCCCTCTCCCCTTTTCTTTTGCCCTTTCTTTCTTGCCACTTTATTTATTTATTTATTTTATTTATTTATTTATTTATTTATTTAGACTTTTTGGGCCGTAGCCGCAGCATATGGAAGTTTCCAGGCTAGGGGTCAATCAGAATTGTAGCTGCCAGCCTACACCATAACCACAACTATGGAGGGATCTGAGCTGCATCTGTGACCTACACCACAGCTTACAGCAACGCCAGATCCTTTAACCCACTGAGCAAGGCCAGGTATCAAACCCATGTCCTCACGATACTAGTCAGGTTCGTTACCGCTGAGCCACAAAGGGAACTCCCTCCCCTTTTCTTTCTTTTTCATAAGTCTGGCTAAAGGTTTTTCAATTTTGTTTATCATTTCAAAGAGCCAACTTTTAGTTTTGTTGATCTTTGTGTTGTTTTTTAGTCTCTATAGTATTTTTTTAAATTTGTTTGATCTTTATTTATTTATCTACTTTTTTGGCTGAACACCTGTGGCACATGGAAGTTCCCAGGCCAGGGATCAAACCCAAGCCACAACAGTGACCCAAGACACTGGAGTGACAATGCCAGATCCTTAACCACAAGAGAGCAAGAGAACACCTGTCTCTCTAGTACTTATTTCTGGTCTGATCTTTATGATTTCTTTCCTTCTCCATCCTTTGTTCTAGTTTTTGTTGCTTTAGTTGTAAGATTAGATTGTTTATTTGAGGTTTTTCTTGTTTCCTGAAGTAACTTGTATCATGTAAACTCCTCCCTTAGAACAGCTTTTGCTGCATCCCGTAAATTTTTGGATCTTTGTATTTTTGCTTTCATTTGTCTCTAGGTATTTTTTGATTTCTTCAGTCATCCATTGGTTGTTTAGTAGTGTGTTATTTAGCCTCCATGACACATATATACTTCTTTTATAGCAAAGGTACTTTCTTAATAAAATAGGATGCTTTCTTCCCAATAATCAAGTGTTAAACCTAATCTTCTAGGTTATTATGACCTTTCATGTCTTTAAGTTTGTTTTGTATAGTTTGCAACCTGAATCTTGATGAAATTATCTGATAATGGCAAACCTTCAGTAAATGAGTTGTAAGTTAACATTTCTCATCTTGTAGGCAAAACCCCTTGTTCATAGGTAGGACCCATACATGAGTAATCAGTATCTTCTCAGAGAAATTATGGAGGGAACTAGAGATCTGCATGCTGTGTTGTCAAGGCAACAGGTGCCCATGTTTTGCAAGCAGTAAGATCTGGTCATTCAGTAATTGAAAGTAACATAATGTTAGTCTGCTGCCACAAATCAGGGGTCGGTTTGTGAATGATGTCTCTCTGGAGAACTAATCAATAAGTACGTTAGCTTTCAAGACAGAGACCATAGCAATGACAAGCCATATGAGCCCGAGCATTATCTTCCTTTCCTGTTATATTTAAAGCTCTGATGATAGCACACCTTTCTTTTTTCTCCTTTCTTCTTTCTTTCTTTCTTTCTTTCTTCCTCTCTCCCTTCCTTCCTCTTTTTTTCTTTCTTCCCTCCTTCCCTCCCTCCCTTTCTTTCTTTCACCCTCTCACTATCCCTCCCCTCTTTCCCTCCCCTTTCTTTCATGACTGTGGCATGTAGAAGTTCCCAAGCCAATGATCAAAACCCATGGCACAGTAGCATAAGGGCCGCTGCAGTGATAACACCAGATCCTTAACCCACTGAGCCACAAGAGAACTCCACACATATCTTTCTTTGTTCAGTTACATTTATTTGTGAGCTATAAAGATTTAAAATCCCACATCTCACCCAGAAAGTTTGACTGGGACCAGTCCTGTTAGAGTGTTATTTTCAAGAGAAATCAAAGCCCTAAGATTACAGAAAACAGCCACTGGTGGAGTGGTCAGTAGTAAACAGAGTGTTAGGAAAGAATACATAGTGAATCTAGGAGGATGAAAAGAACCAGGCACAAGTCATGGAGAATGACTGTCTACACAGGCATATTAGGAGAGTCTGGCCTGCTGTGAAGAAGCTGACATGAGATACCAGGGTTCCGCTAGTAATTGTAGGATCCCATCTCTCTCACACACACAAAAGGCATAATCTGGATAAAATATACTTTCACAGCCTCCTAGATCCTGGCCAGAAACACCCTTAAAAAAAAACAAAAACAAAAACCAAATTCTACTTTCTAGGCAAAAGTTGGACCTGATGAATAAAGCTCCCCTACTGTAGAACAGACAGGAGTGGCTTATATGCTAGCGTCCTTAAAAGTCTGGAGAATATACCCATTTAAGGATTGTCTGTCCAAGGATTAGATGCAAATCTTAGTGTTAGGTTTTATTTCTTAACTTGTAAGTAATGCAGATTTGATTTTCTTCTTTTGGGTTTACTGAAAGTGCAAGTAACAATAACAATCATTTAAGCAAGAAGCTTCACTACTCTTAACCATTTAATCGTATTACTTCCTGGGAAAGGAATGCTGCAGAGCTCCAGTTTCTGGGGGCTTCGTCACACAGTCATTTTGCTTTGCACTGCCCTCTCCCTACCAGCCATGTCCAGCCAGAAGGAGAAAAGACCTTGAAGAATGGTGTTTAGAGAATCCCTTGTTGGGAAAATTGAAATATAGACTCTGTATTAGGTGACACTATTAAATTTGTGTTAGTTTTCTTAGATGTGATGATATTGTGATTATGTAGGTGAGTGTTCTTGTTCTTAAATGAGACATGTAATATTTGGGGTGAAATTTTCAGATGTGTTCAACTTACTTTCAAAAAAATATAAATGGCAAGAGAGGAAAAATAGAGAAGGAGAGAGAATTGGGGGACGGGGGAGACAGGCAAATGCAGCAAAAGTTAATAATGATTTGATCTCAGTGAAGAATGTATGGTTTTTTTTTTTTTTTTTGGTGGGGGTGGAGACTCTCACCTGTGGTGTGTAGAATTTTCCAGGCCAGGACTCAAAACTGTACCAAGGCAGTAACCGGAGCCACTGCAGTGACAACACTGGATCCTTAACCCACTAAGCCACCAGGAAACTCCTGTATGAGTGTTAATTGTACCAATCTTTGCATTTTTTGGACAGTTTGAAATTTTTTTTTTCGTGGGGCCACACAGGAGGGATATGGAGGTTCCCAGGTTAGGGGCTGAATCGGAGCTACAGCTGCTGGCCTACACCACAGCCACAGCAATGTGGGATCCAAGCCTTGTCTGCAATCTACTCCATGGCTCACAGCAAAGCTGGATCCTTAACCCACTGAACGAGGCCAGGGATTGAACCCATGTCCTCATGGATATTAGTTGAGTTTGTTAATCACTGAACCACAATTGGAACTCCCTGAAAATTTTTAAAATAAATATTGTGAAAAGAATATAAAAATGATTTGTAGGCATTTGTAGGCTAGACATTTGAAACAAGTGGAAAATACTTCAAGGGAATGGATGAAATCAGCATTTCCTAAACTATGTTCCCATTTTTTTTTTAAATAGGATTTTGTGGTCAAATAAGTTTGGAAATGCTGCATATTGTCTTTTTCAGATTCAAAGCACTTTCATTTTATTAAAGATTTTAAGAAGAATTTACCTACCTATAGGTAAATTTTCAAATTTACCTACCTATAGAACCTTATACCTATAGAACATTATGCTACGGGACAGTAGGTCTAAATGCAATTAAGATAGCAATTTAAAACAATCATACAATAATATTTTCTAATAGCAAATTCTGTTGCTATTATATGAAACAGAAACAATTATTTTCTCAGAAGCAAGCTTTGTACACACTACATTATGTAAAGTACAGGAAAGAATGGCCAATTAGAGTTCTGGGAGTCAATGTGACTCATTAGTGAAAATGAGGAATTTAAAAATAATGGTATTAATCCATGGGAAAGTCTAACCTGGAAAAACACAATTGTACACATTTCAAGAGGCACCTATTTTAGAAACCGAAGTATACCCGTTATTTTCTAATGTTAAATATTCCTAATCTTATTGGCATTGACATGCTAATTTTGTTCTTCCATACTTTTCTTTCTGCTATTTTCTTGCACTTCATTATTGCCCCCAACTGAAGTTTTGCCTTACTGCAATAATCACACCCATTTGGAAAGCAGAGGAATGAGAGACACAGGGCAATAAGTGGTTCCACAAAAGTTCTGCAATTCTGCAGGTGAAAGGACCCAGGCTGATCAAGTAGCCATCATCTTGAATGTTACCAGTCAATGTACAAGAGGGAAATGAGAACTCTGGAAGTTCTGTTGTCAGTAAATTCTTCTCTGGCTTAAAAGTGGGGCGAAAAAGAGAAGAGGTAAATAGGTTGATAAAAGGATTGGACAGATGGATAGATAGGTAGCAGGATATTAAAACTGAAGTTTCAACCAGGACAATAAGGTAAAATAGATGTGAAATTCGAAATACAGATTCCCATATGTAGAATTTACAAGGGGAAATTTCCCAAGACTCTTAGATCAAGGATATAACAGTAGTGGAAAAAAGAGGTGGTCAGAATATGGGAGAACTTCCTTGAGGAGTAGGTCTTTAGAGAAGGCTGTGTGGTGAGACATATCTTTTCTCACCCGGTAAAGGGGCTTTCATTAGACTCTAGAAAGCTTAATACGTGACCCTTACAGTTGGGAATCATCATGAACTGGGATCTGACTCCTCTCTGGAAAGGCAAGAAGAGACTTGCCGACTGATTTGGTGAAGCCAGAAGAATGCTGCAAGGTTAGAACCAGACTGTACTCCTTAAAGTGTTAGGGCAAAGGGTGCATTTATTTCCCCATGGATCAGAGGAGCTCATGAAGGAGAGAAAGCCAGCATGGAGTCACCTTGGGTCATGTCCAATAGGACTGCCTAGAGGGATAGAGGGACAGCTTCAAAAACCAGTATTACTGTGGAATGAGTCACAGGTCACTGTCTACCTCTGCTATCATGAGAGGGGCCCTAGAGGGGATTTCTGAGGAGCCCAAGAAAGTGACCAACCAGACAGTTCACGTAGATGTCTGTCAGGCCCTAAGAGCACACAGCCCCTCCTCTTACACTGCCTTGGAGGGGTCAGAAACCAGCTGCAAACAGGCTGGGGTAAAGTGGAAGGAGCAAAGCCCACCACAGCCCCTCTCCTCCATCTGCAACTGGACCAACCTGGGCAGAGACAAGACTTGCGTTTAAGTCAAGTTCAGAAGTCTCTTCACCATCTTGGACTGGATGTTCTAATTATTGAATTAATTGTTACTCAAAGGGACCATGGACTGGTATGTTAATTAATATTGAGCTGGAAAGTTATGGCGTCTACCCGTGCTTTCACTTCAGACTGCAGGAAAGGTTGTCCCCACTTAATACATCACAAAGAGTACATGGGAGACGTGCTACATTTGATCACGCACATCCTTATTGCTCAGCTCCTGTGGTCACCAATTTCTATTATCTTCCACCTCGAATGGCATTATTATGAGGCCCTGCCTCCCACAAATTGTACCTTCAACTGACTGCTGAAAGAGTGTTAGATAAGATGGATATCATCACAAGTCTTGTGATGCCATTCGAGGTGGAAGATAATAGAAATTGGTGACCACTGGAGCTATAATTGAAATAAAATCCATTAAGAGGAAAAAAAAAAAAAGAACCCTAAGCACAAAATTCCTTTTAGAAAACACATTCTGGAAAAACTTCCTAAATTATAATTTTCTACAGCACGATAGTTTTAGATATTGGTACACCAGGAGAAAGTCAGCATGCTCTTTAATGAATCAAGAGCAATCTAGAAGATGGTAATATTGAGATAACATCTGTTTTTTCACTATCAGGTCAAAACTTTTAAAATAAAACTATTAAATTTTAATAAAGGTGTGAATTACACTTAAAAAAAAGGTGGATAGATAAAGTAAGAAAAAGAAGCTAGTTGGAAAGATTGCTTGATAAAGTGAATTAACAGAAAATCTAACAATTTTCAGATATTTCTTGAGAAGGCTAGAGGTGCCCTGGAATCATGTAAAGTGAAGTTGAGAATGTTTGTTATATTGTTAGACTGTGAATTCAAGGACTAGTTCTTACCTTTACTTTCCAGTGTAGCTCAATCACCAGAATACAGATGAGCTGATAAACAACTCTAAAGGGTTACTAGTTAAATCAGTATTGTTGACTTATTAACTGTGTATTTAGGTAATATTAATAATATTGAGTTTATTACCAATTTTCAATGTAAGAATTTAATCATACTGGAATGTCATTTTAATATGCTCATCAAATCACCTTTTTTTTTTCTTTTTTTGCTTTTCAGGGCTGCACTTGCAGCATATGGAAGTTCCCAGGCTAGTGGTGGAATAGCAGCTGCAGCTACTCGCCCTACACCACAGCCACAGCAATGCCAGATCTGAACCACATCTGTGACCTACACCACAGCTCACAGCAATGCCAGATCATTAACCCACTGAATAAAGCCAGGGATCGAACCCTCTTTCTCATGGATATTTATCAGGTTCATTACCACTGAGCAATGGTAACTCCCAAATCACATATTAATTCAGCATGTTTCCCCACTGAATTGTAACTATCAAGTGTTTGTGAATCCCTTCATCATTGCTTATTAACCTTGAATAGAAACATGTGATGAGAAATCTCAGGAATACTCTTCTTGGCATTCAAACCTATTTACACTCTGCTCTCACCTTGCTTTTCCATCACATCTCCTGCCACTCTTCTCCATGAATCTCTTTTGTAGTCAGACTGGGCTACTTGGCATTCCTAAAAACATAGTATTTCTTCCTTTTCCTGCCTTTGCTAATGCAATTTCCTCCTGCCACAGTGTTTTTCCTCTTCCTCTTTGCCCTTTGCCCTATGTACCCTTGCCCTTATCAACCCTATCCCACCTCCTCTACCTGTTGTCCTGGACCCAACCCTTTGCTGTTTGCCCTTTTGGTAGGAAAGGGCCAGATTGTGAGGAGCCTAAACATTAGAAGAGTTTTAAGCAGTGAAATGGTGTACCTTTTAAAAGGTATGTTATATGTGGGTGGGAGGAGTGGGGGGGGAATGGAGGAGGCAAGAGCAATTGGGAGGCTTTTGTAATAGTCCAGGTGAGAAATGATGAGCCCCCGAATATGGATAGTGACTGTAGGAAAGGAGATCTAGGGTGAATTTAGAAGCTATTTAGGGGGTAGAATTTATAGAACTTGGCAGAAATAGAGAGTGAAGGAGATGGAGGACCCAAAGATGAAGGTGGTTTCCAGCACAGGAGCTGGATAGATGAAGGATGAAGAAAATGCTTACGAATGAAGAAAAAAACATCAGTTTAGAGTTGAAGATGCTGAACTTGCTGTGCCTGGGACAATGGATTAGAGCTGTCTTACAGCCACTTGTAAGTATGTGAGATGTGAAGGAGAGAATAGGGAAAGGAACCACATCCTGGCAGGAATGATGGACACCGATTATTGCAAGGGGATGGGATTTCAGTTTAATGGTGGGCGGAGAAGAATCCATTTGGCACCTTCTCTCTCACCCGTCCAGTTTTGACAGTACGTGAACAATGTAGCCAACCTAAACTGAGGAGGGCTTGGTGACTATAGGCTCAGAGTCCTCAGGGATGGAATTAGGGTTGACCCCTCCCACCTTAGCTAAGCTACCTAGACCAGCAGGTGCTCTAGCTGAGGGTGAAGGGAGTCTACAATTGGAGTGAGGGGAATAGTGGCTCTCAGATGTGGTTTTGTGAGCATCTGCAGAGGCAAAGACTGTCTTGTAGCTCACCAGCGGTCATGTAAGTTTCTCTAAAGGAACTAAACAGAAATCTGGGAAAGTTAACTCCAAATAAGGTGGATTTACTGTAAGAGTTGGATCTTTGCAATGTAAGGGGTGGGCTACAATAGATGCTGAAGTGTTCTGCTCAGATTCCCATTCCAGAACCAAGACACTCATTCTCCATTTATCAGAAGTATATTGGCTGCTGACAACTTACCTCTTAGTCTTTTTTCTGGAATTGGTCTCAGCTGAGGAGAGGTACATTGTCTAATTTTATGTTCCCCAGCTTTCATTAATGAATGGTCGAGGGTCGGGTACAAAGGCCCAGCCCCTTTGTCTGAATACATGACAACCATGAAGGGCTTTCCCAGCAGCAGAGCTGTGGGGATGGGTTGAAGCTTCTGTGGCAACTGAATGGAAGGTCAGTTCCTCCCACAGCTCTGTCCTACTGCCTTCACTCCTCCAGGGTGGTCCCCAAAGCCCCTGACTATAAACCTCTGTCTCAGAGTCAGTGTCCTGGGGGAACCTAACCTAAGACATCAGGGCAAATCAAATGGCTAAGTCCTCGCCTTTTACAGGAGACAGTCAGCTGATAATATCTAAAGATGTTAAAGATTGACACATGAAAGTGAAAACATATTATGTAGAGTTACAGGGACAATAACCAGAAGAACTAAAATTAAAAATGATGAGAAAACTATTGTCCTTATAAACTGAGGATTGATTAGGTGAGAGACTTGCTTTTTCTAAGTTTTTTTTTTTTTGTCCCCCTAGGATTTTTTGAACCACCTCATTTAAACTCATTTGCAAATAGTACTTTGATTTAAATCTAATTTTGACATAGAAAAAGACTTGGGAACAGCTAACTGTGGAGAGATAGTGGAAGTAACATTTGCCTTTAGAGAATGTGATCTAGAGTGCAGATGTTGTCTCTGTCTCTGCCTAATCTGATGTAGGTCATTTATTCTTTCAGAGCCCTGACTTTCACATCTGGTAAGTGGAAATAATAATGCTATTGAGGAGTCCCCATTGTGGCTTAGCTGGTTAAGAACCTGATGTAGTGTTGGTGAGGATGTGGGTTCCATCCCTGTCCTCACTCAGTGGGTTAAGGATCCAGTGTTGCAGCAGGCTGCAGTGAAGGTCGCAGATGTGGCTTGGATCCAGCATTGCTGTGGCTTTGGCATAGGCCGGCAGCTACAGCTCTCATTTGACACCTGGCCTGGGAACTTCCATGTGTCACAGGTGTGGCCCTAAAAGGAAAAAAAAAAGATATTGAAATAAAAACCACTCAAGATTATTGTAAGTATAAATAAAATAATGAAAGTAAAAATGTTTAGTGAGGCTATAAAGAGCCATATTATATCAGGAGAATGAAATGCATGTTGCAGTTACTTACTGATGTACAAGAAACCACAAAAAAGCGGTTAATTCTAGCAGTGGATGAATTGAAAGCTGGCCTGAAGAATAAGGGAGAGTTTTGACAGATGAGGTGGAGGAATGAGAGAGATTTTAATTTTTAAAGTACTCTTTTCCAGTTCTTTTTATCAAAGTAAAGATATGGGTATATTTTACAACTAAGAAGGATTTATAGGAGTTCCCGTCGTGGCTCAGTGGTTAATGAATCCAACTAGGAACCATGAGGTTACGGTTCGATCCCTGCCCTTGTTCAGTGGGTTAAGGATCCGGCATTGCCATGAGCTGTGGTGTAGGTTGCAGACGCGGCTTGGATCCTGCGTTGCTGTGGCTGTGGCATAGGCCAGCAGCTATAGCTCCTGTTAGACCCCTAGCCTGGGAACCTTCATATGCCCTAGGTGCGGCCCTAGATAAGGCAAAAAGACAAAAAAGAAAAAAAGGATTTATAATCTCCTTCGCCTGTTCAAGTGTCATGTTTTTCAGTGAACCCTTCCTGACCATGTTAGTTAAAACTGCAACCCTGACTCCACTCCTGGATCCTTCTTACCCTGCTTTATTTTTTCCTTGCAACACTAATCCACTTCTAACATATCAAAACTATTTTTTTTTTTTTTTTAGGGCCTCACCTGCAGCATATGGAGGTTCCCAGGCTAGGGGTTCAATCGGAACTACAGCTGCTGACCTACGCCACAGCCACAGCAACACAGGATCCAAGCTGTGTCTGCAACCTACACCACAGCTCACGGCAACGCTGGATCCTTAACCCACTGAATGAGGGCAGGGATCGAACCCACAATCTCATGGTTCCTAGTCAGGTTTATTTCCACTGCACCACGACGGGAACTTCAAAACTAATTTATTATGTCTATGGTTTATTGTCTGTTTCCCCTGACTGGAATTTGAGCTCCAGTAGAAGAGAAATTTTGTTCTGTTCCTATTCCCAAAGTGCCTAACCAGTGCCTCATACATTGTAGGGACTCAGTATTCACTGAGTAAATGAAAAATATAAAACAATCTTGTCAGTACTACTGTTTCCCAAACCCCATCCCATGCCTCAGAGGCACCTGCTTCTTTAAAAAGTGAAAACAAAAACAAAACGGTTTATTATTTTTGAAATTTTCAAACTTATGTAAAATCATGAACCCAGCTTTTATAATTATCAACCATTGGCCAGTCTTGTTTCTCTACCCCCCTATATTTTGAGGGAAGGAGGGGTTAGCACTAAAGGATTTTAAAAGCGAATCCCAGACATCATATTATTTTACCTAGAAATACTTCATTATGCTCCTAAATACAAAAGGTATTTTAAAATCTAACCTATGTGTCATCATTATACCTAACAAAATTAACAATTTCCTATGTCATCATTTTATATCTAGCTCATAATAAGTTTTTGTTTCAGAATTGCTCTAATAAGGATCACAAATGAAATCTCCATATTGAATTCTATTGTTTTGTCTCTTAAATGTGATTTGCTCCATTAATTCGTGTCCGCCCCGCCCCCCCTCCCGCCATGCCATTGATTTATTAGAGAATCTAGGTCAGTCATCTGGTAGAATGTCCCATATTCTAGACCTGACTGATTGCTTCCTCATGGTGTCCTTGTAACTTTTTTCCCAGAGGTAATTGCTTTTAGCAGTTTCTGTTTTTAGTTCTTTTTGTGATTACCTTGATATCTCTAAATGTGTTGTTTCTTGATTTAGATGTGACGATAGGTTCTAATTTAGCTCACTTGCCCTGCCTCTCTTCTTTGCCATCTCTGTCTGCCCAACATATTCTTGTCACTAATCTCTGCTTCCTCCACCGATCATTTCTTTGATTTCAGACAGTATCCTTGAACCTCTCTCTGCTGTTTCTTCAATCAAGAGAGCATCTCTTGTTGAGGATGTTTGTGCTCAGATGTTCGCCTTCATCTGCTTCTCTCCTTTTTTACTTTCCAACCTCTGTCAGCTGCAAATTTAGTTTAAAAATTTCTAGGTGGATAACATATTCTTTTTTGTGATAACAATTTAGTCTTCCATGAGTTGTCTGTGAGTTTATTCTAATTATAAAATACAATATATGAACATTTACATTATTGCGGATTTTCAGATTTAGTTCACTGTAGAACCAAAAAATTACCCTTCATTTCCTCTTTATGGGGTCAATGTTAAAGCCCCTGTTCCAGTCAAAGAAGAATGTCTCTAGTGTCACATTTAAATTGTTAACACTCTACTGATTGTACAAAATCAAGCCTAATTTTAACTTACTTTATATTTGGTCTATGCCAAGAATGATATTCAAAACTGTGATTTGAATTGACCATTCCATCATCACACTATTCATAAGGGACTATGTTTTTGAACAATAGAGGAAAGTACCTATCATTTTTTTTAATCCACTTTGAATGAGAAATAAGGTGGGAAAAATCAGCTCCAACCTCATAATGGTAGGCCTTGAATACCATGCCAAAAAGTTTGGACTTTGTAGGTCCTAGAGGCTCTGGATGGTTTTTAAGGATTGAAAGTTATTTGGACATAGGCCTTTTTGAAAGCAATCTCCTAAAGAGGGCCACCTACCAGGGCAAGGGTCTGGTTGCCCCAGTAGTCCTCACCGTGTCAGGGAGCTGTGTGGTCAGAGGTCCCTGCAGGGCATCCAAAGAACCTACAAATGGCTCCAGGAGAGAGTCAGCACTTGAACCCCTAAAGCTTATCCCTGGGTCCTAGGTAAGAAGCCCTGATCAGCATCACCATTCTCTAAAACTCATTTGTTTAACATATTTTTTGGAAACTGATGGCTATTTGAGTGAATTCCAGTTCTAGTTTTGTACTATAACAAACAACTTTGCCATGACAATTGTTTTATTAATATTTTCTTCATCCTTGCCCAGTTTTTTCCCTTGGGAGAAATTTATAATTGCAGAACTACTGGGTAAAGCATGTGTTTGTTTGTTTCTTTCTTTCTTTTATTCCTTCCTTCTTTCTTTTTAAATTAATATACTATTTTTTTTAAAATGTATTGAAGTATAGTTGATTTACACTGTTTTAATTTCTGCTGTACAGTAAAGTGATTCAGTTATACATATATGTATATACATTCTTTTTTCTTTTTTTAATATTTTCTTATATTTCATTTTAAGACAAAAACAAATAAGATATTATGTTAGGACTCTTCGTTGCAGTGACAGAGACTTAATACAGGCTGGCTTAAAGCAAAATATGAGATGTATTGCCTCATTCATCTGGGTGTTGGCCTCAAGGTTAACTTCCTTCAGGAACTCAGTTGATGTCAGAAAATATGCTACCCTCATTGCTTTTACATTGCATACAGGCTTTTTCTAAGGATAGGGATGTAGTTGCAGGCAGCTCTACTGCTTATATCATTTTAGCCTAGGAGGTCTAGAGGAAAGAGAAATCGTTGTTCTCTTTAATTCTATAGTAATCAGGGCTTTTTGACCTCCTTGATAGAAATGTAGTTTAAGTTGATTAAATAAAATATGTGAACATGTTGGCCCATGTAACTGAAAAGCCTGAGAAATTGTGCTGCCTTCAAGAACAACTAGATCCAGGGGCTCAAACAATATGAATAGGATTTGCTATTTATCTTTTGTCTCAGTCTTTTTGTTGGCTTCATTATCGGCAAACTTCTTCTGCCTCTTGTCAAAATGATTCGTGGCAGCTCCAGGCTTAAATGACTCAGAAGTCTCATGAGTCTCAAAAAGAGTACAGTTGTTCCTTGGTATGCAAGAAGAATTTGTTCCAGGACCCCCTGCAGATGCAAAATTGAGGATGATCAAGTCCCATATATTAAATGATGTAGTGTTGGCATATAACCCACAAACATCCTCCCATATACTTTATTATTATTATTATTATTATTATTATTTTTTTAGGGCTGCACCTGTGGCATATGGAAGTTCCCAGGCTAGGGGGTAAATCGGAGCTGCAGCTGCTGGCCTACACCACAGCCACAGCAACGCCAGATCTGAGCTGTGTCTGTGACCTACACCACAGCTCACAGCAATGCTGGATCCTTAACCAACTTAGCAAGGCCATAAATTTAACTGGGATCCTCATGGATACTAGTCAGATTCATAACTGCTGAGCCACAGCAGGAACTCCCTCCAGTACACTTTAAATCATCTCTAGATTCCTTACAATACCTACTACAATGTATGCTATGTAAATAGTTGCCTGCCGGTAAGAAATTCAAGTTTTGACTTTTGGAACATTCTGGAATTTTTCCCCCGAATATCTTTGATTCATGGTTGGTTGAATCCCCAGGTGTGGAACCCAGTTGCTGAGGGCCAGCTGTACCTCATTTTTGATGTTTGCAGCAAAGGTTTTAAGGAAGACTTTGGCCTGGCTTGATACTGTGTTTATCCTTGAGCAAGGATATCATGGTGGCAAGGGATAAGGAGATAACCTGATCATTTAGGATTGGGTCATGTGCCACCAAGGCACAAGGATGGAGGAAGCTATAATATAACCACAAGGATTCACAAAGGAGGGGGTAAATTTGTAAAAGGTAAAAAAGAGAGGGTGGATTCTGCGCCAACAGAAAGAACAGACATCAGTTACAAGTAGAGCTGCCTGCAACTATATCCCTAGAACCAGAGTTAGGATTTGGGAGAAAGATGTTTCATATCAAAAGAGGGGGAGAAAGAACGAATAATGGTTGATAAAAAGGACAAATATCCACCAAATCATAGTTTTTATTTGTATTTACTAATAAATGTTACTTCATGTATTTGTTGGCCATTTGTATTTGTTCTTTTTTTTCGTGTGTGTGTGTGTGTGTCTTTTTGTCTTTTTAGGGCCCCACCCTCAGCATATGGAGGTTCCCAGGCTAGGAGTCCAATCGGAGCTGTAGCCACCGGCATACGCCACAGCCACAGCAACACTGGATCCTTAACCCACTGACTGAATCCAGGGATTGAACCCAAAACCTCATGGTTCCTAGTTGGATTCGTTTCTGCTGCACCACAGTGGGAACTCCTGTATTTGTTCCTTTATAAATTTCCTGTCCATTTTGTTGTTAAGGCAACACTTTCATTGATTTGCAGGAGTTCCTAAGATATTGACATTAAGCCTTTTCAGTTATACATGCTGTGAATATTCTTCCCAGTTTGTCATTTATTTCTTAATTCTGATATATACCTTTTATATAAGTAAACAATTTAAAATTGTATATGGATCCATGCATTGGTTATTATGCTTTTATTCATCCTGATTCTTGAACTGCTCTAAACAGTTCAGTGACTTTGATTTAGTTTCCTCATCTGTAAAGTGAGCAATAACTTTTCTTCCTGTACGTATTGTGTAACAATCAAATAGCATTAATTTATTTCAAAGTATAGACCTCAAGGTAGTGAGTATGAAATATTAGAGAACAATACTCTGAGTCAGTGCTGCCAGAAGATATTTAATGTCATCCCATTGGAAGTACCACAGATGATCCATTTACAGCTTGAAGTTACTTCTCTTGCCAAATAGAGCATAATAAACTCTCTCTCCTTCCTCTAGCCAGCCAAGGCATGCAGCGGGTGGAGGAAATGCTTTCAGCTACAGAGAACACAGATGCCAGAGCCTGCAGGTTAGAGAGAAAGAGAGCTATAGGGCTACAGGGCTAAAGTGAACAACCTGCCCCAGGTTGAACAAGAAAGCAGGCAGCCAGACTTTTCCTGAGTGTAACTGTAGGGACAGCCTCCATCTGTGGTAACAACTTGGCACTTAAAATGAACTTTGAGGAGTTCCTGCTGTGATGCAACAGGTTAAGGATTCTTTTCCCATATTGTCTCTGAAGTGGCACGGGTTCAATCCCCAGCCCAGCACAGCGGGTTAAGGATCTGGCATTACTGCAGCTATGGTGTGAGTGGCAAATGAGGCTTGGATTCAACCCCTGCCCCAGGAAATACCATAGGCTGTGGATGTGGCCGGAAAACAACAACAACAACAAAAAACCTTTGAGCAGTTCCAAACACACAAATTAAGAACTCTGTAAGAATTAGGGTTCTGATATAAGATGCATCCTCATGCAGTCTGCTGTGGGACAAGAGTAGCTTGATCCATGGATGAAGATCAGTAGTCTTGGAGAATCAGGATTGGATGAGAAAGACACTACTCCTCTGATAACAACCACCAAGAGTTTTCATAAATTCCTTTTTGAAGAAGAACTGGAAACTGTTATCAGATTCCCCTGCAACATACCTTTGGTAGTTTATCACATTTTTTTTTAAAGAAATTTTATTTCTATCCTGAAGTTTGTTTTTTTTTTAAGGGCTGTGGAGATTCCCAGGCTAGGGGCCAAATAGGGGCTACAGCTGCCAGCCTATGCCACAGCCACAGCACTGCCATGTCTGAGCCAAGTCAGTGACCCACGCCACAACTCACTGCAATGCCGGATCCTAATCCACTGAGTGAGGCCAGGAGTCAAACCCACAACCTTATGGTTCCTAGTTGGATTTGTTTTCACTGTGCCACAATGGGAACTCCTAAGGTAAAGATTTTTATAAGACTACATAATATTTAAAATGTTTAAAGTATAGTTCACTTGTAATCTTGTGATAATTTCTCCTGTACAGCAAAGTGACTCAGTTATACATATACACACATCCATTCTTTTTCAGATTCTCTTCCCATATAGACCATCATAGAATACTGGGTAGAGTTCCCTGTGCTATGCAGCAGGTTCCCATTGGCCACTTATTCCATATAGCACAGTGTGCAAAAGCCAATCCCAAACCCCCAGTCCATCCCTTCCCACTAATATATACATTCTTTTTTACACTCCTTTCTATCCCGATCTGTCCCAGGAGACTGGATATAGTTCCCTGTGCTGTATAATAGCACCTTGTTATTTATCCATTCTAAATGTAATAGTTTTCATGTTAATCCCAAACTCCCAATCCATCCCTTTCTTTCCCATTTCTCTCTTGCAACCACAAGTGTGTTCTCTCACCTTTTTTTTTTTTTTTTGCTTTTTAGGGCTGCACCCGCTGCATATGGAGGTTCCCAGGCTACAGGTCTAATCGGAGCTACAGCTGCCAGCCTACGCCACAACCACAGCAGTGCCAGATCTGAGCCGAGTCTGTGACCTACACCAAAGCTCATGTCAATGCTGTATCCTTAACCCACTGAGTGAAGCCTGGGATCAAACGCGCAACCTCATGATTCCTAGTTGGATTCATTTCCACTGCTCCGTGACAGGAACTCCACTCACATTTATTTTTATTTTTTTGTCTTTTTGCCTTTTATGTAGAGCCGCACCCGTGGCCTATGGAGGTTCCCAGGCTAGGGGTCTAACAGGAGCTGTAGCTGCCGGCCTTCGCCACAGCCACAACAACGTGGGATCTGAGCCGCATCTGCAGCCTTCACCACAGCTCACGGCAACACCGGATCCTTAACCCACTGAGCAGGGCCAGGGATCGAACCCACAACCTCATGGTTCTTAGTCGGATTCGTTAATCACTGGGCCACAAAGGGAACGCCACTCACATTTATTTTTAAATTAATGTATAGTAAAATGTAGATGCCACAAAAGGTGTGCTTAGTCATGGTCCATAAGCCTTTTTGTCATTTTTATATAGAACTTTTCCATGTTTTGTCATATAGAGATTTCTGCAGTGATTAGTTTCTGGGGCCTGAATGGCAAGCCAGAAACCGTTCAATTTCCCATGAAAATTACTGTTTTGGGCTTATTTTAGTTTGGGCATGCTGCACTTTATTAAAATCACTTTGAAAAGGATAAATTGTCATTTATCACAATACCTTAGATTCATAGTTCACAACTCTGGCTAAACTCTAGAATTACCTGTGAGGTTTTATAGAAAATGCTGGTCTGGCCCAACTCCATGTTAATTAAATTAAAATCTCTGGAGGTGGTGAAAAAAAAAAAGTTCCCCAAGTGATTATAATGTGCAGCTAGATTAAAAGAGCTGATAGAACATTTCATAAAAGGTGAGGTTTTAGATTAAAAGAGCTGATAGAACATTTCATAAAAGGTGAGGTTTTAAAGTCAAGTCTTAGAGAATATTTTTATACACAATGACACGTGCCAAACTGAGGCATGGTGAATAATTCAAGTAATCCCTTCCAAAACCACACAATTCTCAGCATACATCTAGCTGTTTTGGGGAGAATTTCTTTTCACTATTCAGATAATTTTAATGTTATTTTTTGTTTTTTAGGGCCACACCTGCGGCATATGGAAGTTCCCAGGCTAGGGGTTGAATCGGAACTGTAGCTGTCGGCCTATACCACAGCCGTAACAATGCTGGATCCAAGCCGCTTCTGTGACCTATACCACAGCTCAAGGCAAATCCAAATCCTTAGCCCTCTGAGTGAGGCCAGGGATTGAACCCTTATCCTCATGGATACTAGTTGGATTCATTTCCGCTGTGCCACAACCAGAACTCCTGAATGGTATTTTTTAAAATTCAGATATTTTGCAGGTGTTGAGATGATCTAAACGGGCAATGGGGTGGAGAGAGGGAATTTTATAAATGAGACAAAAATGGAGATTTTATACATTTTTAATTTTTTTCTTCTTTTTACCAGAGTTAGCTGTGTTAAGTTTATAATAATGTTCCTTTTCTCCTCCCCCTTACTGTTGTACCTAATTGGCAAAATTCCAACTCTGGACATATATCTGTATCTCTGCACCTGTGCATGCAAGTGCTAAGTTTAGATTCCCTCAGAAGCTGATATTGAAACAAGGATTTGGGTTAAAAGAGTTGATTTGGGAAGTATAGATTATACTGGTTGAGAAATGGAAGGGAACACATCCAATAGAGAGTGTATTGATTAAGCCAGTCACCACAAGTAGCTTCCATGAGGAAAGTGGGCAACAGTGCAAAACACAAACCTCAGAATTGTCCTACTTTGGCCTTTATATACCATCACCTGAGAATCATGATTTGAAGTATTTTGGGCCTGTTGTGAGTCCAAGCAGGATAGCTTTTGAAAGTTCTGGAATAAAGAATTCTTAAGCACAGGGCTGGAGTTCCAATCCTTCCAGTTCACTGATCCACCTGACTTTTAGAAGTGGGCTAAGGCACATTGAGAGTCCAAGGGATAGGATGGCATTGTTGGCGGGAAAATCACACAACTGAGCAGATTGGTGTCAACACAAATTCGTGATTTTCTAGCCGCAAACATTTCGTATAGTTGGTAATTCTACAGTATTTTTCTCATAAGCTCATGTTCCCATTTAAAAAAAAAAAAATCCATGTCGGATAACTGCCGTATCTGGATTGCTTGTGAGTCTGTTTCTATTGTTTGTTTTTCTCTTGCATTTCTGTCTTTTGGTCCTAATTCCTGGTGATGAAATAAAATTTATACTTTAAGGCAGGGCAAGAAAAATTCAAACATAAAATTGTCCTCTTCCATATGCATTATACATTAACTAGATCTCTTCAAAGATGAGAGTGCCTGCTCAACAGTAAAGACAAATATTTTTTCCCTTTCTTCTTATACTAACATGTAACTTCTTAAAAGATTAGCATTCTTTACCAAGTCTGTAAGGGGTCATGATGATTTGTTACTCTCTTTGTTTGTGCTTGCCTGTACTTAAATGTCTTTGGTGACCTTTATGTAATATGTTGGTATGTCATTTTGATGTTGGATCCTTTGTCTCAAAAATGTATATGACTAGGGAGTTTCCGTTGTGGCTCAGTGGTTAACGAATCTGACTAGGAACCATGAGGTTGCAGGTTCGATCCTTGGCCTTGCTCAGTGGGTTAAGGATCTGGCATTGCTGTGAACTGTGGTGTAGGTTACAGATGTGGCTCGGATCCCGCGTTGCTGTGGCTGTGGCGTAGGCCGGTGACTACAGCTCCGATTTGACTCCTGGGAACCTCCATATGCTGCGAGTACGGTCCTAGAAAAGGCAGAAAGACAAAAAAATTTTTTATATGACTATGCTTTACTTCTAATAGATGGACTAGTTCTCAGATTTTTTGAGTGTACTTCCTTGGTTATAATTCTTATTTTGGCTCAAATTAAATTCTTTTTATTCTTAACTAGATCGTTCATCACATTTTTGTCAACGCTGGCATGGCTGGTATTATTTTTAATTCCAAAATATGTATGTATGAAGATTCTGGCTAATGTAACCTTCCCCTAAAACGATTTAACCATTTTTTTTGGTCAGCAATTAGAGTGGGCCCATATCATATTGATGCTTTAAGGGACCGAGATAAATTTAGGCTTTTACAGGCTTTGTGAGAGTTGGTCTATTTTTATTTGCTCTTATTCCTAGATAGAGATAAGTTTACTACTTTGGTCTTTTAAATTTCCTATGAGCATTATTAAGTAGTTGTTGACCTTCTACCTTTATTGTAAATTTCCTATGAGCATCATTAAGTGGTTGTTGACTTGCTACCTTTAATGTATATTGTATATTTACCTTTATCAATGAGATTTTTCCTTTTGCAATTTTCACATTTCTGGCGTGGCCTTTTCTTTTTTTGCTTGGAAAAGTCCATTTAACATTTCTTGTAAAGCTAGTTTTGTGGTACTAAACTGTTACCTTTTTGCCTGTCTGTAAAACTTTTTTTTTTTTTTTTTGCTTTTTAGGGTCACACCTATGGCATGTGGAGGTTTCCAGGCTAGGGGTCTAATCAGAGCTACAGCTGCCTGCCTACACCACAGCCACAGCACCACCAGATCCAAGCCGTGTCTGCGACCTGCACCACAGCTCACGGCAACATCGGATCCTTAACCCACTGAGTGAGGCCAGGGATCCAGTCTGTAACCTCATTATTCCTAGTCAGATTTGTTTCTGCTGAGCCACGACGGGAACTCGCTGTCTGTAAAATTTTGATCTCTCCAAATCAGAATGAAAGCCTTTCTGGGTAGTATATTCTTGGTTGTAGGTATTTCCCTTTAGTCATTTTAAGTGTATCATGTCATTCCCTCTGGCATACAGAATTTCTGCTGACAAGAGAGCAGAAAGCCTTTGAGGCGTTTCTTTGTACATAACTTGTTGCTTTCCCCTTGCTTCTTTTAATATTCTCTTTATTTTTAATTATGCCACTGTAGATACAATGTGTCTTGATGTGTTCCTCTTTGGGTTCATCCTGTTTGGGACTCTCTTGCTTCCTGAACCTGCATATCTGTTTCCTTTCTCAGGTTAGGGAACTTTTCAGATACTATGTCTGTTGCCTATCTTCTAATATGCTCTCTGCCCCTTTCTCTCTCTATTCTCCTTCTGTAACCCTATAATGTGAATTATGGTGTGTCTGATGTTGTCTCAGAGCTCTCTAAGCTATCCTTACTTTTTAAATTCTTTTTTCTTTTCAGCTTCAGTGATTTCCACTACCCTGTCTTTCAGTTCCCTGATACATTCCTCTGTATCATAACAATCTACTATTGATTTCCTCTAGTTTAAGTTATTGTATTCTTCAGCTATGTTTTGTTCTTCTTTATTCCTTCCTGCCTTCCTGCCTTCCTGCCTTCCTCCCATCCCTCACTCCTTTCTTCCTTCTTCCCTCCTTCTCTTTCTTTTATTTTGGCTCATCCGCAGCATGCAGAATTTCCCAGATCAGGGATTGAACCTGCACCACAGCAGTGACCCAAGCCACTACAGTAACAATGCTAGATCCTTGACCTTCTGTGCCACAGGGAAACCTCTATTTTCTTTGTGTTAAACTTCCCACTGTTCATCCATTCTTCTCTCAAGTTCTTTGAACATGTTTGTGATGTCAGTATCTTTATTGGGTAGATTGCTTATCTCCACTTAACTTTGGAGGACAGGAAGTTTATCTTATTCCTTCATTTGGAACATATTCCTCTGTCACCTAATTTTGCCTCATTTCCTATTTTTTATTTCCATGTACTTGGTAGGTTGATTAGGTTTCCTGATCCTGGAGAAATGGCCTTATGTAGCAAGCATACTGTGGGGCGCAGGAGTACACATTCCTCTGGCTTCAGAGCTCTATGCTTTAGGGGTGCCCTCTATGTGGTCTGTATGGGTCCTTTTGTTGTGGCAAGCTGACTACTCTGGGTACACTGGGAGATTGGCTGGCCCCTAGTCCAGTTGGCTGCCAGGCCTTGCCTTGTGCAGAAGCTGCCAACTGCTGATGGGTAGGTCTGGGTCCTGGCATGGCTGGCTTCATGGCAAAGGGAGTCCCAATTCTTATTCCAGACCACTGGTGAGAGGGACTGGGTCCTGAGCCCTCAGGTGATTAGGGTCAGGTCCTGGTGTGCCTGGGGGATCAGGGCAGTCCATGACAGCCACCCAGGTGGGTGGACCTGGGTCCCAGCTTAATAAGCTAGAAGAAGGGGAATTCCCATTGTGGCGCAGCGGAAGCAAATCTGACTAGGAACCATGAGGCTGCAGATTCAATCCCTGGCCTTGCTCAGCGGGTTGAGGATCCAGCGTTGTCATGAGCTATGGTATACTTAGCAGACGCAGCTCGGATCTGACATTGCTACGGCTCTGGTGAAGACTGGCGGCTACAGCTCTGATTAGACCCCTAGGCTGGGAACCTCCATATGCTGTGGGTGCGGCCCTAAAAGGACAAAAGACCAAAAAAAAAAAAAAAAAAGGCAAGCTAGAGGAACGGCATTCCCACCATGGTGCAGTGGGTTAAGAATTTAACTACACCGGTTTAAGTCACTGTGGAGGTATGGGTTTGATCACTTGTCTGGAACAGTGGGTTAAAGGATCCAGTGTTTCTGCAGCTGTGGCTCAGGTCGCAAATGTGGCTCTGATTCAATCCCTGGCCCAGGAACTTCCATATGCCATGGATGAAACCATAAAAAGGAAAAAAGAAAAAAAAAATCTGGAAGAGTATTTCAAAATGCTGCTTATCAGCACCACTGTCCTTGTGGTGGGATGTGCTCCTCCAAGTGGCTACCACTGAGATCTTACAGCTTCAGAGTGAGTTCCAATTGCCTTCTGCCTCTCTAGGAGACTCTCTTAAGATTAGCAAGTGTGTTTGACCCAGGATCCTTTCAAATTACTGCTTCCCAGGGGTATAGCTCAGCGGCAGAGCATTTGCAAATTACTGCTTCCATCCTGGTCCTGGAGTATGGAAGATTTTGTGTACCCTTTAAGAGTGGAACCTCTATATCCTACAGCCCTCCAGCCCCACTGGCCTTCAAAACCAAACATTCTGGAGAGTTCCCTTGTGGTCCAGTGGGTTAAGGATCTGGCGTTGTCACCTCTGTAGCTCTGGTTACAGCTATAGCATGGGTTTGATCCCTGGTCTGGGAACTTCTGCATGCCACGGGCATGACCAAGAATAAATACAATAAAAACAAAAGGGCGAAAAAACACAAACATTCTGGGGAACTCTTCTTCCAAGTGCAGGACCCCCAGGCTAGGGAGCCTGATAGGAGGCTTAGACCCCTTGCTTCTTGGGGAGAACCTCTGCAATTGTAATTATCCTCCTCCCTTTTGTAGGCTGCCTACCTAAGGGTGCAGCTCTTGACTATTGACTATACCATGTCTCTACCCCTCTTACCTGTTTCATGGTTCCTTCTTTATATCTTTAATTGTAGAAGACCTTTCCTGCTATTCTTCAGGTCTTTCTCATCAATAGTTGCTCTGTAATAGTTGTAATTTTAGGTGTTTATGGAGGAGGTGAGCTCTAGGTCTTCCTACTCCTCCATCTTGGCCACTCCCCCTCCACATTAAAAAAATTGAAGTATGAATATTGTTTTTTTAGATAATGCTATTGTATACTTAATAGACTATAGCACAGTGTAAATATACATTTTATATATTTTGGGAAATAAAATAATTTGTGTGACTTACTTTATTGTGATATTCACCTTACTGCAGTGGTCTGGAACCCACACTATCTCTGAGGTATGCCTGTAGTCTTCAGAGAAAGTGAGAAAAGTCTTGCTTTGGGTTAGCTTGTATCAGACCAACTACCAGCTGAAGACAACTACCAAAACTGGATAAAAGCCAAACCAAACCAAATATATATTTGCTTTTTACGCCCACACCCATGGCGTGTGGAAGTTCCCAGGCTAGGGGTAGAATCAGAGATACAGCTGCCAGCCTATGCCACAGCAACATGGGATCCAAGCTGCATCTTTGACCTACACCACAGCTCATGGCAATGCTGGATCCCCAGCCCACTGAGCAAGGGCAGGGATCAAACCTGCATCCTCATGGATCCTAGTCAGATTCGTTTCTGCTGTGCCACAATGGGAACCCCAAATCTCTGGATATTTGAAGAATTAGAAAGGAACTAATGCATCCAGGACTTTATGTGACAAGATCTTGGGAGAGAATGGAAATGCACTGAAATGAACTGAACAGTTTATGCTAATGTTTCCTCTCTTGGGAAGTGTTCTGATTTGCAGCATGGTGCATAGAGCCTGAGCACCCTTCACTGGCTTCCCATTATATTCAGAACCTAGCCTGGCACATATGGTTTCTTCTTGCCTGGACTGACAGCCCTCTTTAGTGCCACTTTTCTTGTTTTAAATAATGCTTTAGCCACATTGGCCTTTTAATTCTTCCTGCTTGGTAAGCTCAGGCATTCTCCACCCTGTTCCCTCTTCCTGGATTAAATTCTTTCACTTCCTTCCTGGTTTATTCCTTATATATTTTCCAGGTATCACTTCCTCAGAGAACTTCCATGACAATCTCTCTATGTCCTATCCCACGCTGGCTTTAAATTAGACCACTTTCTCCCCAGCACCCACACACAGCACACAGTAAGCTCTCAAGAGATATTTATTGAACAAGTGAATGAAAGACTATTTGAAGGTAGTGTGGCATAGTGAAAAGAACTCTGAATTTTACCTCAAGAGGTCACATTCTAGCTGGGTCTGTTTTTGGGTGTTCTTGGGCAATCAGTCCCTTCAATGTTCGAAGTCTACTTCCTTACTTCTAAAGTGCAGATAGTACCTGCCCTACTAAGCTCACAGGGTTATTGCAAACATAAAATAATAATTGTAAAATGCTACTGCAAGTGTGAGTTGGTATACTACTCACAGACTCAAAAGGAAATCACATATATTCAATCAGCAAAATGTTTTAAATGCTGAATTATTGACACTTTGACTACATTTATCACCACCAGCCCTTTAAAGGCAAAACTTTATAAATGGTAGTGAAAAATAAATAATTCTAGATGAAAAGTTTTCATATTGCAAAGTAATCATCGTTTTTATAAGATAATATAACTGAAATATTTGAGTTCTAAACAAGGCTTATTTATTTATTTATTTATTTATTTATTTATTTTTGTCTTTTTAGGACTGCACCCACCGCATATGGAAGTTCTCAGGCTAGGGGTCGAATCAGAGCTCCAGCTGCTGACCTACACCACAGCCACAGCAACGCAGGATCTGAGCTGCATCTGTGAGCCACAGCACAGCTCCCAGCAATGCTAGATCCTTAACTCACTGAGCGAGGCCAGGGATTGAAACTACGTCTTCATGGTTTCTAGTCAGATTCGTTTCTGCTTAGCCACGAGGGGAACTCCAACAAGGCTTATTTTTAAAGAATGCAGCTAATGAGTATATTGTTACTCCTAGTAGGAGTTCAGCATTTACCGAATGATTTTTCTTGTAACTTTTCTTTTCCTATGCCATCCACATCTGATAGTAATTCATACTCAAGACATTTTCATATTTAAGTGACCTGTTGAGTGAAAAGCCCTAACAACACTTAAAAGACATTATTTAAGAATTTAGCACACATCTCAAAGCATTTTAGAAGTGTGAGGCTGAAATGAGAGAGAAGTTAAGTGGTACTAACAACACTCCCAGAAGATGGAATGGTAGTAATGTCCACAAGACCTGCATTGCCTTGGATAGTTGATAGGTGGCAGCAATAGACCAGAAATTTTAGTTCATTTACCCGATCGGGGCATTGGAAGGGTTCTTTTTAATGTTATTTCATTTTTTTTTCCGAAATAAAACACTATAGCTGCAAAGCAGGATGTAACTAATTTACAGAATATAGGTTACCTAGGCTTTATGCTGCTTCCTTTTATTTTTTTTTCCTGGTTCCTAATCTTTTTGTCTTTTTTTATATTTTATTTTTTAATTCTTTAATTACTTAATGAATTTTATTACATTTATAGGTGTACAAAAATCATCACAACCAAATTTTATAGCATTTCCATCCCAAACCCTCAGTGCATCCCCTCACCCAACTTGTCTCATTTGGAAACCGTAAGTTTTTCAAAGTCTCTGAGTCAGTATTTATTCTGCAAAGAAGTTCATTGTGTTCCTTTTTTAGATTCCACATGTAAGTGTTAGTGTTTGATATTGGTGTCTCATTGTCTGACTGACTTCACTTAGCATAATTTTTAGGTCCATCCATGTTGCTATAAATGCTGTTATTTCATTCCTTTTAATGGCTGAGTAATATTCCATTGTTTTTATGTACCACATCTTCTTTATCCACTCCTCTGTTGATGGACATTTAGGTTGTTTCCATGCCTTGGCTATTGAATAGAGTGCTGCAATGAACATTGGAGTACATGTGTTAGCCTTTATGCTTTAGTCTCTCAGTGGCAATTTCTTTTTCAAAATTTCAGGCTTAGTTTTATTACTATTCTTGGCTTGTTTTTTCTTACAATCTCTTCTCTTTATAAGACCTGAAAATTTCAGAATGGCATATTTAAACTTCCATTATGCTAAAACTTTGACCTACCCCTGATGTGAAGGCATTCCGTTGGTCAAGGTTCCTTTACAAAAATAAAATAAAACAAAACAAAACAAAACAGCAACAAATACCTAACACTTCTAGATGGTTAAAACAAATGGATTTAATGTTGGTTTTAAATAGCATATGTTGTTAGGAGGACTAAGGACAAAATCTTTGGATAGTTCTCAACCTTAGCTTTGTAGCCCAAGAATCTGGTTTGCTTTGAATATGGACTCTGGAATCCACTGTGGATATACTGAATCAAAACCTAAAGGCATGTGTGTGCATATAATTAGTGAATTCCTCTGATGATTCTAAGGTGCAGCCAGGGTTGAGAGCCATTTTGAGGCTGAGATTTTGGGATCTACTCTCAAGCAGGGCTGGACAACCAAGGGAGCTACCGATTCTTCTTAAATCAGGAAACCATGTTGAATTGGGAAATTTGCTGGCTTTAAAACTATGTCTTCCCTGCCACCATCAGGAAGCTGCCATGGTCTGGAAACTGTCATATCCTGGAAGCTGCTACTCCGAAACCTGATACGTGATACTAACTATGATACTAACTAGTAAAATGGATGTCCTGTAACCTGCCTCCTGGTGCCAAGAAGCTGCAGTCATTGTGATCTGGGGCTGGGTGCAGTGGGTTAAAGGCTCTGGCATTGCCACAGTTGTGGCATAGGTCACAGCTGCAGTTGGTATTCAGTCCCTGACCTGGGAACTTCCATATGCCGTGAATGCAACCATTAAAAATAAAGAATAAGAATTTATATATGCGTATAACTAAGTTACTTTGCTGTACAGCAGAAATTAGCCTAACATTGTGAATCAGCTATAGTTTAATAAAATAAAAAAGAGATTGGATGGATGTTGTATGTCAGTGATCCACCAAAGTCATCATGAAGTAGATGAGTTATTTTAAACACTGGAGAAGACTTGATGTCATACTAGCCCAGATCTGAGGGTAAGTGTGTATATGTATACACTGAGGAGGAATCAGAAAGGATGTCTTCCCTGGCTCCTTGATATCATAGAAAAAGCAAACCTGAGATAGGCTGAAGTCTGTAAGTCTGTGCTTGGGATGTATTAAGAGGGAAAAGGCCAGCATTGCCTAATTTTTTTTCTGCCTTAGTGTCTGCCCCTTTCTTCCCTTCCCTATCTTGGTGCTACAGCTCAGAGCCCGGGCACACGCTGTTTAAAACTTGACTTTGCTATGTATTGTCTTTGTGATGTGTCCAAGCACCAGCATCTGTGATTAGTCCTCTCTTTAGCTAGTCTTAATTTACTCCAGACTTTTAGACGCATATTTCATGTTTTCTAAAGCACACAGTGCTAATCATAATGCTATTTTTCCATATTGTTTCCTCACTTCTAGACAGATTCCTACGCATTTTATGGATTTCCTTTTTCTGTAAACAAAGTTTCTGTTATACACTCTTTTCATGATCCATTTGTGCTTCTTTATTAAGATCTGTTTTAATGCTTTGAAAGTAAACTGTTTAGTCATCTCTTAGCCTAAGTATGACTTACAGATTTACTAAAAACTTAAAATCATGTCCCATACACTGAAATAGTTTAAAAATATATATATATTTTGTATTTTGTCTTTTTAGGGCCACACCTGTGGCATATGGAGGTTCCCAGGCTAGGGGTCTAATTGGAGCTGTAGTCGCCAGCCTACGCTAGAGCCACAGCAACGCCAGATCCGAGCCGCATCTGTGACCTACACCACAGCTCACGGCAACGCTGGATCCTTAACCCACTGAGCGAGGACAGGGATCGAACCGGCAACCTCATGGTCCCTAGTCAGATTCGTTTCTGCTGCTCCACGATGGGAACTCCTAAAAATATTTTTAAAACTAGTAGTATTGTTTACGCACTTCAATGAGAAATTATTTTGAAATGCTATTGAAAATATATAACAGGATATTAATATGGACTTTGAAAATTTTTATTTTAGGATTTATAAAATTATTATGAAGCTACTACGGGGAGTTCCCCTTTTACTAATACCTTACAGTAGTATGGTACATTTATTACAGTTAATGAACCAGTACTGATACCTTACTATTAATCAAAGTTCATACTTTATTCCCATTTCCTCAGTTTCTAACCAACAGGCCTTATTCTGTTCCAGTATTCCATCCAAAATACACATTACAGTTGGTCATCATGTTTCCTCATATTCTTCTTGGTTGTTTCTCAGGCCATTCTTGTTTTCATGACCTCGATAACTGAGGATTATTGGTCACATATTTTTACAAAATGAAATGGACATTTACATTTTAAATTTTATATTAAAACTTTAATAAAAATTTCAAACACATAAAATTAGAGTATAATGAATCCACATGTACCCATTATACAACCTCAATAACTACCACCAATTTACTAAGCTCATTCTATTTGCACTGTTCGACCCCAACCCCAAGGATTTTAAAGCAAGTCCCAAATATAATTTCATAGCACACATATATTTCAGTATACACCTCTAACAGGTAAGGCATTAAAAAAATACACCCTCAATGAATAACTACATTAAAACATTAAAGATAATTCTGTAATATTTAATAGCCAATCTGTGTTCAAATTTCCCGAATGGTCTCAATAATGACTTGTTGAATTTATAAATTTAAATGAGGCTTTAAAAATTTTTTTATTATAGTTGATTTACAATGTTCTGTCAATTTCTGCTATACAGCAAAGTGACCCAGTTATATATATTCTTTTTTTCACATTATTCTCCATCATGTTCCATCATAAGTGACTAGATATAGTTCCCTGTGCTATACAGCAAGATCTCACTGCTTATCCACTCCAAATGCAATAGTTTTCATCTACTAACCCCAAACTCCCAGTCCATCCCACTCCCTCCCCCTCAGCAACCATAAGTCTGTTCTCCATGTCCATGAGTCTGTTTCTTCTCTATAGATAGGTTCATTTGTGTTATATATTAGATTCCAGATATAAGTGATATCATGTAGTATTTATCTTTCTCTTTCTGACTTCACTTAGTATGAGGGTCTCTGGCATGTTGCTGCAGATGGCATTATTTTATTCTTCTTTATGGCTGAGTAGTATTCCGTTATGTATATATACCACACCTTCTTAATCCATTCATTTGTCGATGGACATGTAGGTTGTTTTAATGTTTTGGCTATTGTGAATAGTGCTGCAATGAACATATGGGTGCACGTTATCTTTTTCAAGGAAAGTTTTGCCAGATATATGTCCAGGAGTGGGATTATGGATCATATGGTAGTTCTATATTTAGTTTTCTGAGGTACCTCCATACTGTTTTCCATAGAAGTTGTACCAATTTACATTCCCACCAACAGTGTAGGAGGGTTCCCTTTTCTTCACACCCTCTCCAGCATTTCTTATTTGTAGACTTACTAATTATGGCCATTCTGACCCATGTGAGCTGGTACCTCATTGTAGTTTTGATTTGCATTTGTCGCAAATGAGGCTTATTTACTGAATTCTGATGATCTGAAAAATGAGATTTTTGTCTTGAGACCTGAGAGTCAAAACAAAACAACAGTTGCACCCACATTACAATATGAGGTACTAGATTACCTACGCCTACACAGTCTAGGTAAGGAGTGTTTAATACAGTTTTAAGATCCTGAGACCAACACCTCATCTCAGGCTTGAGTAGATTTCTTTGGGGAAAGTTGCTGGGCTTTTCCCTCTTTGTCCTCTTCCACCATGGGAGAGGGAGTGTTTTTCCTTCACCGCATGCCTAGTGAGGAGGTCTTTAGAAGAACTACTCTGAGAGCTTGGCATTTACTCACTGAAACTAGAACGGACTGGTATTTGACCTGCAGAAAGTAAAGAGAAAAGCTGCAGATACCTGATAAATGCCTGCTAAGTAGCACAAAGAAGGCAGTCAAATTTAGAGCAAACTTCAACTCTATCAGTGCTAGGGCAGAAATATGAGTCACCACAATCCAATATGATTGGGATCTGGTCCTATGGCCATTTTAAAAGGTATCCCACCCACTCAGCCTTCTACTTAGGGAATAGTCTCTCCGAGCAGAAAGAAGCTGAAGGTGTAGCATGCAACACAAAAGTGGGGATGGGGGTGTTAGTGCACAGCTAAAGTACAGGCTTCTCTATTAAGGGAGCAAAAGTCAGGAATTTGTCATGGAGAAAAGCTCTGAGCACCCCCTAGAAAGGATTCTGCAAAAGAACTAATCAGCTTTGAATATCCACCAATCCTAGAGAGTTCATAAGTGTCTACCTGCTCCTTCCAATTCTCATCTAGGAAGGGGGAAAGTAAGGCAAGTGTAGGACTCTCTCACTGCGGTTGCCTAAGCAGTACCACGCCGGGAAAGGGCAGCAGCTTTAAGGTTAAATGTACTCCTGAGTTTTGAATATCAAACTGGACTGTTATAAAGAAAAATAGCTTCAAACGTGGGACTGAATGTCCTTCTGGGAAGGAATGTGCATTCCTTTTTTTTTTTTTTTAAGAGCCGTACCCAAAGCACATGGAAGTTCCCAGGCTAGAGGTCGAATTGGAGCTGCAGCTGCAAGCCTACACTACAGCTCACAGCAACACTGGATCCTTAACCCACTCAGCAAGGCCAGGGATTGAACCTGCATCCTCATGGATACTAGTCAGGTTCGTTACTGCCGAGCCACAATAGGAACTCTGGAATATGGATTTCTGATAAAATGCTGAAGCAGTTTCCTAAAAAACTGCAATGAGATTAAAGTCTCTTCTGGGAAACCAGGTACTTCCTCAGCTGACTAACAGTCTGGTGTCTAATGATCCCGAATCCAGTTTAGTAATAATTATCTAACTACTTCTCTACCTGTAAGTGTTCCTTCCATGAGGGAATCATGTTTAGTCCTCTTCAACTGTGGAAGTTTACGACTTGTACCCTAAATTCTGCTCTTCAACATTAACTACAAAAATATTTCAGGAGCTCCTGTTGTGGCGCAGAGGAAATGAATCTGATTAGGAACCATGAGGTTGCAGGTTTGATCCCTGGCCTCGCTTAGTGGGAGCTGTGGTGTGCGTCGCAGATGTGGCTCGAACCTGGCGTTCCTGTGGCTCTGGTGTAGGTCAGCAGCAACTGCTCCAATTGGAGCCCTAGCCTGGGAACCTCCGTTTGCCGTAGGTGCAGGCCTAAAAGGACAAAAAACAAAAAACAAAACAAAACAAAAAAAATTTCAGAGGTAGAAATTTGTTGATGGATAAAGTAAATTTGGTTGTTCCTGAAATAAGTTATACTTCAATATCAAATTTCTGAAAAATCACTCTAGGAATTAGTCTCAACTGACTGTCATGACAAGTTAGAGATTTATATGTGGTTACCTCCTCAGTTCAAATGTCATTTGGATACAGAGATTGTGATGTCTGACCCTGTTTCACAAGGTTCTGGAATCTGGTCATTTTTACACCCATATCATATAAGCAGGCTTTTCTTTTTCTATGTATTACCTTAAACATAATCCTATATCACATACAAATTATTTTAAAGAGTTCAAGGAAGAGAATTATATAACTAGGTTTTAATTTCAATCAGCAATAATACAAAGCCTAGTTATCCCAAAGCTATTGCTCAGTTACAAAATTAACACTTTTCATCTAATTTAACCTTGTATTTTACTTGAAGAGCTTGCTAATATTTGTTTGTATTAGAAGCCAAATAATCACATACAGTATTGGTAGTGGTATGTTTAAATTGGTACAGCCCTTTGAAAATGATCTGGTAATGTGTATCAGTAACAATACTTGTCTGTACCCTTTCATTTGGTATTTTAAATTCTACCCTAAATAATTTTAAAATATGGTAAGGAAGCTACATAAAGGAACATTTTGTTCATATTTTTTACAGCAGTGAAAAATTAGAAGCAACCTGAGTATTAACAACAGGAACGCAGTAGGTAAACCTATGGTTATACTCACTTAATAGAATGTCATGAAATAACTAAAATATTCATTAGAAAAACAATAACATGGGAAAAGAATAAAAGTTGAATTTATAATTTATATATATTCAGAACGCAGTGTAGAGACTCCTAAAGATAGGTCACTGAAAAGAATAACACAAGACCTACCTTGATTCTAGAGTCTGCATGGAATGAACTAGAAGGGAGATGAGAAGATGTAAATTATGAGGTCCCTGTCATAAACCAGGATCTGTATTACATAAAATTGCCTGGATTAGTGCTTTCAGAATACATTTTACTTTAAAATGATTTAAGCACATTCTAACCAAGCTTTTAGATGATTTTGGGTGCTAACAGAACTGGCATATAACATTGAATCAGATTGCAGAGGATTATTTTAACTCTGTGGCCAGATGCAGAAAAATGTGTAAAGGTCTTGAAGCCAAAAAATACGTTGAGAAAGGCAAATTCTCATAAGTAAAAGGATTTGGAATTTGAGAAGGCAGCGTAGGTTATCAATAGCTGTATCCAGATTCTTCGGAGTGGTGGGTTGCTTTAAATTAAAACTTCATAACAGCTCACAGAAAGTAAAATTTTCTAAGGATAAACTGCTTTAGCCTTCTAGGCAATTGGGGAGTTGCTGAACAATAACAAGACTATAAAAAAGCTATATGAATTAATAGACAAGATTTTTTTTTTATATCCACTAGAGTAAAAATGTTTTTATAGTTTGTCGCCTCAGAATACATCACAATCCATTTAGAATATGGATTCTGGCCCAAAGCCTTTCTGATTCAACATTGAGGATGTAACCTTAAGAAATGGATCTACATGGCTGGATACATTGGAAAGGGCCTGCACAGGACTCGCGGGAGAGCGGGGCGGGGAGAGCGTGGACCGCTGCTCCCTGCGGCGCGGGGCTAGAGGAGGCCGCAGAGAGGGGTAACCGAGAGGAGGCGCGGGGGCGGGGAATTTTTTAATAAAAATTTACTCACTAATCAATACTTTCAACCACCAAGCTAGCAGGTCTTTCATTTCAAAAGTAATCATCTTGAGGCGTCAAACTACTGACATCCGGGCCTGCTTTTATTTACAAACAATGAGAAACCACTGAGCAGCGTGGTTCATTAAATAGCTGGGACGCGTAACGGGCATCCCTCCCGGTAAGCGAGTTTGGCTGCACCACGGAGGCGGGGCAGGGAAAGGAGACTTCGGGTGCCAGGGACTAAACCGCCTCTTCTTCCGGGCGTCCCGGGCTGCCCTCACTCCGAGTCCCCGCCGTCTCATTTGCCGCCTTCCAACGCGTGACCCCGTCGCGCTCGCGTCCCAGGCCGGTGACAGGCGCAGGGTGCGCCAAGCGGTCCCATGTGCCCCTTTCCTCTCGCGACCGCCGCAGTCACCGCGCCACGAACCCCGCTCCGGCACCTGGGCAGAGGGCTCGCCGCCGCCATGTCTACCGCCAGGCCACTCAAATCCGTGGACTATGAAGTGTTCGGGAGAGTGCAGGGTAGGGGACTCATCAACAGCGGGAGATCAAAGAGCTGTTAAGGGAGTAAGACTAGAATGCTGCAACAAGCTCACCCTATCTCAAGGTTCCTCCGGCCGGTTGTGGCCGGGACTTCCGCTCGGCCATGACACAGCAGCAGTGGGTGGGAAGGAGGCGAAGGGCGCATGTGCGGGACAGCTGGGGTGGGCGGGGGAAGGAGAGAGGAATACCGAGAGCCGGGAAAGGCAGGGAGTAGGAGGATGCGCGGGCAGTCGGACCTGGCTGCTTGAGGGGGTTCGGGGAGGTGGGGCTGGGTACTGCGGAGGGCGTTTGTGTGTCCCGAGCGAGTGGGCAAAATGAAATCCAGGAGGAAAAGAGTCCTTGAAGAAGCGGTCACCGTTTCTTACCACTGAAACAACTGAGGTTGCCTTGAGTTATGGGAAAAACACCTACATGGTGTTTAAAGGTTCACTTTGTCGGAGATTATACTTTTTCCCCCTTGTGTAGCTTATAAAAGTTATTTTGTTATCTAATTTTTTTGTTTCATCATAAATTTAAATCTTTGCAAAGGATATAATGTCTGGATTGTAATTATTGTATCTAAATTGAAATGTTAAATCACTGAAATTTATCCAGTGGAATATAAATATGGTAGTGAATAAATATTTGCCAGCATTCGTTCAAAAGAAAGCTTTTTAACTAGTGGGAAATTTTGCATTCCTTTTCCTCTTTGAACTTGATTTTCATTTTATTTCCTCTACAAAATGTTTCCCCATTGTATGCATGAGTGTATGTAACTGGTCACTTAGCAGTATATTCTATATATGTGTATATATTTTCTTAATTTCCATTGACCGTAAAGCTCTATTCATGTCCCCCCCCTTGAGTTACTATCGTGACTATTATTAGAACATAATTGATGAAAATAATATGAATACATTTAAAAGTATGATAAACATTAAGTTTAAAAGATAAATTTGTTTTGGAAATTTATTTCTTAAAGAGAAAGCTGGGGAGTTCCCCTCTTGGCTCAGTTAACGAATCCGACTTGGAATCATGAGGTTTCGGGTTCGATCCCTGGCCTTGCTCAGTGGGTCAAGGATCCGGCGTTGCCGTGAGCTGTGGTGTAGGTTGCAGACGCGGCTCGGATCCCACGTTGTTGTGGCAGTGATGAAAGCCGGCAGCTACAGCTCCTGTTAGGCCCCTAGCCTGGGAACCTCCATATGCCGTGGATGGGGCCCTAGGTAAGACAAAAAAAAAAAAAAGAGAGAGAGAGAGAGAGAGAGAGAGAGAGAAAGCTGGGAGTGTTTATGTCCTTTTTTTTTTTTTTTGGCTGCCCCTGTTGCATATGGAAGTTCCCAGGCTAGGGATCAAATTGGAGCTACAGCTGTTGGTCTATACCACAGCCGCAGCAAACCTGGATCCGAGCCATGTCTGTGGCCTACACCACAGTTTTCGGCAATGCCAGATCCTGAACCCATTGAGTGAGGCCAGGGATCGAACCCACATCCTTGTGGATCCTAGTTGGGTTCATTACCTCTGAACCATGACAGGAACTCCACAGCTTTTTTTTTTTCCCCTTTTTTGGCTGTACCCGCAACATATGGAAGATCCTGGGCTAGGGACTGAATCCAAGCTGGAGCTGCAACCTATACCACAGCTGCAGCAGTTTTGGATCCTTAACCCACTGCACCAGGCCAGGGATTGAATCACCACCTCCAGAGACAGGCTGGAACCTTAACCCGCTGCACCACAGAGGGAACTCCAGCACAGTTATATATGTTATCAGCCTAAGGAACATCAAACAAATCAAGGATTCATTCCTTTGAGGTTTCAAAAAAACAGACCAGCATGTACATATTGAGTCAGCATGGCCTTGGCATCTGGGGAGGGAGTTTTATCATCAAAGGAGCACCAGCATTGGCATCCCAGAAAGGGAGGCACTTAATCTTTATTTTTAACATGGACGTTCTTTACTTCTGGTTAATGTACCCTTTTCTTTAATAATTAAAGCAGATGTAAAATGTATGTTTGATAGGCCACAAACAGGCTGTTTTAGTATGATAGTCGAGTTCATGGATAAGCCAGAGTGACTTCCCAGTCTTCAATATCTGAACAGTTCTGTCAGGTTGCTGCTACTCTCCATTGTTGCTTCCTCCTTCTACTTTTTTTTTTTCTTCTCTTTCCTTTTTGGCCCTATCTTCCAGTTTATGGAAGTTCCTTGGCCAGCAATCGAATCTGATTTCGGCAATGCCGGATCCTTAACCTGCTGCACCACAGCAGGAACTCCCCCTTCTGCTTTTTTTTCAAATACATTTTTGTTGTTTGTTTTAGAACAGTTTTAGAGTTATAGAAAAGTTAGAGATGTACTGTAGGGAGTTCCTGTATACTACACCTTCTGTTTCCCCTGTTGTTAACATCTTACAGTGGTATGGTACATTTGTCATGACTGGTGAGCCAGTATTGATACATTACTATTAACTAAAGTCTACATTTTATTAACTTAGTTTTTACCTAAATTCCTTCTGTTCAGGATTCATCTAGGCTCTTATATTACATTTAGTCATCTTGTCCCCTTAGGCTCACTTATGCTGTGGCAGTTTCTCAGACTTGCCTTGTTTTTCATAACCTTGTCAGTTTGGAGGAGTATGTTGAGGCTAGGTACCTTATAGAATGCTCCCAAACTGGGATTTGTCTGGCATTTTTGTTATGACTGAGGCTGTGGGTTATTGGTAGGAAGACAGCAGAGGGCAAATGCCATTCTCATCACACCACATCAAGGCTACATACTATCAACATGACTCATCACTGTTGATATTGCCCTTGATGGCCTGGCTGAGGTTTGTCCACTGTTAAGTTACTCGTTCCCCCACCCCTTTCCATCATCTACTTTATCTCCACATTTTTTAAGAAGCCCATGTTTTTTTCTCACCAATTTCTGATGCACTGGGGGCTTCGGGATGAGGGATAGAGGAGTAGGGGACTGACCCTCTGTTTTTATTTTTATTTATTTATTTTTATAATTTATTTTTTATTTTTTTGCATTATAGCTGGTTTACAGATTTCTGTCAGATTTTCCAACTGCACCGCATGGTGACCCGGTTATATGGATTCGTCACATGTGATTAGATATAGTTCCCCGTGCAATACAGTTGGATCTCCTTGCTTTTCCATTATTAAAGCACTAGTTATCCCCATTCCCTCCCACCCCTGTTTTTAGAGCATTCGTAACTATGACATGGCTTATAATGTTCCTATAAATGTTTAATTATAGTTATATATAGAATAATATAATCTGAAAATTTGAGAGGGAAATTGATTAAGCTTTACCAGCTCTCAGGTGAATATTAAGGACATTCGTAGAAACGGTTTGTGGCAATCTGTTGGTTTACATGTAGATTAGAAATTCAGCAGTTTGTTTGTGGCAGTATTGACTCACATTTAGATTGGGAATAACTTATTGGACTACAGAAATAAATAGCAATTTTCTTGATGACTGCTGAAGATGAAAATTGGGATGAATTACTAAATAGCTTTGACAGACACCACATGATTTAGATGTACACATTTCCCCTTAGGTAGAAAGGTAAATGTTTTAGAGGTTGAAAATTTTAGTACCTTAAAGTCAAGAAATATGGTTCACTCTAATCCACTTTCTCATCTCTTTGCCTTTAGCATTTCACTTGAGTTCTCTTCTACTTCTTGTTTTTACTTCTAATCCATTCTCCTTTCAGCTATAGTTATTTGTGTACTTATCTGTGTCTCTCACTGGACAATAAGGGTAGTATGATAGTATTTTGAAGGTCAAGCTCGCTTGTTTTTATAGCCCCTACAGGCTGTGCATCTGGTGGGGATGTCCAGAGTATCTCAAATTAAATTGAAGTGTTTGGGGACAGTTGGCTTGGAGAAGAAACAGTAGTCTAATGGCTGTTTTGACTATTTGAACAATACCATGGTGTGTGGCTCCAGGGGACAGATCCTGGATGGATGGTGAAAGGTTAAAATGAGACAGAATTTTATTCCATATTAGGAAGGACTTTCTAACAATCAAAAATGTTTAAAGCCATTAAGGGATGCTTTGTAAGGTAATGACTGGATGACTTTCTGCACTCACATGTGGTTAGATCCTAGGATGAAGGGGTATAGTTCAGTGTGAAAATCTGATTTGACATGAAAGAGTGCTGAGGTTTAAAATCTGTTGTATTGTTTCTTTAAATATCAACTTTTTTGTGTGTGGATTTAAAGTATGATTTGCCTTGCAAATATGCACCTCAGAGTTTCTTCTGACACATCCTTCTACAAGGTGAGGTCCAGTTGCAGCTGATTGAGCCTCGACTGAGCAGCGTATTTTGTTTGAAACTCTTGTACCCGAAGCAGCTGATGTCTGTCCCAGTTTCCAGAGCATTGTGTCAGTAAAAAACCTACGTGTGTCATGTCAGCTCCTCTTCTCTTTATCAAGTGAGGTGGAAGCAGTCCAGAGAGGCCGCGGAAGCCGATGGAAGCATATTCTCCAACACAGGCTCCTGAGATTGCTCTGTCCCAGCCAGTGCTGGTCAAGCTCAGAAAAGCTGTGATCATTTTCACTTTTTTTTTTTTCTATATGGATGCCCCTCTGTTGTACAGTATGCTTCAAACTACGGATCAGGATTCTCAGAAAGACTCTTAGAAAATTCCAAGAGGATTATGAAGTTTTGAGTGGTTAGTTTCTGCATGGTTCACTGCTTTACAAAGTTAATGGACTGGAGATATGGACACCTCTTGATATAGAAATTCCTTCTAAGGCTTTTAAATAAGAGTTGTGCGGAGTTCCTCTTGTGGCTCTGTGGTTACGAACCTGAGTAGTATCCATGAGGATGCAGGTTTGATGCCTGGCCCTGCCCAACATAGGTCGCAGACATGGCTCGGATCTGGTGTGGCTGTATGTGTGGTGTAGGCCTGCAGCTCTAGCTCTGATTGGACCCCTGGCTTGGGAACTTCCATATACTGCAAATGTGGCCCCCCAAAAAAAGGAAAAAAAAGAGTTGTGATTGAGGGACCTGGTAAATAACACCCCTCTTCATTATGTGAGCAGAGTTTGGGGGAAGTGGTGTCAATCTTCACGTAAGTGGACTTTATAATAATCTGTACTGCTAAACACACCAACCCAGGCACCAGCAGGGCTCCCTTCACAGAGCAGAAAGGACTATTCCTCTGAGTAACTAACTCCCAGAAGGAAGAACTGAAAGCACCTGGGCTATGTATGACTCTTTTTCTAAACTTACCCATTAGATGAGTCACTACATATCTCTGAGGAGGAGTCAGAAGCAGGCAGAGGGTAGCCAGGAGGGACACACTAACGGATATTTCTCCTCATTGAAGGAGCTATCACGAGGGCAAATAAACTTTCTCCTCCAGAAATAAGCTGTAAAATCTAGAGAGAACTCAACTTTTTAGTTCGGTTGCAGCACTTCCAGATGATGTGCATGGCAGAGGTTTTTGGTGTGAAGTGATAGAAGCAGTCAGGGAGGTCATATGGTCAGCAAACTGGGGAGTAACTGCCCTTGTTCTACAGAGAGAGAAAGGAAGGAGTACGTCATAGTCCTGTTTTCTGCTTTCTTTGTGTGTGTGTGTGTGTGTGTGTGTGTGTGTGTGTGTGTGTGTGTGACATTTAAAAATTTGAGATCCAATTCACATAATATTAAATTCACCCTTTTAACACATTCAAAGCATACTAAACATACAGTGGTTTATAGTACCACCACTATCTAATATTGAACATTTCCGTCATCCCCAAAAGAATCCCTGCCCCACAATTCCCTTCAGCAGTCATTCCCCATTCCCCTCTTCCTCCATCCCTCAGGGATGTCACAGCCAAGGTCTCCGTGGCTTCCTTGGACTTTTCTTCATGGTGTCAAGATGGCTGCTGTAGTGCAAGTCATTACACTCACCCTACAGACAGAGAGAGAGGGTACAAGGATAGAACCTTTGGCTAATTCAGCCCCTGATAAAGAGCTTTCCTGAAATCTTCAGTGACTTGGCTTACATCTCATGGGCTATCCCTCTTCTAAGGAAGACTGGGTAATTTAGAAGAGTGTGATGCTGCCCTAAGGAAAATAAGAATTATGCCAGAAAAGCAAAAGGGGAAAATGGATTTTGTCTGGGCAGCTAACAATGTCTACCACAGATATGCATCTATAAATTACATTGAATAGCATAATAATTACATTTGATATTCTTTGCCAAGTAGTGATGTAAAAGAATGTATTACAGAAAGTCTTAGATCTCCATGGTCTCAACCTCAAAACATTTTATCTATAACTAGGATAACCTAAATTTCCATAAAGTATGTGTTGAATCTTTTGCATATGGTTTTTCTCCGTCTTATGTTCTTTTCCATTTATCACACTTTAAAGTAATGAGTAACACCTGTATTATCTACCTTGTCAAGCAGTATGAATTTGGCCTAGAATTAAGTCTCTTAAAACAACAATCTTTTAGTTCTACTGTTTTAAGTTTTGCTTAATAAGTGTGTATGTCCTTTTACCATCCATAGTTAATATACAGCCATTATATCCTACTCTAGACTCCTATCCCAAGTCCTCTAAGTTCTATAAGACAATCAATTTAACCGTTTCTTTTTTCAGTTCTTATGGTTGTTAAGACATTATTTATAACCAACATGCTGATATTAATATTTCTTTCTTTTTTTGTCTTTTTTTAGGGCCGCACCTATGGTATATGGAAGTTCCCAGGCTAGGGGTCAAATTGGAGCTGCAGCTGCCAGCCTGCACCACAGCCACAGTAATGTGGGATCCGAGCTGCATCTGGTTCCTACACCACAGGATGGCAATTCCAGATCCTTAACCCATTGATCAAGGTCAGGGATCAAACCCATGTCCTCATGGATACTAGTCGGGTTTGCTACCGCTGAGCCGTGATGGAAACTCCTAATATTTCCTGATTTGTCAACTTAGGTATTATCTAGTGACTTCTTGCTACCATTTATAGTATATAGTATATTATAGGTAAACACATGCACACAACATACCAAACTGTATATTATCACTTATGTAAAGTAGTAAAATTCTGCTAGAATCAACTCAGAATTCTTATGATTTTTTTCAGCTTTGAGTGCAGTGAATTTGTCATCATCACTTTGAAATTAAACCTAAATTCTAATCAGAATGGTTGCATGTATATTTGTAATGTTAAAAATGAATTATTATAGGAAATCAGACATTTCATTAAATATTTATCAGCTGGGGAGTTCCCGCTGGGGCTTGGTGGGTTGAGAACCTGACTAGTATCCATGAGGATGTGGTTTTGATCCCTGGCCTTGCTCAGTGGGTTAAAGATCTTGTGTTGCCTCAAGGTACGGTATAGGTCGCAGATGTGGCTCAGATCTGGTGTTGCTGTGGCTGTGGCATAGGCCAGCCCCTGTAGCTCTGATTTGACCCCTAGCCTGGGAACTTCCACGTGCCACAGGTGCAGTGCTAAAAAGAAAAAGAAAAAATTATCAGCTGATTTCTCTTTCATTCATTCAACAACTATGTGTCAAGCTCTGATCTAATGCTAGCGATACAGTAGTGGAAAAGACAAAAAAAATTCTGCCCCAGTGGAATTTACAGTGAAGACAGGAAATGAAAAAAAGTAAGCAAAAATACATAATAATATATGATTATCAGTGTTATGCATATCCAGGAAGCATATAGGGGTGCACTGCTGTTTTAGATAAACTGGCCAGAGAATTTTTTTTCTGTGGAGGTGACATTGGTGCAGATACATGAATGATGAGAAAGAACCAGCCATTAGAAAATGAGGGGAGAGCATTTCTGGCAGAGGGACTAGTAAATGCACAGGCCACAAGAAAGAAATACGATTGGCATGTCAAGGGACACAAAGGAGAAAAATTTGGCTGGAATGGAATGAACAAAGTGGGGAGGGTCCTAAGAGATGAGACAGAACATTAGAAAGGGACCTGGAGGCTGTGGTAACCAGGATATATTTTATTTTGAGTGTAATGGAGAGACCACCAGAGGATTTTAAGCTGGAAAAGGAAGTTATTTGATTTTACTTGAGAAAATAAGACTACCTTGACTGCTTTATGGAGACTAGATGGTAGGCGGACAGGACAAAACATAGGGAGACTAGCATCAGGGCTATTGCTGTGGATTAGTTGAGAGATTATGATAACTTGGCCTAGGGTGTAAAAACATTACTATCTGTTTTTCTAGAAACAGTTGAAACAGAATTAAGCTATTTTTTTTAGCAAGTCTTAAATTAAGTTTGGGGCTAGAAATAATTGGTAAAATGAGTGCAATGATTAGTTTTGAATATTTAACTCTGTGTGATATCCAAATAGACTGTAAACTTGATTTTGCACATGCTCTTCCATCTGTAATGTTATTCCATTCTCATTATACTAAATTTTGCTCATCATTGAAGTCTCAACTCTAAGATCCATTTTCAGTGAGCCTGCCCTAAAATCACCCAGGACACGGTCATTTTTTTGTCCCATGAAATCCCATTTGTGGTTGCAATTTTCTAAAAAAACCTCTCAGGTGATGTTGGTGCCTCTAAGTCATGGACCACTCTTTGCATAGGGAAAGAGTTGAAATGAACCATGTTTCAAATTTCTGTTTCCATCAGTTGCATGTGCTTTTTTTCTTTTCTTTTCTTTTTGTTCTTTTAGGGCCGTACCTGCGGCATATGGAAGTTCCCTGTGGGCTAAGGGTCGAATCGGAACTACCGTTGCTGGCCTGCAACAGCCACAGCAACGTGAGGTCCGAGCCAAGTCTGTGATGTTCACCACAGCTCATGGCAATGTTGGATCCTTAAGCCACCGAGTGAGACCAGGGATCAAACCTGAGTCCTCATGGATGCTAGTCAGATTAGTTTCTGCTAAGCCTCGCCTGGAACTCCCACGTGTGCTTTCTTAATGTGAACATCGTTTGGGGATGTTCACTGTGGAGGAACTCAAGAAGGGATTATTACGATATGCCTGGACCCAAACCTTCAACTCTGCGTAGTCAGCATCTTTTGGGATTCCCTCATTCTTGGGATAAAACGACTTCACCCATCTCCAAAGCCTGTTTTGTCTTTTTCTTCTACATGGTCTGGTTGACCTAAAGCGTCTCTTAAATTTTCTGCCCATTCCTTCTACATTACTAACTCATGTCTTTCCTTCCATCTATATAACATATTGCCTTTCTGAATCCCCTTCAGATCAGTACTTCCCCCTCATCATTCCTCCACATTTTATAGGCATCTTTTAAAATATTTTTATAGCCCCCTAAAAATTTCATTTGTGATACTATCCTGTCTTTATTGCCTTCACTATTCCCCCTCATCATTCCTCCACAACACACTGCCACCAGGAAACAAATGATATTGCTTGTTATTATAAATCTGCTTATGAAACTACATAAAATTACCTAAGCCACTAATCTCTTCTGTATCCTCTTAACCATACACAATTGCTGTTTGGAGAAGCTATCCTTTGACCTCCCTGAGATTCGTTTGATCTATTTCCCTGTGATTTGCCAATGTATTTTTCCCCTTAATTAAAAAAATTTGAGGTATAATTTACATTAGGTAACATTCACTCTTTTTAGTATACAGTGTATTTTGATAAATGCATGCAGTCATGTAACCACCACCGCCACTACCACAACTGAGACACAGAACAGTCCAATCACCCCCCCACCAAAGTTCCTCAAGCTCCTTTCTGGCCCTCCCTTCCTTCCTACACCCAGCTGTTGGCAATCATGGATCAGCTGCCTTTTCTAGGTTGTGGAATTAATATTCAAATGGAAATGTTTTGTTACATTTAAACTGGAATTTAGTCCTTGTATTTAAGGAAGACATTCTAAAAGCTGAGGGTGGGTAAATTTATGCTAACATACTCAGCTGTTCTTGTAGTGAATAGTCTGTTTTATTTAACATTTTAAATTTTAAAATAGAATGTGCAGTTTGGCATTTCATTATACTTTGGTTTCAGAATATTATTCTTTTTCTCCAAAAATAATCATCCTTGTCTCTTTTTGTATTAAAAGAAAAGAATTTAAAAAACACTATCTGAATATATTCAGATACTAAAGAGTTTGTACATTTCATTTAATACTTAATAAATAAGATGAAACTTAGGAAATGTATAACTTTTTAAAGGGTAGACAAGCTGACATTTCTTTTTATCTTTCTCTTATACAGGTGTTTGCTTCAGAATGGTAAGTCAATACAATCTGCTTGTTAGTTTTTGTCATTCCTTCCCACTGTTATTTCTAGTTACAGAGACAGACCAGTTTTCTACTTAGTGCTGATCCGTTGCTTATTTCCTGTCCTTGACAGCAAGTGAAGAAATATTTTATTTCTTCCAAATTACTGGTTGAGATTTTTATTAAGGATATCTTTTAAAAGTAGTCTATCAAAAACATTATAGGTGTCTTAGTTTTTTGTTAATATTTCTATAAATTTTAGAAGTACCTCTCTTGGGGATGATCCAATTAACAGTTTTTATTAAGTATATTTAATACCAAGTATGGGATCTTCCACTTGTTCTGGATGGAGGAATCCTTCCAGGCAAGGGTACATGTCTTTTTTTCCCCTATGACTGCCTCCATTGGTATATGGAAGTCCCTGGGCCAGGAATTGAACCCCAGCCATAGCTGTGACCTATACTGCAACGGCAACACCAGATCTTTTAACCTACTGTACTAGGCAGGTGTCAAACCCTCACCTCTGCAGCGACCTGAGCACCTGCAGTCAGATTCTTAACCGCTGCACCACAGTGGGAACTCCAAGGGTACATATCTTGAATTGCAAAATGAGAAACACCCATGTGGCATAAGGAAGTGGTCTGTAGGTTTCAAAAGTTAAAACCCCTTATTACTTTTAAACTCTTTTAAAGTAGTTATTTTAAAATACTTAAAAAACATCTATTTTTATAGTATGATACTCCTCCCTAAAAGTTAAATGTGATGTATTCTCACCTACTAGCTGACCTAAGAGTCACTAGCTACATCTCTGTTTCTGATCTCTGAGGGTTCTAACAGATTCCCTCAAATTAAGTCTGTGCATATTGAGTTAGTCCCATTCCCTCAAATTCAGATTTTCTCCTTTTCCATAATCTGTGAAAGCTTGACTTATTTGAGAACCAGCCCTTCCATCAGTTCTGGTGTAATCATCTTGATTTGTGTTGCTTCATTTAGTTGGGTGTGTGGAGTGTAGAAATGGTCACCCTGGCCTCCAGACAGGAGAAGAGCATGTCTCTAAAAAGTGCTTGCAGACTGGATCCACAGAGTTTTAGTATGTTTAGTGGTTTAAAGTCATTCAAAATCAAAATGTAGTAGGGTTTTCATTTGCCAGTAGCATAACTGAATTTGCAAATGGGAAAAGGAATTTTAAATTAAGAATAAGAGGAGAAATAAATTCGCTTATAGACACAGCATTTGCGTGGCAAGTCCAGAGCCAACAGAAAACATTGGAATCTTTTAATCCAATACTTTATATTGCTAATAATTGGATTTTTTTCTCAGTGTTTGAGAATCTTTTTGTGATCATCATTTGGAGCCCAAACTGATAATGTAATTTAGCGCTGGCAGGCACAAGGGCAAAGCAACTCAAAACACATCAAGGAAACTATTATCTGAAATACTTCCCACTACCTGTTTATTTTCTCATGATGTACTTGTCTTTACTGAAAGTAGAGTTTAGTAAAAAATACCATTTAAATGAAAGTTCTTGTAAATACAGGTACTACTATAAGTCAACTACACAATTTTGAGCATAGATTGTACTTTAGAAAAAAAGTACAGCTTAGTTATTTTTTGAATGTTAGAATCAAGCATGTTATAAATTCAGACTTTAAAAATTTTTTTTGTTTTTGTTTTTTTTTGCTTTCTAGGTCCGCATCTGCAGCATATGGAAATTCCCAGGCTAGGGGTCGAATCAGAGCTGCAGCTACCAGACTATACCACAGCCACGGCAATGCCAGATCTGAGGTGCGTCTGTGACCTACACCACAGCTCATGGCAAACTCAGATCCCCTACCCACTGACGGAAGCTGGGGATGGAACCTGCATCCTCATGGCTACCAGTCAGGTTCATTACTGCTGAGCCACAATGGGACCTCCCTAAATTCACACTTTTGATGATGGACTTCTTCTCTCTTGTTTTCTCCTGAAACCAGTACACTGAAGATGAAGCTAGGAAAATAGGAGTGGTTGGCTGGGTGAAGAATACCAGCAAAGGCACTGTGACAGGCCAAGTGCAAGGCCCTGAAGAGAAAGTCAATTCCATGTAAGTAATAAGACTAGTAACCCATGCATGTAATTTTTGAGCCTATTTCAATGTTTGGTTTTAACAATAAGAATGGAATTGATGGACCAAATTCAGTTTGTAGATTATCATTGAATCATGATGCTTTTAGGCAGACCAGCAAAGAAGTTCTTAGAGTTGAGAGTGGAATTTCTACCTTTGGGAATGGATTTCTCACTTGGGCAGGCCCTCAAAAAGAGCAGTAGCATCACTCTCCAATCTGTATGAATTATGTTCTATTCTCCAAGTATTTCTTATTTGAAGTGGTTGTGATAGAAGCATAGTGCCTTACAGTGGTTCTTGAAGTTCTTCTTTATGCCTTTTCTAGGGCCGCACCCACGGCATACGGAGGTTCCCAGGCTAGGGGCCTAATTGGAGCCAGCCTACTCCAGAGCCACAGCAACACAGGATCCGAGCTGCATCTGTGATCTACACAAGAGCTCACAGCAACGCTGGATCCTTAACCCACTGAGCTAGGCCAGGGATCAAACCCGCAACCTCATGGTTCCTAGTCAAATTTGTTAATCACTGAGCCACGATAGGATCTCCTATTCTTGAAGTTCACCGTGGCGCAGTGGTTAATGAATCCGGCTAGGAACCATGAGGTTGCAGGTTCGATCCCTGGCCTTGATCAGTGGCGTGGCTGTGGTGTAGACTGGCAGCAACCGCTCCGATTTGACCCCTAACCTGTTGAACCTCCATATGCCACGGGTGTGGGCCCTAAAAAAAGAAAAAAAAAAAGGAGCTTGCAGGGCAGGAAGTTTGCCACTTCCTTTTCATTAATTATCTCATTTACCTAATTGTAGTTTTATTTGTACTGTTAGTGAAAGTGTGTTTGATGAGCTATATAGTTACCGTAATATGAGTGAGTCTTGCAGTGCAAAGGAGACTGGATTCAGTAATAAGGGAAGAAAATACCTTATGTATGTACATAATGTCATTTTCAATAACCTTATCTTTTCAGGTTCCTAATTTCCACTGCTCTCTGTAGATATTTTTTAATAAAAAATAGCTACTATTTATTGAACATTTGCAAGACGTTAGGTAATATGCTAAACGCTTTTCATGGATTATCTCATTTAATCTTCACAAAAGATCTTATGAGGTAGGTGCTAATTAATAGCTACATTATTTTTTTTTTTGCAATTTATCTTTGTTTACTTAATTTTCCAGACTTCAAAAGCAGTGCTTTTTTACATGTAATAAGTGAAGTAATAAGATGCAGAGCGGTATAAAAGCTAAGCTAGTACTTGGACCCTCTTCTCTACTTCTCTCCTTTTTATGTAACCTGGGCCAGTGGCTTTATGAATTCTTTCCAAATTTCTTTTTCACTTAAAATATTTAATTATGCATTTATAATTAGGGTTTGTTTTACTGAAATGGAATACTTTATGAATATTTTTCTGTAATTAATATTTTTACTTTGTGGACATCAGGTAATATGTAACTGCCAACTCTTTATTTTTCCTAATTTCTTTATGTAGAGGTACATATTTGCATTTGTGTGTAAAACCCTACCCCAACTTGAAAAGTGGGGTCCAAAATTCAGTTTCATAAAATATGAGGTAGTAGTTAATGGAAAAGTCATATTTTTCAGTAGGATGGTCACAAAATGCACAAAATGAGAGGACCGTAGGACTTATGCAGAACTAATAGTTCAATGGATGGGAGAATGCTAGATGACTATGAAACAGTTTGATTATGGGGACCACATGGAGGATGGACGCTCATGCCAATCACGTTATATCCTAATCCGTGTCCTAGCAAGGTTTCGATTAATTTTAACATCAATGTAATCATATCACGTTTTGCCCCCTTTTCCTTTCCAACCCTTGCACATCCCTGTTCGCCACTGCACTGCCAAGTCATCTGTTAGCAACCTGTGTGTGTGTGTTTCCTTTCATATTTGTCTCCATATTTGCCTACACACACACACACACACACACACACTCGGATGCATGTATATTTGGGGGTATTATTTAGTGTTTTGTTTTTAAAAATGGGACCACGTTATAAGTACAACTTCACATCTCACTTTTATTATTCAGAAATACATCAAGGAAAACCCAAGTCAAATGGTATAGCTCTAATTCGTTCTTTTTAATGGCTGCTTAATATTCCACAGTTTAAATGTATAATTATTTAGTCCCTTATTTCTGGGAACTCATTTTCTCACTTTTAATTTTTTCCACAAAACGAGTAATGCTGTAATAAACATTTTATTGGTAACTTTATTTTATTTTATTTTTTGGTCTTTTATCTTTTTAGGGCCACAACAGCAGCATATGGAGGTTCCCAGGCTAAGGGTCTACGAGCTGCTGGCCTACACCACAGCTGCAGGAACACAGGATCCAAGCTGCGTCTGTGACCTACACCGCACCCGCTGCAAAGCGGAATCCTTAGCCCACTGAGCGAGGCCGGGATTGAACCCACAACCTCATGGTTCCTAGTCAGATTCTTTTCCACTGCACCACAACGGGAATTCCTGGTGTTTTTATTTTTATGGGATAGATTTCCAGGACTGTGATTTGTTGGTTGTGTACTTTTAACGTAAAAATGTGTCTGTACTTTTAACATAAAAATATTTGCCCAACTGCTTTTCAGAATAGCTATAAACAATTTAAATTTTTTTTTCTCTTCATTCTGTTGGCATTTGGTACTGTTGCTCTGTCATTTTTCTTTTATCTAATTGGATGTAGAGTGGTGTATTTTTTTTTAACTATAATTTGCGTTCTTCTAATTACTAGTTAGCTGAAGCATCTTCATGCTATGTGGATTACTTCTCATGGATTCTTATTTCATATCCTTTACCAATTTTCCCAATGGATTGCTTGTCTCTTGCCAGTTTTTAAAAGCACTTTGTATACTGGTGATGACTGTTAACTAATCTGTTATCTCTTTTGCAAGTATTTTACCAAATCTATCATTTGCCTATTAGTTTTGTTTATGATAGCTTTTGCAACAGAAATTGTTTTTCATTTCTGTAAACTCGTATGGCTATCTTTTCTTTCTGGTTAAAAAACAGATTGTAAGTGTTGTTTCCCAGCTTTCCTTCTTATTTTTTGATGCTTTATTTATTATATTAGGAATCTAGTCCATCTGGAATTTGTTTCTTTATTTCTAATATGAGATTAGGGACTGTTTTCTACCAGGTGGATAGCCAGCTGTGCCAGCATCGTTTATTAAATAGTCACTCTTTCCCCATTGAATTGAAATATGTTTTTGTCATATATTAAAATCTCATATAAACTGAATTTTATTTCTGTATTCTCTGTTCTAGTCTGCTGGTTAATTTATCTGTTCCTAAACTAAGACTTTGTATTGCTTTAATTACAGTGTCTTTATAGTATATTTTCTCTCCCTGTTCTTTTTCATTCATTTGCTTTCTTGGATATTTATTTTCTTTCTAAACTTTAAGATACTTTTGTCCATTTAATTCAAATTCTGTTTTTCTAAAAACTTCCCTAATTGTTTTTGCAAATATGTCATTAAAATAAACTTTTGTTTTTTAAACAGTTTTAGAATTAGAGAAAAATTAGGAAGGTAGTACAGAGAGTTTCCATATACTCCTCACCGTTGTCCCTATTAACATTTTACATTAGTAAGATACATATTTTACAATATCGAACAGAAGTAATAGTCATAGTCCACATCCACATCTTGTTACTGATTTCAGGCTTTCAACATTTTGCTTTTAAATAGTCTTCTTGGTATAAGCTTTTTTGTAGATACTATTTATCAGATTATTAAAATTTTCTTCTACTTTTAAAATCGTAAATGGATACTGAATCCTAATAAATACTTTCACTGTATTGATTAAAGTGATGATATGATTCGTATTCTTTATTCTGTTATTGGGAAAAATTATTATTATTGTTATTTTGCTTTTTAGGACCACACCCAAGGCATATAAAAATTCCCAGGCTAGGGGTCGAATAGGAGCTACAGCTGCCAGCCTATGCTATAGCCACAGCAACGTGGAATCTAAGCCCTGTCTGCTACTTATACCACAGCTCATGGCAATGCCATATCTCTGACCCACTGAGCAAGGCCAGGGATCGAACCTGCATCCTCAGGGATACCAGTTGGATTCGTTTCCGTTGTGCCACAACAGGAACTCCGAGAAATAATATTGATATTCTAATTTTAATCAATACTGTTTCCTAGAATAAACTTAAATTAGATCAGTCATGATAGATTTTCCTTTTTATATACTGCTGGATATTGTTTGCTTACATTTTTAAAAAGATTTTTTGTATCTATGTTCACGTGAGAGACTGATCTGTAATTTTCCTTTCCTTATAATGTCAAAGTTATGTTAGTCTAGAATTTATATAATTTTGACATTATCCCATAAGTAGTAGAATCTATCAGTGAATTACTTCTGGGGCTGGAGTTTTCTTTGTGAAAATGTTTTATATTACAGATTCAATTTCTTTAGCAGTTATAAAACTATTTTTCTTTTTATCAGTTTTGGTAAGTTGTATTTTGTCAGTTTTGTCCATATTTTCTAAAATTTCCAATTTGTTGGTATAAAATCTTATCTTCTCAATATTTTAGTATCTGTAGTGTTTTTCCCCTTTAATTTCTGACAGTTGTCTGTGCTTTTTTTTCTTCTTTTGGTCTTTTTTCTCCTTAAGCCTGTATTAACATTATTAATCTTTCAAAGAGCCAACCTCTGCCTTTTTTGATCCTTTCTGTATGTGTTATTTACTATTTCATTAATTTTGTTGTCATAATTTTGCTATAATTATTTTCTTCTTTCACCTTTTTTATGTAGTTAGTTTGCTGTTCTTTTTTTAACTTCTTGAGATGGATGCTTAGTGAATTTATTTTTTAGCCTTTCTTTTTAAAATATTTTAAAGGGCATAACTTTTTCTAAGCACTGTTTTAATTATATCATATGAATATAGTTAAATTTTTTGTTCAAGATTATTTTCTAATTTTTAGTGCAATCTTCTTTGGCCTATCAATTATATAGAAATATATTTATTAGTTTCTAAATATATCCCACCTCTCTAGGTATCTTTTTGTTGTTGATTTATACCTAAATAACCTTATAATCAGAGAACATCTTGTACATAATTTCAATCCTTTCAAGTTTTTTTAGACTGTCTTTATGACCCAGTATATGATCATTTTTATAAAAGTTCTCTATGCTTTACAAAGAATGCATATTCTGTAGTCATTGGATATAGTGTTCTGTATATGTACATTAAATCAAAATTGCTGAATCACATTGTCCAAAACCCTCACTGATTTTGTTTTTGACTATTTGTCTGATCATGATTGTGGACTTGCTTATTCTTTTGGTAGATTTGTCAATTTTTTGTTTATATATTTTGAGTCTGTGTTATGCAAATTTAGACCTGTTGTAGTGTCGTGGTGACTTAAGCCTTTTATCACTGAAAAGGGTTTCTATCTTTAATAATGCTGGAGTTCCCTTCGTGGCTCAGTGGTTAATGAATCCGACTAAGAACCATGAGGTTGCGCGTTCTATCCCTGGCCTTGCTCAGTGGGTTAAGGATCCGGCGTTGCCGTGAGCTGTGGTGAAGGTTGCAGATGCGGCTCGAATCCCGTGTTGCTGTGGCTGTGGCGAAGGCCGGCAGCTGCAGCTCCTGTTAGACCCCTAGCCCGGGAACCTCCATATGCCACGGGTACGTCCCTACATAAAAAGGCAAAAAAAAAAATGCTTTTTTTGCCTTAGAGTTACTTTATCTGATATTAATAGAGTTACACAAGCTGAATTTCTGAACATGTTTGCGTGTGTTTTTTCCACTGTTTTATTTTCATTTTTTCTTTCTCATATTTTTTGTGTCCATTGTAAATAGCATATAGTTGGGTTTTGTTTTTTTATGCAGTCAGATAACCTTTGTTTTAAAACTGGACTATTTAGCCAATTTAAGTTTAATGATATTACTGATTTATTTAGAATTAAATATCTTTCTATGTTCTTTGTACCTTTTTTTTTTTAGGGCCACACCCACGGCATATGGAAGTTCCCAAGGCTAGGTGTTGAATCGGAGCTGCAGCTGCTGGCCTATTCTATAGCCACAGCAACGTGGAATCCGAGCTGAGTCTGTGACCTACACCATGTCTCACAGCAACGCTGGATCCCTGACCCACTGAGCAAGGCTAGGAATTGAACCCTCATCCTCATGCATACTAGTCAGATTTGTTGCCACTCACTGAACCACAATAGGAACTCCTCTACTTGCTTTTATCAATTCTGTGTTCCATTTCCTCTTTTTTTTTGCTTTTTCGGGCTGCACCCATGGCATATGGAGGTTCCCAGGCTAGGGATTGAATCGGAGCTAGAGCTACAGGCTTATGCCACAGCCATAGCAATGCCAGATCTGAGCCACATCTGCAACCTACACCACAACTCACGCAACGCTGGATCCTTAACCTACTGAGCGAGGCCAGGAATCGAACCCTCCTCCTCATGGATGCTAGTCAGATTCCTTTTCACTGTGCCACAGTGGGAACTCTCCATTTCCTCTTTCTAACCTTCATTTGGATTGACTTTTTTATTATTTACTTTTTTTTCCTCTTTTAGTTTAGAAGTTGTATATTCTTTTATTTCTTTCACTATTGCTTTCCCTGGAGATACAAATACAACCATAACTGATCAAATTTTGTATTAATTTATGCCTTTATTCTCTTTTCCAGCAATGCGACATCTATAGCACCCTTTAAATCCATTTATCTCTCTACTTAGATGCTATTGTGATTATTTTAATTATCTATTTTAAAGCTCATAAGACATTATTTTTAAAAGTCACTATTTTCAGGGTGTTTCATATATTTGCCATTTTTGTTGCTCTCTTTTTCTTCCTAAATTCTCTGGTCTTCTGCATAGGAATAATTCTATTCTGCCAGAAGAATGTTCTTTAGTATTTTCTTTAATTTGGACCTCCTGGTGTTATGTTACCTCAGGCTTTTTTTTTTTTTTTGGTCTTGACATGCTTTTATTTTAGCTTCATTCTTGAAAAATATCTTTGCTGTGAGTAGAATTCTAACATACCACTTATTTTTTTCAGTTCTTTGTGGATACCATTACAGTATTCTGACATCTATTGTTTTGTTGTGAAGTTGGTTTTATACTTTGCTTCTTTAACTTTGCTGCATTTAAGGTAGCAACAATAGTAAAATTGCCAGTTTACAATTTGCATAATAAATATAACATTAAGCCTGTCCATTGGCTTAGGTGATTTTCTCCAGTAATATTTAGTTCTCCAGGTACAGATGCAAAGAAGGCAAGAAGCAGGGTTCATCCAGCACTGGTCGTGGCCAGCTACAAAGAACAGAAGAGAGCAGAAGCTTGCGGGTATTTACATGGGCGTGAATAGAATGATGAATCCTGGAATCTAGTTTGGACAAGAAGAGAAATGAACTTGGAGGAAACTGATGGGCAATGAGAAGTGGTTGCCTTATTCAGTTTTGGATCTAAGGATTATGACAGCTGTCAATACTGTTTGGTTACACAATGCAGTCCTAGAATCACTGGGGTCAATGCATAAAGGAAGGGTTGCCTTACTTGCTGTGAGTGATGGTTCAGTGTAGACGGACTCTTTCACTGAATTTTTTCATTCTATGCCCAGTGGTTCTATGGCTGGATTTCATCTGAGCACTTCTAAGTGGAAATTCCTCCAAGTGTCTGAAAGATTATTGAAATTTTGCACATTTTTGTGCTGTCATGATTTTTTTCTTTGTCCTGCCTTTAATTTGGGGATGTTCAAACATATAGATGGTGAGCCAACCTCATGTGTCTATTATCCAGTTTCATAACAACATTTGGCATTGTTTCACATATTATACCAACCTTTGTTTTTGTTAGAGTATTCCATGCAAATATCCTACATCATATTATTCACTTGCAACTTAAAATGAACAATATGAAACAGCCAATGTTTGACAGATTTTGAGCTACAAAACAGCAATTTCATGTAGTTCAATCTAATGCTTTACTATTTTTCTCTAAAAGAAACTCTATATACCCATCAATCTATTTTCCTAACCCCCACAGAAGATTTACCTCCAAATGTCAAAGTGCATCTCCTAACCTATCACTTTTCCCTGCAAGCTTCTCTTCTTCTCACTCTGGGCCTGGATCTGCTGCACAGCTGTCATTCTGGTGCTCCCTTCCCCCTTTCCTGGAGCAGGTTTCTATTTCCTCAATTATGTGTTTTCCTTTCCTTGATTTAGTTCCTTGCTTTGTGAAACACAATTCTCCATAAGCTTCCCCCCAAAAGGTGCATAAAGGACAAAAAATTTGTATCCTTGCCTCCCTTCATCTGTCCTCATACTTGTTTATTGTTGAAATTTAAAAATTCTATATGCAAAAAAAAAAAAATTCTATACCCCAAATCATCTTCCACTAGAACTCTGAAGGCACAGTTCCATGACTTCTTGCCTTGCTGTGGAGAGAGTTGATGAGAACTGGGAGGTACACCTATTTATTCTCAGAGATCTTTTTAGATGTCAGTTTGTCCCTCTTTTTCTGCATTTTCATAGTCATCTTCCTTCATACATGTTTTAAGTGCACTTTAGATTTAGGCTCTTGGAGGAGTAGAATTAATTATTTTCCTTTGAAAATTTCTTTCCCTTTTTCCTCTTTTTTCTTCTTTTTTTGAAATTTCCATTTGGCCCCGATCCTTTAATTTTCAGCTTTTCTCACCTAGTCTCCAAATTTTATTTTCTGGGAAATGGTTTCAATTTAATCTTCCAACTTTCCTATCAATTCCATTTGTGCTGGTGATATTTTGAATATTTCCACTTCATAGCACCTTGTTATTCTTTTTTTTCATATTCCCCTGAGGATAGTGTGTGTTTTTCTTTTTGCAGTTTTCTTCTGTTTTTGTTGCCTCTAAGTTTTTTTTTCCTTTCACCTTTGCCTTTCCTTTTTTTTCCTGTTTGTTTTGCTTCTCTTTTTCATACTCAGGTTTTCCCTGCCATCATATTTTCACTGACTTACTCATAAATATGAACAGACAGCCAAGACTAAACAGACTTTTAAGGTAATTTTCTAATGCAGTTGTAGACTTGTTGGCTTGAGGAATGGTGGTGACTGGTGGGGGACTGTTTTTGTTTGTTTGTTTGTTTGTTTGTGAACCTCCAAAGGCTAAATCCATAAGTCTTGTCTTCTGCAGTCCTTGGTGCCTCCAAATCCTGTGTCTGCTGTGGATTGCATGAGGTGAGCTGTCTTGCTTCTCATTGTTTATGCTTCTGCAAGTACTTGGGCTGTAGCATCCTTTCTTTTTCTGTATAAGTACTTTTCCATCTGCTTTCCTTCTAACTTTTTGAACTCCCTTTTTCTGATTATAGTATTATATCCACTAGGACTGTTTTCAGCTGCAATTTAATAGGAAACCATGCTGAAAATGGGTACAACAAATAGGAGTTCATTTTTCTCAGTAACAAGAAGTCTTGAGGTAGATGATTACTGGCCTTTGTTCAGTAGCTCAGTAATAAGAGGGCCAATGTCTCTATGATTCTCTCAGCTTTTCTTTCAAGGTCAAAAAGTGAAAAGTGCAGCTGCACATAATATCTGCTATTAAATCAGGAAAAAAGCAAGAAGGGATAAGGGTTGCATCGCTTTTCCTGAACTTCCCCAACAGACATCTCCTTATGTTTCATTGGCTCGTGTGGGATCACGTAGTTACTTCTCGCTGCAAAGAAGACTGAGAAACTGGTTTGACATATTGATGGTCTTGAACAAAATTGGTGCACTCTTGCCCTAGGTGAAGGGGGGAGCGGAATGGGTACTGATAGTTAATGAATGATATCTGTTACATCTTTCATATTTTGATGCTATCATTTTAATGGGGTTTCAGGTAAAAGGAAATGAATGTGCCACTGTGAAGATTAAGTGAGAAAATCCATGTGAAGCACTTAGCACAGTGTGTGGCAAATAAGGAATTAATAAATAAATGTTCCCTATCATTGCATGAGCCATGGTGTTCCATCTTTACCCATGTTGTTTAAGTGGCAGTTGGGCTGTCCAGGTGGATGTACCACTAAGCTTTTAGCTATATGGGTCATCCTTGCAGGGAAACTGGGCCAGAGAAGCAAGTTTGATTGTCATCAGTGTGTGGATAGTGTTTGAATTCATATGCATGGATGATATTACCCAGGGAAGCTTTTATGATAACAAGCTTTTATGAAGCAAGCAGGAAGCAGACACCAGAGAGTGTAAATCAAGTTTAACAAACAATATAAATTGTGATGTCACTAAAAATAAAAATATTTATACTTTAAAGAATGAATTTATTCCTCTACCATCTACTATGTGCAAAATACTGTACTGAATTATCAAAAATATTAAACCCACAGTAAGTTACAGAAATGGGTTGTAAAGTCTGGCCAAATATGGTACATTTATAGCTATATAAATATGGCCTAATTTTCTTCTAGTTGCTAGACAATGCTGTGACAGGAAGTCATGGAAATTAGCGCTAACTTATCTTTAAAAACACAGATGAGGTTTCTTCCCAAGTTATTGAAATGTGGAATATGACCAGGATCATCACTTAGAAGGAGCCTGGCTATCACTGTAGCAGCTCTGTTCTTGCTAACAAGCCAGAAGCATCCAAGGGCACACTGCAGATGTGTGTTTTATTCCCCTTCTGTGTTTCATTTTCTCAGGAAAAAATGACTGATGGTTTTCTTTTGTAAATCGCACTATATGATTCCAATTGTAGAGGTAAGTTCTGCCAACATTTTTTGATGTGTAGGAATCATTTTGAATTTGTTATTTTGTGAAGCCTACATTTTTTTTTCAAAATTGAACAGAAAATATTTTCTATTTCTTGGTAATTTAGAATTAACATATAGAGTTATGACACTGGGCATAAACTTTTGACTATATCTATACAAAGTGTATTTTTTCTTAAAGACTAAATGATAATTTTGTTAAAATAAACCCAGAAAACTAAAAACATTTGTATTTGGAGTCACTGAGCCAAATTCTAAAATTAAAATTCCATCTTGATTACTACATATTTTGAAAACCGCATGTCATGTATCTGTACTCTGCACTTCAAAGGATAGTTAATGGAGTGAACTGGAGTCTGTGTACAACGGGATGATCAATTGGTCACATGGTCTCGAAAACTGTGTCATAATAGGAGAGATGCTTGAAGACGTTGGGGATATTTAGACTGGAGAAAGTTCTACTTGAGGGAATCCTGAAAGTTAAGTATTTGAAGGGCTGATACATGGCAAAGGATAGATGTTCTCTGTTATTTCAGAAGGCAATATTTTGTTTGTAGTAATGGATGAATTTGCTTCTTTCAGTTTTCCCTGACAGAGAACTTTCCCGTAACGTTGTCCAATGTATCTAATGGAATTTTATCAATAACTAGGAAGGGGTCTCTATCAGGGGTTGGCATATGATGGCTTTCTGCCTAGATCTGGCCTACTTCCTGTTGTGTAAATAAAGATTCCTTGGGGCACAGCCCTGACCATTTATTCATCTTATGTCTGCTGCTGCTGCTTTTGTGTGTGTGTGTCAGAGATGAGTACTTGCAGTAGAGACTGGATGGGCACAAAACCTTAAGTGTTTACAGTCTGGCCTTTTACAGAAAAAGTTTTCGGACTCCTGGTGTAGATAGCAGTCAAGTCAAGGGTGTTTAGAAAATCTAACTCACTGGATAGTGAGTTAGGATAGGTGACCTCATAGGCTCTGTCCAACTAGGATTCTGTACTTCTATACAGTGTTGACAATATACATGTTCTTAAAGTGTGGTCATAGTTTGAGCCAGAAGTAGAATAGAATCAATATAATTGTATTTATCTCTTCCACAGATAGCATTTGTATGAAATGTGATTTTTTTTTTTTTTGACTACGCCTGTGTCACGTGGAAATTCCCAGGCCAGGGACTGAATCGGTGCCACAGCAGCAACCAGATCCACAGCAGTGACTATACGAGATCCTCAACCTGCTGCACAGAGAACTCCTGAAATGTGAATTATTTTTTATTTTGTATTTTTATTTTTTGAGTTTTTAGGGCCACATGTGTCTCATATGGAAGTTCCCAGGCTAGGGTTCAAATTAGAGCTGCAGCTGTCAGCCTACACCACAGCCATGGCTACTTCAGATCCTTAACCCACTGAGCAAGGCCAGGGATTGAACCCACATCCTCATGGATACTAGTTGGGTTCATTACCACTGAGCCACGATGGGAACTCCTGAAATGTGAAATTTTAACAGCATTTTGCTTTAACTATGAAATGCCATTGTTTGAAATTTCCAGGTGTTACAGTGGTGGACTGAAATGAAAAAAATGGATTTCATGAATAATTAGGTAGTGTCAGACTCAAAGTTTTTTAACATTAAAAAAAATTTTCTCTCTGACAGACCATTAGTGGCATGAGTTTCTATTACCAGACTTACTGTTTTTTTCTTTTTCATCTGAGAATCTGAAAGCACTTTGCCAATATTTTTCTACCTTATTCATCAAAGTCCTTACACAGATAGATAGGGTTATTTAAAAAGTTCAGTTGGATGTTCTATTTGTGTTTGTCTATGTGTGTTTCCCAATGGATGTTCTACTGAAATATAGAAGACTTGGACATTTTTTGGGAGAACAAAAATTCATTAAGGAGGTGTAACTTTGTTTTGGTTTTTTTTTTTTTTTTTGCTTTTTAGGTCCAAATCTGCAGCATGTGGAGGTTCCTAGGCTAGGGGTCGAATCAGAGCCGTAGCTGCTGGCCTACACCACAGCTCCAGCAACGCAGGATCCAAACCATGTCTGCAGCCTACACCACGGCTCACAGCAACGCGTGATCCTTAGCCCACTGAGTGAAGCCAGGGATCGAACCCACAACCTCATGGTTCCTAGTCAGATTTGTTTCTGCTGCACCACAATGGGAACTCCCCAAGGAGGAGTAACTTTCGAAAAAAATTATGGTGTAACTTAATTGATATGAATTACTGTAATGGAAAACTAGAGACACGAAAAATACCTACAGTAGAGTCAGAGTTCTAATATCAGGTGTTAGACCTCAAATACTAAGTCATTTATTTTCTTTTGGAATATAAGTATTTATTAAAATTACTTAAATGCACGGCTTTTGCTTTAAAGTTTACATTTTAATATATGAATATAGATGATCATATCTGATTAAATAAATGCATAATGAAACATTAATTTTAACTTTTTAATTTAACTTTATTTTTGTCTTTTAGGGCCGCACCCATGGCATATGGAGGTTCCCAGGCTAGGGGATGAATCGGATCCTTAACCCATGGAGCGAGGCCAGGGATCGAACCGCGCCCTCATGGTTGCCAGTCGGGTTCGTTAACCACGATGGGAACTCCCAATGAAACATTAATTTTTAAAGAATTAATAGACTTTGTTTTTTAGAGCAGTTTTAGATTTATAGGAAAATTGAGCAGAAAATACAAGGAGTTCCCGTGTATCTCTCTACCCCACCCACTTCCTCTGATATTAATTTCTTGCATTAATATGACACATTTGCTGCAATTGATGAGCCAATATTGATACACTATTTTTAACTAAAGCCCATAGTTTACATTAGATTTCCTTCTTTGTGTTGCATATTCTGTGGGTTTTGATAAATACATGTAATTACTTCTGTTCATCATTAGTGTCATACAGAATAATAATTTTTTTTTTTTGTCTTTTTGCCTTTATGTGGAGCCGCACCCGCGGCATATGGAAGTTCCCAGGCTAGGGGTCTAACAGGAGCTGTGGCCGCCGGCCTTTGCCACAGCCACAGCAACACGGGATCCAAGCCGCGTCTGCAACCTTCAGGACAGCTCACGGCAACGCCGGATCCTTAACCCACTGAGCAAGGCCAGGGATCAAACCCGCAACCTCATGGTTCTTAGTCGGATTCGTTAACCACTGAGCCACGAAGGGAACTGCCAGAATAATAATTTCACTGCCGCCCCAAAACCTCCTGTGCTCCATATATTCATCTCTCCCTCTACCCTGACCCCTGGCAACTACTGATATTTTTACTGTCTCCATAGTTTTGCCTTTTTTGGAATGTCATATACCTGAAATCATACAGTATATAGCCTTTTCAGATAGGCTTCTTTCATTTAGAAATATGTCTTTACGATTCCTCCATGTCTTTTTATGATCTAATAGTTCACTTTGTGTGTGTGTGTGTGTGTCTATGTGATTTTGGAATTCATTTCAAAAAACAGATTTTGGTTAGATGATAATTGTATAGCTTTAATTTAAAAAGTGATAGGAACTTTTACTTTTTTAATATTTAAAAAAAAAGACTTTGCTAGTTTTAAAGCAATTTTAGGCTTACATTAAAATTGTGAGGAAGGTGTAGAGATTTCCCTGCTCCACACATGCACAGCCTCTCCCATAATCAACATCACTCACCAGAGTGGTATATTTTTTACCAAGGATGAACCTACACTGATACATCACAATCATCCAAAGTCCATAGTTTATCTTCAGGTTCACTCTTGGTGTTGTACAGTCTCTGGATTTGGCTCATTTCTTTTTATTGCTGAATAACAATCCATTGTATGGATATATTGCAGATAATTTATCCATTCACATGCTGAAGGACATCTTGATTGCTTCCAAGTTTTGGCAGTTATCAGACTACTTCATTTAAAAAAATTGATACTTTAAATAAAATATACTTTTTAGTATTTATTTTATGTATTTTAATCTACAATATAAGGCAGTGAGCATAATATATTTTTGAAAAATATATCTCAAATTTCCAAAAGCCTGAAACTTATTTCAGTCACCCCACCATGAAATAAATGTGATAATCCTTTTTTTTTAATTTGCAAAAGGTTTACCTGATTGTTCCAAAAATTCAAATGATACAGACTTGTGTGGAGTAAGAGATATAAGCCCTGCCCTGTCCTTCCTAATACCATAGTCCTCCACATTTTTTCCTATGTGTGTAAAAGCACATATATGTGTTAAAATACATATGGTATAATTCTGTTATTGTAAAAAACCCTCAACTATATATACTCATAGTTACATTTATGTCTTTATCATTTATAAATAATCATGCTACACAAATTGTTCTGCAACTTTTAAACATTTCTCAGTACTACATATTGCCAATATCTTTTCATGGCAGTAAGTGTTTTTTTAAATCACTGCAGAGTATTCTATTGTAGGGATAAATCATAATGTATTTGGTCATTTGTCTATTATTGACCATTCAAGTTTTGCTGTTAAGAATCTTGATATATGAGTTTTCTTGTACATATGTATATGTAAATCTTTTTCATTTATTCCACACTTACTTATTTGGTACCTATTCTGTGTGCCAGGCACAGTCCAGGTGCTGGGATTCAGCAGTGAGCCAGAGACAAAGTTCAGTTTCCTGTGTAAGGTTTCCCACGACAAACACTGAATACTGGATATTTTCAATTAGTGGCGAATGCTTTGAAGGGAATGGTGGTCTTCTTTACGTGGGATGGTCAGGGAAGGGCTTTCCAGGGAGGTGACATCTGAGCTGCCTGGTGAAGAAGAGGCTGCCAGCGCATTGAATCTGGTCAGAGGCAACAACATGCAGGGTAGGGCGCAGGAAATAAGGGTACTTGTCCGCAGGGAACCTGAAAACAACTAACTGAAATCAGTTGACTTTTTATTACAACCAGGTGCTAGCCATTCTAACCATTAAAATACTGCTCCCTGCTGCCCTCCCCCACCACAACCCTGACATTAAATGTGTGCTTTGCCTAATATTTTTGAAGTGTTAATTCCTGGACATGAGTTAAAGGCTATGTGCATTTTAAATTTAAACTTTGTGATTCATTTTTAATTATAGAATTTATGAAATATTTTTCAAATAAATGCTGAGTAAAGGACTTACAGATGAGGATGTTTTGTACTCTGTAATTTGTTAAGGGAACAATTGTACCTATTTTGGTAATTTAAGTGACTCAAGTTAATTATAAAAATTTAAGAAATGGAAATGAAATAAAATCACCCATAAACCTGGTGCTTTAAAACAAATGTGGTTAATATTACAGTTCATAATAGAACCCTCTGTCTCCCTCTTTTGCTGGGGTGCTAACATCAGGCTCCTTGTGATTTTAAAAAATACTTGAAAATCAGGAAATTGTAGAAGTGAAAATCTCGTCAAAGTTCATATCATATTTTAACCCCAGTATGATTCTAATGCAGCAAGCATCTCATCCAGTTGTGTAAAGATGGCATACTGGATGGGTGATGGGGCTCAATTGCATAACTGGGCCTCAGAGAGTCATAAATTAGCTCCCTTATTTGAGATACTTTTTCAGAGTTAAAATAGGCTATTATGATTGCCTTTTCTTTCAGCAAGTATTTAGTAGGTATCTTTCCACATCCCTCTGCTTGCTTTTGGAGGTACAAAGATGGTTAGAGGTGTTGTGAAAAGTCCAAACAGTCTAACTAGGGGAAAAGAGGGAAACAGGTGAATTCTGCACAGGACGGAATGTTCGCAGGTGGAGCCTGGGCATGGAGAGCAGGGTGTGCAGGTGCAGAGTGCTCCCTCCTGCCTTGGGGAGCAGGCCAGGTCTTGCATCTCTTTCTGGCCTTTTTTGCCATTCTCCCTCTCGCTACCTTTCAGTCCTCTCACTACACCTGCTCTTCCTCTCTTAGGACTTTTGCAGACGCTCCCCTCTGTGTATTGTATCTCCAAGCCTCACTGATTACTCCCCACTCACGCTGTTAAAATCCTCTCACCACATGCTCTGCTTCATCTAGTCACTTCGCACAGCTGCCGTGAAGAATTACTTGCTTACTGTGCTCCACCTCCACTTGAGAATGCTTTCTGCTGTAAGCAATGGTGTAAAGCAAGTGGCTCAAACAGATAGGGGAGGGGGTGGTTTTTCTTGCATATACAGAGGCCTGGAGGTCAGTTGATGTTGTACTTGGTTAGCTCGTCAACATCGCGGTCTGGGTCTGTAGGATTTCTTGTCCTCTCCCTCGTGGTTGTAAATGACTGCTCCAGCTTCCAGCATCACAGCCACACCCAGAGCTGGAGGGAGGCATAGCTCTAGGTCTGTTTAGGAAGCAAACTTTCCTAGCAGCCTACAGCACACTCCTGTGACTGGGCCGTTGGTCGCCTCTCTCGCTGTGATGAGCTTTTTCAGACACTGGTAAGGAAGGTGAGTATTTCGTATTCTTTTAGGAGATATAGGTGTAGTCACTTAGGTTTAGGAACAAAGTGTTTACTCTGCTCACAGGCCCTAGAGATGGAAGGCATGGCAAACCGTGCCGGGTCACAGGGACAAGACCAGTGTTGTCGGGAGGGAGCAAGGGGAAGGTTTAGCCCAGAGCCTTTTTTGGGGCATCCGTGGGGAAGGCAAGGCAGGGCAGGTGAGCAGTTTAGGAGGAGCTTTAGACTGCAGGATGATCTAATTGGCTGGTATCTGGCCCAGGGATATTTAAGGGAGAGGACTACTGCCTTCTGAGAGGCCTGGGTCTCATGGAGGAGGCAGGCCTCTGGACCGGTTGGTTTGCATGGTCAGGGCTGAGCTCTTTGCTATCTCTAAGATCTGGTAAGCCACAAAGCAGGGAAGTCAGAAAGGTTTTTTAAGATGTCAAAACCTCAGCTTTCCCATCGTGGCTTAGCTGTAAAGAACCCGACTAGTACCCATGAGGATGGGAGTTCAACCCCTGGCATCACTCGGTGGGCTCAGGATCTGGTATTGCCCTGAGCTGTGGCGTAGGCCACAGACGTGGCTTGGATCCTGCATTGTTGTGGCTGTGGTGTAGGGCAGCTGTCCCAGCTCTTATTCAACCCCTAGCTTGGGAACTTTCATATGCCACAGGTGTGGCCCTAAAAAAAAGTCGAAACCTTATAATATATTTAAAAAAAATATGTATGATACAGTGGGGGAGAAGGTGGGGAATGGTCTTGGGTTCACTGATCAACAGTGCCTCCCACACATCTCACGCCTCCTTAAGGGAAGAGTTTGTCCTCTTCCTTAAATCCCCAGCGTCTAGCACAGTTCCTAGCATACAGAGTGGCCAGTGACATTTATGTCAGAGAAGGTGGAATAAGGACATCCCAGAAGGGGATATCAGGCACAAAGGCACTGAGCTGGAAGAGCCTTCATTGTGTGTTTGGGTAAAAGTGACTGAGCATGGGCAAATGACAGGGACTCTTAGAAACTGAAGCTGGAAAGGAAGTTTGAGGTTGAACTGTGAAAAGCCTGATCATGTTAGTTGGTCTTCTGTCAGCACTGGGAAGTCACTGGAAAGTTTCAGACCAGGGAATAGCACAGGATTTGTGGGTTAGGATGTTAATTGTGTTGGTAGTGTGGGCTAGGAACTGGAGGAACAGTGCTTGAAATCGGGAGACTAATTAACAATTTCATACTGTGGTTTGATAAAGTAGAGGAAAAGCAATCCGAGGAATTCGGAAAATCTAGTTTTGAAGTCACCATTTAGGCAGTGATTTTGAAAGTATGACCCTGTACCAGTAGCATCATCGTCACTGGCAACTAGTTGGAAATGCAAATGCTTGGGCCCCTACGGAATTAGAAGCCCCAGGGTTGAATCCAGCAGTTTAGTTTTTAACAAGCATTCCAGGTGACTCTGAAGTACCTAAAGGCCCTAATCAACTGGAGTAATAGACACGGGGGTAAGGGGTAGGAGAGCGTTGGTGAGCTTCTGATACGAAGCCGCCAATCTGCATATTAGAATCACCTGGGAGTTTTTTCAATGTACTAGGTTGGGCCCCATAGTAGAACAAATACATCAGAATCTATTGGGTGGGACCCAGGCATCAATGGCTTTCTGTTGCTCCCAGGTGATTCCAGTGCACAATCAGGGCTGAACCACTGATCTTGTTTAACTCTCATAGATGAGAAAACTCAGAGCTGACAGGTGAGTGCTCAAGGTCATATAGCAAGTTCAGGTAAGAATCCATTTTTTAAGTTGTCTTTTCTGTGATGCTCTAAACATTATCCCAATGTTAATAGTTTGCTTTAAGATAATGGCTTCTAAATCAAATATAACTGCCAAGTTTTGGGGAAAAAATAGCATTATTAAAAGCAATTTTTTAAAAAACTCAGTTCTCCTTTAGTTAAGTGTGAAATAACTGTTATCCTTTTTATAAAGATGTCATAAAAACAGATATTTCCAACGTCAACAAGAGAATAGATAAGACATGGGTAAATAGTGCTTTGTTATCTGGATGTGTTTTAAGTAATAACATTTTTTCAAACTCTAGGTGGAGCTCTTTGGTTTATACGTGCATATATTGTCATTTATAATTTTGAGTTTTTAAAAAGGAGCTATTTGAGATTGTTTTATGAATTTCTAAGTTGAAAAAAATGTTCTCATCATTCCTCTGCTCTCCTTTTCTTCTGGTTTTAGAGCCATATAGATTAAAAACTCATGTTTTTGTATGACTGCTTGGCCAGAGAATACAAATGCAGCCTCAGAGTCATTTTCAAATCTGTTTACCTGTATTGTTCTCTCACAGCCCTTAATTAATGTGATATGTTTCCTATGTTTTTTTATTTCTGATAAGTCTCAGGGTTGAAATAGACTTTTTATAAAAGATGGATTTCCTTTTTTGAGTAATGTCAGTATGTCAGTAGGAAAAAACCTTGTGGATAACATAGCTGTTGCTATAGTAATTTCTTCAACTATTTTTATTCCATTGTGTACAAGGAATGTTACCTTCCTGTAACATAAATGAAATATTTTGCTGCCACTTTTTCTCTTTTTTGCTATCTTCCTTCTACTGGGAGTGCACTTGAAGCAAAATTCCCAGAATGTATAGCATGTTATTTTTTACATGATGTGAGCCAGTGGTTGTGGTTCCTGGAATAGTATCGCCCTCATTGGCATCACCTGGAAGTTGTTTAGAAATGCAGATTCCTTTATTTTATTTTATTTTTTTTACTGGAGTAGAGTTTACAATATTGTATTAGATTCAGATGCACAGCAAAGTGAATCAGTTATATCTATTCTTTTTCCCCATGTAGGTTATTACAGACTACTGAGTAGGTTTTTTCCTGTGCTATACAGTAGGTCCTTTAATTATCTATTTAATATACAGTAGTGTTCATATATTATTCTCATCCTCTCAATTTATCCCTCTCACTATGGTTTCTCCTGTGATAACCATAAGATTGCTTTTGAAATTTGTGAGTTTGCTCCTGTTTTATGAATAATTTCTTTTGTACTAAATTAGATTTCACATATAAGTGATAGCATATGATATTTGTATGATTTACTTGGTATGATAATCTCTAGGCCCGTCCATATTGCTGTAAATGGCATTATTTCATTCTTTTTATGACTGAATAATACTTCATTGTGTGTGTGTATCACATCATTATCCATTCCTATGTCGATGGACATTAAGGTTGCTTCCATGTCTTGGCTATTGTAAATAGTGCTGCAGTGAACATTGGGGTGGACATATCTTTTCAAGTCATGGATTGCTGAATCGTATGGCGATTCTATAGTTTTTTGAGGAACCCCCATACTGTTCTCCATAGTGGCAGTACCAGCTGACATTCCCAGCAACAGTGTAGGAGGGTTCCCTTTTCTCCACATCCTCTCTAGCATTTATTGTTTGTAAAATTTTGATGACGGCCATTGTGACTGGTGTGAGGTAATATCTCATTGTAGTTGATCTGCAACAAATGCAGATTCTTGGGTCTCACCACAGACCCACTGAACAAGAAACCCTGGGGGTGGGGTCTAGCAAGTGTTGGACCACTGATGTAGGCTGTTTTGAAAGACAGGAATCCTATCACTTGCACCTACATAAAAAATAAACAAAATACCGTGCATTCAGCAACACACATTTTGGGGTTGTTCAAGGCTATCTAAATTATCTAGGGATTTTATTAAAAGGTCGAATTTTCATTCAGTAATCTTGCGGTGGTGCCCGGTACTGTGTGTTTCTAACATGAGCTTCCAAGTGATGTGGATTTTGCTTTTCTGTTGAGCACATTTGAGTACATTTTGATATTGACTAGCCAAATAGCACATATTAAGACCACATTCATGTCCACATATGAGAGTTACCTATGATTTTTGAGTATATATTTTTGGTTTAGTATACTTAAAGTCAGTGAAAAATTTTTCCTTTTCAGCCACAGTGGGTGGAGACACTTTCTGGAATATAATGCTTGCTTGTCTAGTTGAAAATGACTCACCCTTATTAAAGGCTACGGTATTGTTTGCCAGGTTCTATCTCTGAAACCCTCTGTTACATCAGCAGCAGGCGCACTTAAGAATTGCATTATTTTTAGTGGAAAAACTAACTCATGGCATCGTAAAGCTAGAGAGAAAAAGGCATCATAAATCTAGAGAGAAAAAAGCCTGAAGTGTTGGGTGTTTTCTCAGACAAAATTTCAAACAAAAAAAGTGGCTCACAGTGTTTGGAATCATTCATTTAGTGTTCCATATTGGCTGGGTACCTGCCATGCGCATTGGGCTAGGCACTTTGGGAGACTAAAACTCCTTGACCTTGAGATTATAATCTGCCTGAGGACATACAAGCTATGCCTGTCAAATGATAAATATACAGTGTTCTGTCAAATGGTAGAGAAGTGTGGTAAAACCTCAGAAGGCCATAGGATAGCCGTTGGCTGAAGACGTTAAAATTATGGAGTAGGATTTGGGCTTTGGGGTGGGTAGGATTTGGATATTCAAGAAAAATGAAGAAACAGGGCTCCATAAAAGTCCTGGCAGGGTGGCAGGGCCAAGATGAAACCTCCAGAAGTGAATCATGTGGGAACAGTTTGGACTTCATAGAGTTTCAGCTTTCTGTCTGAGAGAGATTTTAGAAGTGAGAGCCAGGTTGGTAAGGCCTTAACTCCTTATGAGATTAGATTTAATCCTTTGTGCATCAGGGAGCCACTGAAGGCTTTGAGCTAGGGGAAGGGGTTGTGAATGACCCAAACATAATGATTATTTAGGAAGAGTCATTAATGGAATGTGCAGGGTTAATGGAAATGGCAAAGACTGGAGGCAGAAATACGTGTTGGAAAGCCATTGCATTGGGTGGCCTTGGCAACAAGCACGAGAGAACAGTGCAGAAAATACAAGATTTGGCAAATGGCAATATAAAATGAAAACATAAATGGATTAAAGAGAATCTAAGGTATTTGGATCAATATAAATGGAAACCATGGGCATGGAGACCATGTTTATTCTTTTGAAATGCCCCTTGTGAAAAACACCCTAACTTTCCACCTATTTTGGAGATATCGTATAGACTAATTGGGTCAAATTGTATTGCCCTTCTAATAGCATGAAATTTATATATTTTGCTTCCATCTTGTTTTTTTATCTTCCTTTATAGTCCTCTGCCTTATTTTTTTGTAATCACGAATATATTTTGAATATTATCAGTCATTACAAATTCCAAAGCTGAAATTTGGTGGTACTTTGAAAACATTCTTAAATTTTAGATATAGAAGTAACTTGAAGTTATGTAGTATCATACACAAGCACAAACTTTCTCACGTGCTCTTAACACTTGAGAGACAGTACACGTTTTCTGTAACTTCAGGCAGAAGGAAACTACACTTACAGGCAATACCAGGTATCACCATGCCCCATCCATGGTAAGATGGTTCACAGGGCTCTGTCACATCTGATCACCAGTGCCTTGGGCTAGAGAGGAGGCTTGGTACTAGGAGAGCAGTCTAAACCAGTCTTGCAAAGCATCTCCTTGCTACCCTGCCCCATGGGAAAGCTGATACACCTTGGACCTTCGATACAGAAATCTTCTGGCAGGATATCCATGTGACTCTATTGAAATTACTGGCCAGTTTGCAGAGGATTCTTTCCCCAAATCCTTGGAACCCATGTAAGGGTATTGAGTCTGAACCACCTGGCTTAACTTGTTGTAGAAAATATGATGTCTTACTGCACCAAAACAAACTCGTGTGACCCTCTATTCTGAGATGTTTTCAGCTTTACATTACATTTAGATAGTTATCTAGCAAAGTTAGAGTCTGGTCCATTGGTCCAGTAGTGCCTCACTGTTGATGTTCTTAGCTGGATGCAGCCTAAATCATCAACATCATGCTGTTTGGTCATCCAGCCAAGTTGACCAAGATGTGTACGTTCATGCGGCCATGGTAATGCCTTAGAACATCCAGAGGACTATAAGCCTTCAAAACGTGAACTGATGCCTTGATCATTCATTGCCTATACCCTGTAGGCAAGCATTCATTCATTCCATGAACCTTGCGAAGTATCGTATGTCAGGCAGGGTGTTGGGAACTGAGTAACGGTAACATACAAAGGGAACTTACATCAAGGTTATACAGCTTCTGTACCCCCACATTCTATACCACATACACCACCATCTCTCCTTCCCATTTACCACCCCAGTGGCCATAGTAATACTCCATCTGACAAAGCTGACACATGTAGCTCATGGGGAGCGTAGCAGTCATTCTCAGTTAAAGACCCTATTTTGTTTGCTTTGATGCTTCCAACAATTCCATTTGCTCTGGCTGTCACAAAAGCTAGATGGTAATCCTTCTTCATTATTACATCTTTTGACCTGTGACCTTCTGCTTCCAGATCTTACTGAATATAAAACTACATCCAGTGCAACACCACTCATTTCTTTACCAGTCCTTGTTACATTTTTGGATGTTGATGGACGTATTTAACACATGCATTATTCCTCCTAGTTCATCCACCAAGAGAGATGATGAATATCTTTTCTATATTATTGTCCAGATCATTATGAAAAATAAGATGGGACAGAGCTCAGTAGAATAAGTTAGACACTTGCCTCCTCTTTCACAGATACAGAAATGTTTGCAAAGATGTAATAATGTAATTTTTGGGGACATTGTATATAAAATTTTACAAATTCATAGAAAATGGAATAGCATAATGAACATGTACATTTAGATTTTACAGTTGTAATATTTTTCCATTATTTCTGTCATATATGTATACTAAATTTTTTTCCTAATTTGGATAAACCAGCTGTAAAACAAACAAACAAAAACAACATTTGAAGTACTGATAGGGGACATTCGAATCTGGCCTAGGTATTAGTGCTGAATTTAAGTGTGATAGTAACATCACGGTTATGTAGGAAAATGTCAAATTTTTTTAAAGCTGTGTTCTGAGGTATTTGGATGACATGTCATGATGTCCATGTAGTACCTGAGACTGTGATGAAAATCCATTGGGAGGAGAGAGCTGGTTAGGAGATATCTAAAGATTCAAAGTAATGGGCAAATGGTCTTTGTCAGTCTATACTGATGCCATTGTTTTGAGTCTAGAACATTTTGATAAGTTCTAATTAACAAACCAGCTTCAGAAAACTAACATATACGAGGAAATCCTCATTCTGTTCCTGGGCCCCAGGCCATCCCAGAGCCTCACTCCATCCCATTTCCCTAGCACTGGTATGACTATAAATTTAGAATAAGAACTGTTTCTATATTTTGATGTAAACTTCTCAGAACTGTTGTGTCAAAATGTCTACTTGGCTTCTTGGCTCCATTGAAACCTCCCTGTCAAATTTGGGGTTTTGCCCCAGACAAAACCTCCCTGTCAAATCTCCTACATCAGAATGTCCAGTGAAGGGAAAAAGCAACAAGAATGATGAACTAGGGAGCATAAAAAGTAAGTGGGTATTACCAAGGGAAGAGTTATTAATATAATTTTAGACACATTACTAGAATAATATTTAGACATGTATAGGAGAAGTCAATTGTTATATATCTGCTGAGTTATTATTTTAAAAATACATGTATGGTGATCATTGAATTAAACTGAGAAATTCAACAAAGGAAGAGTTCTGAAAATGAATATAAAGTTATCTCTTGGGAAAAAGTAAAATAGATAAAACACTACTAATGTAGATGATTATTATACATGATCCATTAACTGTAGTCTGACTCTGTCTATAACTATTTGAAATAAAATTTTAAGTACTGCTATTTTCTGGATAGCTAACGACGATAAAGGCAAACTTTGTATTGTACGTGTTCACTTAAATACCATATAAAATGACCAACTAAGGTGAAACAGTGGTAAGATAAGCCAAATCTCTTTTTTTGGTACCAAGTCTCTGTTCTTTGCAACTTGTTGGGATTTGTAAAACTTAATTTGCTCCCTGAGGAAATATTTGGAATGTTACAGATTGCTTTTTTTTTTTAATGATTAAACCATTTTATATGCTCTTCTTTTAAAGTAGATTTTATTTATTCCTCATCCCCCCCCCCAACCCCAGCTCACTGCCAAAATGGAAGCTATTTAGCTGAAGTTAACCTTCTGTTGATGGTTATGTCTCCAATTTAAGCAATGATTCTTCCAGGGCCAGTTAAGGTGTATAGCGCCATTTTTGCCAACACCAGATGGCCACTGTGTTCTTAGTTCTTATATCGCAGTATGTTAGTCTTCTCTACTTTGTGTCGTGGGTCTGCCTGGTCTGGTTTTCATCTACTCTGTGACTTTGAGGCATGCTCATGAGAGCCTTCCATCCCTCAAGCCCCACCCCTACTTTAATATCTAATTTAGGGGCTTTACTGACATACATACAACTTTATTTGGGCACCCGCATTAGAATATTGAATAAACTTCAACTTGTAGGAATTTAAGATTAGCTGTATCTATTAGCTATATCCATGTTACCCTAGACTTAAACAGCACACAGAAAAGGTCCACAAAATTGTTTTTTCCTAAATAAAAATATTGTCTCCCATTTTTATTAATTTTTTTCTTTAAAACATGCCTGTACATGTTTTAAAAGTCTAATAGTGCTGGAATATATATATATATATGTACATATATATATATATATATATATGTATATACATATATATATATGGCAGGCACCCCTCTTCAACCTATTCCATCTTACTCTTCAATAACTGTTTTAGTGATTTCTTGGCATTCCTCCCAATTTCAAAATAACAAAATCAAAGTGGCATCTCTTGAATCACTAATTTAAAGTTTTATTGAATTACAGTTGATTTACAGTATTGTGGTAATTTCTGCTGTACAACAAAGTAATTCAGTTATACGTATACATGTATCCTTTTTTTTCTTCAGGTTTTCCTGTATAGATTATTACAGAATGTTGGGTAGGATTCCCTGTGCTATACAGCAGGTCCTCATTGATGATCCATTCCATATACAGCATGCCGATGTGCCAATCCCATGCCCCCAATTAAATCATCAGTTTTAGACATTATCTATTGACTTTCTATTATGATAGATGAAGACAAAACTCTTAAACTACTTATACTTTGCTTCATTTCCCTGGTATGGTTACATCTGACTTTTGGTGAAATGAATCAGCAGTTGATTTTTTTTTTTTTTCATGTTTTTGGCTGTCCCATGCATATGAAGTTCCCAGGACAGGGATCACATCCAAGCCAAGCCGCAGCTGCAGCAACGCGGAATCCTTAACCCACTGGGGCCGGGGATGATACCTGCATCCCAGTGCTGCAGAGATGCTCCTGATCCTGTTGTACCACAGTGGGAACTCCCAATAGTCAGTTTTTATATTCTTAGAACTTTGTTTTCTTAGTTAAGCGAAATAGTGATTCCCCAAAAACATGGCACTTAGGAGCCTGCCCTTGCAGGTGCCTGTGACTTGGCTTTTCCTTCTCAGATTCTTTTAAAGTTTGAAAGTTGGGTGCAGCTGCTCATCTTTCTCCTAAGAAGCACCCGAGGAGGAATCTGGCTCCAGCTGTTCATTTCTTCTTTTAGAATTTGCTGGCATATAATAATACTTGGTTGTCAATAGGAAAACTTTTACCCCCAATCCTGTTAAATTTTATTAAAACATTGTTAGAATAGACACAATCTCTTAGATGGGGAAAAGCTTGGTCATCTCCAGCTAGACTGGGAAGAGTCTTGAAAGCAGGGATTGTGAAAGGGGCTTCATAAAGAAGAGGGAATTTGAGAAAGAAAGGTTGAGCTTTGGGGAGTTCCTGTTGTGGCTCACCAGTAATTAACCCAGCGCATATCCTTAAAGATGCAGATTCAATCCCGGGCCCTGCTCAAAGGGTTAAGGATCTGGCGTTGCCGTGAACTGTTTGTAGGTCACAGGCACAGCTCGGGTTTGGCGTGGCTGTGGCTGTGGTTGCGCTGTGGATAGACAAAAGGAAGGAAAATAAGCTTTATGCTCTTGGTCTCTTGACCTTTTTATCTGAAGTCCTGGAGCTCCTGGAATGGAATGAAGGTGGCAGTGGAAGAGGGAGGAAGATTCTCACTCTGGGCTAAGCTTTTACTGCTCCTCTTACTTGGCTTAATTGTGGGGAGAATGTGGCTTCCTAGGCTCCTGGAATATTCCCAAGATTTCCTGCTGGTCTTTCATGTCTGCTCTATCCAGCCCCAATATGGACCTTTTCATCCCATGCAGCTACTTAGGAGGGCTTTAAAACATAAGACCTCAATTTTTAGTCACACATTTTTTTTTCCTTGTACTAAAGGTATTGAGTGGAATGAGCTGCTGCTATAGAACAATATCTTTACTGTTGTCTCTCTGCTAAGAGTTTTAATTCCTGGTGACCAAATTTACATGTCTTGTTAAAATTAAGTACATTTAGTTGCCCGGAAGTTGTTATTTGTACAAAGTTTGCAGACTATGATGGCATTTGTGGTTGTATTAGAATCACAATGGGTTGTTGGTTGCAAAATAAATTATTAACCTGTTTGAGAGCAATCCTGGCAATTTCTTTGTTCATGAAGGTCAATTTTTCACTAGTAGAAGAATCACAAACACAATTAACTGGGGGACTTAATTTTAATTCATGTAAGAGCTTTTTTTCATCTCTTAAATTAGTGATTCTAAAAATTTTGAACTGGAAAATTTAATAATAGTGTAAGTAGATCTAAGCTTCTTTGGCAGTTGTACTTGTCAGGTCTATTTTTGGTTTCTTAGGAAACAAGTTAAAAACAGCTTTTTAAACCTTAATACATTTCTAATTACATTTCTTTCTCTTCTTTTGAGAGGCTTATTTTTCTTTAGAAAGGTGCTGACTTCTTTGCCTGCACTAATAGGAAGATTGATTTTAAAAATTCATATTCCCTCCAACCATAGTCATTAAAAATAAATATAAATGCTTACAAAGGGAGAGCACAAAAGTTGGGTGCTTTAAGTAAAGCTTTTGAAGTTGTTCGGAATGATCACTTGTGTTTATTTGGGAACACATTGTTAACAACTGAAGTGATGGCCTGGGTTGATTTTCCTTCATTGCCCTTGATCATCAACCACACAGCAGTGTGTATAACCCATGACAGTGACCTTGCTCTATTGCAAGGTTTAGGTGTTAATGGACTGATTTCCACTCATTTACTCCATCTTTTCTTGGGTACTTTAGAGATGAAAAGTGGGAGGAGAGGGGAATTTTGCAGATTTGCTGCCTTCTCTGGTCCAGGGGACAGGATGTGAACTAAGGGAAATGGTAGAATCTTTTAGCCTGTCTGCCCTTTTGATGCTGTGTTTTATGCTGAGGAAGTTGTTATTAATGATTCTTCAGTTGCTGTCACCAAGTTCCAGGGAGATTCTCATTGTCCCCAACAGTCTTTAGAAATAAAAATACTCTGCTGTGTAAACTCTTCTATCACTCTTCCTCTGTGGTCCTTACATCTGCTCCACTGGCCAGCTTTTTTGACTTCGTGCTACTCCAAGCTGAGAAACCTCCATCTTAACATGGCTGTGTTCTTGTCATTCAGTTCCCCCTTCAAATATCCCTTCCTCACAGAGGACTTCGTTGAACCAGCATCTCAGTAGGCCTAGTGACACATCATCCTAGAAAATATTCCACAGCATTTACTGCTGTTGGGTATTTCTGTGTGTGTGTTCTCTCTCGAGAACCTAAGCACCATAAAAATTGAGACTGTATCCTGACTTGTTTGGCAGTAGATTCTATCAAGAGGAGGAGGTCAGCAGCTTTGTGTGTGTGTGTGTGTGTGTGTGTGTGTGTGTGTGTGTGTGTGTGTGTGTGGTGTGTGTGTGTAGAGGACCGAATAGCAAACAATTTAGACTTTATGGGCCTAATAGTGTTGCTTTTGGGTAACTGCGTGTTCAGAGTGCTGAACCCTAGCTACTAGACCTCAGGGGCCAGCAGGCTTGATATAGGTCCCTAGCCTTTGTCCCTTTGGGGGAAAAAATTGTCAAAGAGACTGAGAGTAGTGAGGCAAATAAAGTGTTTATTATGAGAGAAGGTAGGTGCAAAGAAAGCACAGGTGGCCTGGGGTAGGGGGGAGGGAGATAGAGGAAGAGAAAAATTGCCATGTACTTTGGGGGTGGTTTAAATCACTGATAGAGGCGCAGTCCTTCTGTGTCAGTCGTCTTGCTTTAAGTCCATATTTGGCCTGACTCAGGACTCTCCCCTCTGTGCACGTGCATCTTTTAGCCAGGATGAATTCTAGTGCAAGGGTTTCTGGGAAGTTGACAGGATGTACTATCAGGGGTCTGGAGTCCCCTGCCTCTCTGACCCCCAAGGAACCTTTCTGTGCTTGTGTAATTTGGGAGGTCTCCTTGACCTCAAGAATGAGAAATATGTGGTATCTTTATCTTTAATCCAAGCAGGACGCAGCTCCTCTGTGCTCCAGCCATAGTCTTTATCTTGAAGTATCTGTCTGTAGAGGACAGATTCCATTGTTCAGGCTGGGACCCATCTATCTCCTACCTCAGTCTCAGTCACAGCTACTCAGCTCTTTCACTGTAGCATAAACGCAGCCATAGATGATGATGTCAACTGATGACGAAGTTGTGTCCCAATACACCTTTATTTATGGATACCGAAATCTGAATTTCACAAAACTTTTGCATGCCATGAATATTCTTTTCATTTTTCCTAACTGTTTTAATATACCAAAACTGTTTTAGCTTTGAGGCCATACAAAAGCAGATGGCTGGCCAGATTTGGCCTGTAGACTGTAGTTTGTGGATGTCTTATGAAAAATTGGCCAGAATTTAATACCAGCTTCTTATAATGAATTAGTAGAGTGAAAGGGGAGTTATTACATGAAGAATCTAATATTCTTACTCCTAGAAATGGGATGTGACTATACTCTTGTAAATCAATTCTGAATCAGTAGATTGTTCTGGAAGAATAAGAATAGTATCTCTTTTGATATCTTCTGTATTTGGTCTGGATAGCAGAGTACATGTTGCAAAATGAGCCTAAGCCAATTCGGCATGCATGGCTCAAGTCCTTTTTTGTGAATAAGATGAATAATAATAGTATCCAGGAGGTGCTGTGTTTGGCTACTCTCTCACAAACTTGCTACCAGGTAATAATAAAAACAGGTTTCCGGCAAAATTCAGGGACATAAAAGGCATTTAATAATCAAGCGTTCATAAGCAAATGGCAGGTGTAGCTCATTTCTGTAACCTCAGAGGAATCCTATTGCTCTTTGTGATTCTTTTAAGTAGTTACACTTCCTTTTGTATGCAGAATTCATTGAAGACAGACATGGCATTCTGGGGTGAGAAAGATTAGGCAGTCAGAACTCCTTTGAAGCCAGTAGCTAGATAAGGTACCAAATAAAGAATAAAACTTCTAATACTACATCATAGTTTCCTGGATTCTTATGTTTTTACAGGGATTGAGGGGTGTTTCTAAATCATTTAAACCAATCTACATATTTTGACTGTTTTTAATTTCACAAATAATAGTTTTTTTTCCCTTTTTTAGTTGTGTCCACAACACATGGAAGTTCCTGGGCCAGGGATTGAACCTGTGTCACAGCAGCGACCTTAGCAGCTGCAGTGAAATGTCAACTGCTTAAACCCTGTGCCACAAGAGAACGCCAATGTATTTTGAATATATTATGCTGATTAATAAGTCACTGATGCACCAATAAAATCCTATATTTTTTTGACATAGAAAACAAATTTATAGTTACCAAAGGGGCAGGGAGGGGAGGGATAAATTAGGAATTTGGAATTAGCAGATACAAACTATGATTATATAAATTGTATAAACAACAAGGTCTTACTATATAACATAGAGGACTACAATCAATACCCTACAGTAAACCATAATGAAAAAGAAACAGACAAACCAAGAAACCCTCAAGAGCCTCAAAAACTAATCCTCTTATTTTAAGATGAATTCTTCTTTAATTAAAAAATATTGACTATTCAAGGATTATTTCATATTCCTTCATAAAATGGAGTCTTCATTTCTAGGGCATGTTTGAATTTAAAGGAGAAAAAATTTCAACTAAGGAGATTAAATATGCAAATATATGTGTGTATATGTATATGTCTGTACATGTAATGTATGTACTTTTCTTCAGTAAGTTAATTATAGCTAATTTTTTGACAAAGAGGCAATGATTGTATGTTTTTTAATTAATGAATTTTATTAAATTTATAGATGTACAACAATCATCACAACCAAATTTTATAGCATTTCCATCCCAAACCCGCAGTGCATGCCCCGCCCCCCAAACTGTCTCATTTGGAAACCATATGTTTTTCAAAGTCTGTGAGTCAGTATCTGTTCTGCAAAGAAGTTCATTGTGTCCTTTTTTTTAGATTCCACATGTAAGTCATAGCATTTGATGTTGGTATCTCATTATCTGACTGACTTCACTTAGCATGATAATTTCTAGGTCCATCCATGTTGCTGCAAATGCTGTTATTTTTTTCCTTTTAATGGCTGAGTAGTATTCCATTGTGTATATGTACCACATCTTTTTTTTTTTTTTTTGCCTTTGTGTTATTTTTTAGGGCTGCACCTGCAGCATGTGGAGGTTCCCATGTTAAGGGTCTAATTGGAGCTACAGCCGCCGGCCTATGCCACAGCCTCAGCGAAGGGGATCCGAGCCACGTCTGTGACCTACACCATAGCTCATGGCAAGACTGGATCGTTAACCCACTGAGCAAGGCCAGGGATCGAACCCACAACCTCATCATTCCTAGTTGGATTCGTTTCCGCTGAGCCATGACAGGAACTCCTGTACCACATCTTCTTTATCCACCCCTTTGTTGATGGACATTTAGGTTGTTTCCACATCTTGGCTAGCAAAAAGATGCATGTACTCCAGTGTTCATTACAGCACTACATATAATAGCCAAGACGTGGAAATAAAATCCTATTTTTAATAAAATAGTGAGGAGTACCCTGGTAGCCTAGCAATAAATGATCCAGCCTTGTGGGTGTGGCTTGGGACACTACTGTGGTGAGGGTTTGATTCCTGACCTGGAAACTTACAAATGCCATCAGTGCAGCGAAAAAATAAATAGCATAATAGTTCAGAGTGTCATTTGTTGATCTGAAAGATTTGTAGAAGGTGCTCTGGAATCTTGGCTTTTTTTTTATATAATGCCAGCTCACTACTCTGTTGTGATTCCTGACAGCAAGTTTACGTAACCATCCTAGCATTAGAAGTTGAACTAACTGGTACCTACTTAATTTCACACTAATTATACTGAAGTATTATCAGACATTGTGATAGTACCCTGTGACTTCAGCCCTTAGTCATTATTTGGAATGTGTAGGCAAGGGCACCAACCTTCTCTCATACATATCTGCGTCACAGTGGGACTTAGAATTACAGGGGAAAAGGAAGTTTCTTGTAAGTCTTCTAGGAGTATGCATATTACCAAGCAATAACAACTATAAATTTACTGATGATCAAACTAATACATATTGTGATAAAGATTGCCATTCATCTCGTAATATATTAAAGAACATTTGGAACAATGTGTAAGTATTAAAAAACAAAGCAGGAGAATAACCATAATTTTATGACCCAGAATCAGCCATGGTGAAGTGCTATCTTAGTAGTCACTGTGGCTTCCCTCCACTCCCTTGCTCCCTTTGGGATGACATGCTCCCTCAGTGCTGGCAGTGTTAGCTGCTAATTGCTCTACCCAGGCATTGCCCTTGGCCTCACAGGGCAGCCTGTGTCCAATAACTGGTTGTTGAGGGACTACCAAAATCCTAGTCGTCTTGCCTCAATTGGGACGACTCTGGAGAGCCATTCCAGTTCCAGAGCTCCATATAGGAATGGCCACAGCCTCTGTTGTAACTGCATTACAGTTCAGCCTCCTGCTCTGCCAGTCCTTCTTCCCTCCCCATTCACAACCAGTGTTCCCCAGAGCACTGGACAGCAAACTTCCCACATGCACAGCTTAGACTGTTGCCAAGGAATCTGATGCGTATATGTATAATTAAAAATTTAGAATTCTCTTGTAAGACTGTTGCAATCTGAATTTTTTGGAATACATACTATGCTGGGTATGCTCCATTTGCTCCTCCAGCCCCACACTCCACCCTCCTTCACCCAGCTCTGTTCTGGGAAGCTGACCTCTGTAGACTCCAACAGTGGGCTCTCTCACCCAACCTTCCAATAGGGTTCTGCCAGCAGGAGGCACTGATCAGGATCAGGTGGTAAGGAGGTAGAAAGAGGAGATCCCTCCTTGCCAGGCTGTGGTTGGAAGGGGCATCATTTCTATCCCGAGGCCATAGGTCCTGCCACAAGGCTGGCTTCAGCCTTGTCACTCTTGTCAGTCACCCTACTTGAGCATGTCACCTACTTCCTGGCAGGACCATGACCGGTATGAAGATGAACTGAAAACATTTCTCCCTTCTTTAAATCCTCTAAAACATGATTTTCATTGGCCACATAATATTCCGTCGTGTAGACTTACTAGTGTTTGGTTTAACAATTCTGTATTGGAGTATAAATATAACTTTTACACTGATTTTTTATCATAACATAAAATTTATTATGCCATTTAAAACTCCCAATAAACACCTCTTAAAGTGATTGCTATATTCTTGGGTGGAGCATGTTCCTTGAGTTGTTTATTCAGTAGGGATGGAGATTTTTTTTTTCTAATTTACCCGATTTATATAGTGTTTGTAATGACAAAAGATAATTGGTTGGCTATCCTCTGTAGCTACTACAGATTAAAGCAAAGTTGTGGCCCAAACTCACAACTTCAAGGTCCTTAGTTCTGGGCTCCTAAAACAGTTGAATTGGTGTAAAAAACACTATGTACTTGAAGCTGAGATTTTTTTCTGTTTTCTGGGCCAGGCTTTCCTTGGAGGCTGGAAAATGGACTGGATGATACTTTTTTACTCCTTTTGTGCTTGTAATTCTAGAAAAAATAAAAAGCATTTAGTGGAAAGAATTTGAAAGAGAATATAGTTTTGATCATCATGTACCTTATATAAGAATAGCACCATAATGAAAACAGTAAGAGTAGGTTTTTAATCAGGGAGTATGAGACTAGAATAAACTAAACATGAATTTTAAAATTCTGGGCTACGAGTTCTCGCCATAATTTGGTGACCCTGTGTAGTTCTCTTTACCTAAGTTAACCTTTTTCTAGCATTACAGTACTTCTGTAGGTCACCTCATTAATTCACTCACTCATTTATTCAATGCACTCAATAAATATTGAGCACTTACTATGTTCCAGGCACCAGGATATGGTTGTGAACAAGTGGGATAATATACCTCTCTCATAGCACTGTCTCTCAAGAGTCAGATAATTAAGGGAACAAATAAACAAGATCATCATGAATACTGTTAAGTACTAGAAGGAAATAAATAGGATGATAGAGTAAAGAGACAAAGCACTTTAGACTGGCTGGTCAGGGATAAATACAAACCACACATTGTGTGTTATGGCAGGTAGCATGCTAGAGTGGAGGAAAGGAGTGGATTTGAAGCCTGGTTCATACAACTTCCTTAACCTCTCTGAACACCTGGGCATTCTGAACATAGGTGATGATAGTGGCTACTACTTAAAATAGTTGTGGATTTGAATCAGAAAAATTTCCTAGCACTGTAAGCATTACTTTCCGCCAAATACGTATTAATTTCCTATTAAAGTTATATAGAACCTGAATTCTGTAATGCCCATTGTACAATGACCCAGCTTCAGGACATTGTTCTCTACATCTTTGAATCCATTTAATTCATCAGATATTTACTGAGCACTTAGTATGTGCCAACCCATGGTGATATATACGATATATAATGGTGAGTGAAGTAGACACCATCCTGCTTTGTCAGAGATCATGTATTCTTATTTGGCCATAATCGTAAAGCCATTTTTTTGCCACTGATTCTCCTGAATAGTAGTAACAACTTTTCACTTCATTAGTAAGAACATTTTGTGTTAAATTTTTGTTGTGAAATAAAGTAAACATATACAAAGTGCTTAACATAAAGGCCATAAATCTTAAAACCGGAGCTTTCTCTTACAAAATCCCAAATGCTTATTATGTGCTTATTATAGACCTCTACTAAAAATAACAAAGGAAACAGAAAAAGAGAAGATGAAATTTATGACCACCATTTGGTGTCTAGACAGCCTTTCTTTAGGATTGTTTCAGGCTTGGAGGAGTAGAGTAGGGATTCAGTCATTCAAATTTACACGACCGGCAGTGACTGAATTTAGAGCAGTTTGTTTATCCAATTAGGAGGCTTTCGTTTTTTGTTTTATTTCTTGTTTAATCATTTATATTCAGTAGCGGTGCCCACACTGGTACAAATGCTGGATTCCCCAAAATTGGTAGGGAGAACTAGACATACAGTTCTGGAAAGAGCAGAGGATATCTTTGTTAAAACAATATGAACGTGATATTTTATGCTGAAATGCTAAAGTTCAAGCTAAGATACTTGCTCTCACCACCACTGAGCCCTGCTTTGAGAGTCTGAGACACTTGTAACATGCAAAGCAAAATACTGGAGTTCCCGCTGTGGCTCAACGGGATCGGTGACCTCTTGGGAGCACTGAGACACAGCTTCTATCCCTAGCCTGGCACGGTGGATTAAGGATCCAGCATTGCTGCAGGTGTAGCTTAGATCGCAACTGCTGTTCGGATCTGATCCCTGGCGGGGAACTCCATATGCCACAGGGTGGCCCAAAGAAAAAAAAAAGCTACTATAAAAATTTATAAAGCAGGAGACAGTGCTATAAAATGCAAATAATGATTATCTACCTAGAAGCCAGCAAAAACCAACAGAAGACTATTAATAAGAGTTTGATAAAAGGGAAGACAGAAAATTAATTTGCAAAATTAAGTACCTACCTTAGGTTCCAACGTGGTGGAGTTAATTTTAACTGCCAGCATCTTTAGGCAATCACCTTATCCACTCTGTGTACTCTCAGCTTCCCATTATAGGGGAGCAGATGAGATGCTGCTGGTCTGGTCATGGCACCACATCGCCAGAATACCATGATTTGCCTGGCGGATGTGCAGGTGGTTCAAGCAGGATTAATAACAGTGAGAAAAGACTATTTTCTACTAGGCTGGGATATGAGTGGACTGTCAGCAGCCATCCTGCCTTGACAATGTCATTTAATCCCTGGATCCACCCATTAAGAGGCCACATAAACTCAGGACAAGGTCCTCCCCTAATTATTGCAAGGTCTGGGTAAAAATAAAAATGGAGGTCCAGAAGCTGTATGTTGATACACTGAGTTTTAAAATGCAAACCTGGATGTTCTGAGGTTGGGCCAGAATTTTAGGATGAGTGGTAATATAAAATAATGTAATAATTCTATAAAATGTATTTCCACTGCTTCGATTTCAGCAAAATCACTGATATTATTATAATCAAGATACTTAATTTTTGTTTCAGTAATAATCTAAAATATTTTAAAATGTAATTATATTGAAGATATGCCCAATTGGAATATATTTCATCAAAAATGTAAATTAAAGCAAGATTTGTTTTGTGGCTCATCAGGTTAAAGATCTAGTATTGTCACTTCAGTGGCTTTGATTGCTGCTGTAGCATAGTTTTGATCGCTGGCCTGGGAATTTGCACATGATGTGAGCGCAGCCAAAAAAGAAAAAAAAATGAATGAAAGCAATAGGGAAAATTTGAAAGATTAAGTATTCTAATATATTTTTCCAAAATACTGCTTATCTTCTAAAATACTTAAAATTATATATTAATATTCAAAGATGAGCTATAATTATATCAAATTTTAATAAAATTGTTTAAATCTGAAGATTGAAAATTTAGTCCTTTGAAAATTTAATCTTGTCATAATTTGTTATATTTTCATGAAAATTAAAATTTTTTAGGTTTTTAAAGTTGAAATATAGTTGATTTGCAATGTTTCAGGTGAACAACAAAGTGATTCAGCTATATATTCTTCTTCAGATTATTTTCCATTATAGATTATTACAAGATAATGTAGTTCCCTGTGCCATACAGTAGGTCTTTGTTGTTTGTTTATTTTATATATGGTAGCATGTACCTGTTAATCCCAAACTCCTAATTTATACCTACCCCTTCCTCCCTTTGGTAAACATAGGTTTGTTTTCAATAAAGCTATTCTTAATTAAGATTGGGGTCTGTCTTCGGGACTCTGTGGTACAATATTTGCAAATAGTCATTTTTTAAGGACACAGGGCAGGAAATGTGGAGAAACATTCCAGAGGCCTGAACAATGTCAATTGTGAGAGTTGATGTGCTCGGCATTACATGTTGCATCTGTCAGTTCTAAGGGCCACATCCTGAGTGGAAGAGGCATTCATGTATTTAATGAATTTATTTGTGTCTTTGTACATGGGGGACCTAGAGAATACAGAGCCCAGGCTGGGACCTCTTGCTTGGGTTAGAGGGTGGTACTGCCTAGGACTGCCCAGTTATATAACCCGATAAACTTTCTTTCCTGCTTAAGTTAGTTTAAACTTAAAAACAAAACAACAATAAAACACTAAAAAATCTGAAATCGTACAACTTGGTACAAAATATAACAAGAAAATAAGATCCCATTCATGACAGAACCCTAACTAAAATTATCTAGAATAAATAGATGTGAAATAAGTAGAATCATGTACAGAATATGTGTGAACTACGAGCTCTTACTAAAAATAAATGACAGAAAAGCAGAAAACTTGAATAAATAAGAGGTGCTATGTCTTTGTATTAAACATCTATTATAAAGATGACTCAAATTCATTTCAAATATTATGAAGATACCAATTCACTTCAAATTTAATTAACACATTTAAAGAAATTCTAATTGTAGTGAAAATAGTGACTGGCTTCCCAACACCAATCCCATGCCAGGTCTATGGTTGCCCCTGCCTGATTAATCCAAGCAAATGATTTTAATTTTGTCCTCTTTAGTTGTGGATGGTAAAAAAAAATGGGTAGGTGACAGGATACACACAAAAAAACCAGTTTGCCAGTGGTTTCTAATCTTCTGCTGGATGTGAATGAGGATGCAGTGGTCTGATTTGTTTCTGGCAGCCATCCTGCACATGAGCAGGATGTTTATCCACAAGGAGACTTAGCTGTAGGGTGAATTTGACATAACAGACAGAAGATCTGGAAAATGGGAGGTGGATTATTAATGACATTGATGAGCCACTGTTTCAAGCAACCTTAAAATGGGATCTACCTTTGGATTCAGTTGAAAGCCAGTCAATTTCTTCATTGTTTAAACCTCTTTGATTTTGTAGCCTAGCGCATGTTAATACAGCGGTCATCTCCCAGGGGTGTTTTTTAGAGAAACAACAGAATGTTTTAAAACTTATTTAAAAGAATAAATAATTAAATAGTACAGTAATTTTTTTTTTTGGCCTTTTGTCCTTTTTAGGGCCGCACCCATGGCATATGGAGGTTCCCAGGCTAGGGGTCTAATCGGAGCCACAGCAATGCCAGGTCCGAGCCGCGTCTGCAACCTACACCACAGCTCACGGCCACGCCGGATCATCAACCCACTGAGCAAGGCCGCAACCTCATAGTTTCTAGTCGGATTCGTTTCCACTGCGCCACTACAGGAACTCCAAATAGTACAGTAATTTTAGCAGTGTAATACAAATACAGGCTAGTTAGGTCAGTGAAATATAACAGAAAATTCAGAAAAAGTAACTACTGTATGATCAAGATGGATTATGTAATAAAGAATAATTCTGGGACCATTGGTAACTATTTGGGAAAATAATGTTTGTTTCCTCCTTCCTATCAAAGAAATCCTAACCAGATTAAGAGTTAAACATGAAAGATGAAATCATTAAAGAACAGGAAGTATTTATAGACTCCAAATCTGGAAGTTAGTGAGGGCCTTATAAACTTAAAATTGAAGAAAATGTAGGATAGTTCGATGTATTTGAAGTTTTATATGCCAAGGGACACCATAAACAAAATTTATGGTCAATGTAAGTTGTCAATATAATTGCACTATATATATGTTGTAAGTATATGTAACATATGCTATTATGTATATGTTGTATATATAGTGTATATACATATACACATACTAATATGTTAAATATTTGTAGAAAACACAGCCAAAAACATCCAAGTAAAAAAAATAGCTAGGTAGTTTACAAAAAAGAAAAGACATTGATCAACAAATAATGCAAAATGTTTAATACATCTAGTATTCAATTTAAAGAGAGAAGTTTTTCCAACCATCAAACTGGCAAAGATTAAAAAGAAAACTAGCATAACATTGTGAATATTCTAAATGCCACTGAATTGTTCACTTTAAAGTGGTTGATTTTTATGTTATGTATAATTCAACTCAGTTTTGAAAGAGAGGGGAAAAAAAGAATGATTAAATCCACTTGGGGTGTGTACGGGGGAAATAGGCACTCTCAGCCACTGCAGTTTGTATTGAGAATTGGTATAAAAATTTCTGGAAGACAAACTGGCAGAATGTAGCAAAAAACCTTGTGAAAGTGTTTGTACCCTTTCCTTTTACTCTGTTGATCCACTTACAGGAATATATACCTAGGAAATAATTACATGTGCTTAGATTTATGTATAAGTTATTTTTAATGGTGAAAATTAAAATTAATTACAGTGTTCAACCATAGAGAATTGTTTAAATAAATTATATCCATATAATATTCACTCACTAAAAATCACACAAGCAAGTAATATTTTGGAGATGCTGTACCATAGGAGGAGGAAGACAAAGGGGCAATTTAATTTAAAAATTATTATTTTTTCTTCCATAGTCTGAAACGTAAGCCTTTGTTTCTGAATTCTCTTTGTTTCAGGAGGAAAATGCAGTAGTCTTGAGTATATAGTTTTATTATAAGCCAGAAAGCAGGATGGTATGGGTTTGGCTGTAGGTGCTCTTACCTTTGTCAAGGAAGGATACAATGGGATTCTAATTTTCTAAAATAATGTTTTTTATTATATACATGAACATGTAAACAAAAAAAGCCTAGAAAGAGATATACCTAAATATTAATGGTATTTCTGCATATGGAATTATTTTATGTGGTATTTTTATATTTACAAGATGAACATATATCTCTTTAAAGTCAGAAAGAAATTATTTAAAAAAACTAAGTGAGGAGTCTTGTTATTTACAGATGTGGTCCGTGGACCAGCAGTGTTAGCATCACCTGGGAACATGTTAGAAATGCAGATTCTCAGACCCCACTCAGGCCTCCTGAATCAGCATCTTGATTTTAACCTGTTTCTTAGCCAGTATTTCCTAAATAAGCAATGCCGGTTCTTTTCTTACAATCAGTTCCTCTATGACTTGGTGTGTCATCTATGACCCCTCTGTTTCTTTGTCTTCCCATCTCCCATCCATCGCTAAATCTCTTCCCTTTCAAAATATATCCAGAATCTGACCACTTCTCATCCCCTCACTGTAAAGATCACCGAAGTCCAAACCACTATTTGTTTTCTGGAACTGTTGCAGAGCCATCAGCCTTGGCTCCTGCTTTTATCTGTGTTCTCACAAGTCGAGTCTCTGCACAGCAGCCAGAGTGATCCTTTTAAGACACAAACTGGGTCTTGACTCTGTGTTCAGAATGGTTCAGTGACTGCTTATTTCACTCAGAATAAAACCGCAAATCCTACTGTGTACTGGTCATGCCAAGCGAATGCACTATCACATTAGGGTCTTTGCCCCTGTTGTTCCCTGAGGGGCGGTAGAGCATAGTCTCACTGGTCAAGAGCAAGCAAGACTCTTTGGAGCCAAACTCTCTGGGTTCCCAGTTTAGCTCTGCTGTTTACTAACTGTCTGGGTTAAACAAGTTACCTTAACTCTCTGAGCCTCTGTTTCCTCCTCTGTAAAAAGAGGATCATAATAGTATGTACGTGCAGTGGTTAACAGGATCATAAATGAATTTATCTCTGTAAAGCAATTGCAATACTGACTGGCACAGGAGAAAATGCTTTGTAACTATTAAACATTTTTATTCCCATAGGTTTCCAAATGACTCACTCCCTCATTAAGATCTCCACTCGAATGTACCCTGCTTGAAGACACCTCTGAATACTCTTCCTCCCCCTCCATTTTGCTCTGTTTCATTTTTCTTATTAGCACTAGTCGATATCTGAACATGTCTGTTCATTTGTTTGCTATTGATTTCTACCCTCTAGAACGTGGCTTCCATCGAGAACTGGGTTTTGTTCTAGTTGAGAGCGTCTAGTGTGTGCAGTTTAAGATAAAAGATCTTGAGTTGGTGAAATCTTACTTGTTATTTGAAGATACCTAATTTAAATCCAAGAACTAATCCTTGGAGAAATGAGACAAATTAGGATGTACACACAGAGCACATATGTATCAGCATAAGGAGGCCAGTTATTCTTGCTTGGGAAAGAACCTTTTTTTCTTAATCTGAAAGCATGCTTTTCCTCTTGTGTCAAAATATTCTGTCTTTCATTAAATGCTTTAGATAGTATAGTTTTAAAATTTCACTGGTATTCACATTTTTATTGCCCCTTTTAAAAATAACCGTATTTTCCCTATTTTTAAGTAAGTTGTCAGCCTTATAGTGCTTTTCAAAATTCAAAAAATATTACTACTCTGTGAAATCCAAAAATCTGAGCATGGCTCAAAATATAAATGTAGATAACATATCTGATTTTACAGATGTAAAGTTCTAACTCCAGCAAATACCTGGGAAGTTGTGTTATTAATTGAAAAATTTTGCTGCCACTTTATTCATTGTATTTTTTTCCATTTTAAAAGTGTAGTTGTAGTTGACTTAAAATGCTGTGATAATTTCTTGCTTTCCAACAAAGTGATTAGTTTATTTGTTGTATTTTACCTGTTACATTTAAAAAATATTCCAGCCCTCTATTTTTTTTTTAAGTAAGAAGAAATGCGAGTTTCAATTACTAGTCTTTATTATGAAAAAAAGTATTAGGCATATGACTTAGGCATGAAAACAAAAGGCTTTCTCATAATCTACACTTGGTTTCCAGTTGAAAGACTTGGTTTAAATTGTTAGGAGTTCCCACTGCAGCTCAGCAGTAACAAACTTGACTAGTATCTTTGAGGATGTGGGTTTAATCCCTGCCCTTGCTCAGTGGGTTAAATATCCAGTGTTGCTGTGAGCTGTGGTGTAGGTTCCCTTTTCTCCACACACTCTCCAGCACTTATTGCTTGTAGAGTTTTTGATGATGGCCATTCTGGTTGGTGTAAGGTGATACCTCATAGTGGTTTTGGTTTGCATTTCTTTAGTAATGAGTAATGTTGAACATCTTTGCATGTGTTTTTTGGCCATCTGAATGTCGTCTTTGGAGAATTGTCTGTTTATTTCAGACAATTTTTTGATGGGGTTGTTTTCTTTTTTTTTTTTTTTTTTTGGTATTGAACTGTAAGAGGTGTTTATAAATTTTGGAGATTAATCCCTTGTCAGGCGATTCACTTGCAAATATTTTCTCCCGTTCTGTGGGTTGTCTTCATTTTGTTTAGGGTTTTTTTTGCTGTGCAGAAACTTTTAAGTTTAATTAAGTCCCATTTGTTTATTTTTCTTTTTATTGTCATTACTCTGAGAGGTGGATCTGAGAAGATGTTGCTGTCGTTTATATATGAGAGTGTTTGGCTTATGTTTTCCGCTAAGAGTTTTATAGTATCTGGTCTTATATCTAGGTCTTTAAACCATTTTGACTTTATTTTTGTGTATGGTGTTAGGAAGTGGTTTTTTTTTTTTTTTTTTTTTTTTTTTTTTTTTTTTTTTGTCTTTTTAGGTCCACACCTGCAGCATATGGACGTTCCCAGGTTAGGGGTCTAATCGGAGCCGTTGCTGCCAGCCATAGCCACAGCCACAACCACACCAGATCCGAGCCGTGTCTGTGACCTATACCACAGCTCACAGCAACGCTGGAGCCTTAACCCACTGAGTGAGGCCAGGGAGTGAACCCGCAACCTCGTGGTTCCTAGTTGGATTCATTTCTGCTGCAGCACAATGGGAACTCCTACGAAGTGTTCTAGTTTCATTTTTTTTACATGTGGTTGACCAGTTTTCCCAGCACCACTTATTGAACAGGCTGTCTTTTCTCCAATGTATATCCTTGCCTCCTTTGTCATAGATTAGTTGACTATAGGTGCGTGGGTTTAATTCTGGGCTTTCTATCCTGTTCCACTGATCTATATTTCTGTCTTTGTGCCAGTACCATACGGTTTTGATGACTGTAGCTTTGTAGTAGAGTCTGAAGTCAGGGAGCCTGATTCCTCCAGCTCCATTTTTCTTTTTCAGGATGTCTTTGGCTATTCTGGGTCTTTTGTGCTTCCAAACAAACTTTAAAATATTTTGTTCTAGTTCTGTGAAGAATGTCCTTGGTACTTTGATAGGGATTGCATTGAATCTGTAGATTGCCTTGGGTAGTATAGTCATTTTGATAATATTGACTCTTCCAATCCAAGAGCATGGTATGCCTTTCCATCTGTTTGTGTCATCCTTGATTTCTTTCATGAGCGTCTTAGTTTTCAGAGTACAGGTCTTTTGTCTCTTTAGGTAGGTTTATTCCTAAGTATTTTATTCTTTTTGATGTGAGCATAAACGGGATTGCTTCCCTAATTTCTCTTTCTGATCTTTCATCGTCAGTATATAGAAATGCAGTTGATTTCTGTGTGTTAATTTTGTATCCTGCAACTTTGCCAAATTCATTGATGAGCTCTAACAGTTTTCTGGTAGAGTCTTTAGGATTCTCTAGGTATACTGTCATGTCATCTGCAAATAGTGATAGTTTTACTTCTTCCTTTCCAACTTGGATTCCTTTTATTTCTTTTACTTCTCTGATTGCTGTGGCTAGGACTTCCAAAGCTATGTTGAATAGTAGTGGTGATGGTGGACATCCTTGTCTTCTTCCTGATCTCAGAGGGAATTCTTTCAGCTTTTCACCATTGAGAATGATGTGAGCTCTGGGTTTGTCATAGATGGCCTTGATTATGTTGAGGTAGGTTCCCCCTATGCCCACTTTCTGAAGGGTTTTTTATCAGAAATGGGTGTTGGATTTTGTCGAAGGCTCTTTCTGCATCTATGGAGGGGATCATATAGTTTTTATTCTTCAGTTTGTTAACGTGGTGTATCACACTGATTGATTTTTGGATATTGAAGAATCCTTGCATCCCTGGGATAAATCCCACTTGATCATGATGTACAATCCTTTTAATGTATTGTTGGATTCAGTTTTTCTAGTATTTTCTTGAGGATTTTTGCATCTATGTTCATCAGTGAAATTGGCTTGTAATTTTTTTGTGCTATCTTTGTCTGGTTTTG
>PVHT021183519.1:11349004-11392406 GCA_004024745.2 Catagonus wagneri
TTTTTTTTTTTTTACCCTGAAGTTTTGATATAGGAGTCTATATTCAAATGAGATTGTTTTAAGTTGTTGGTTTCTTAATTGCACATGCATCTCCAGTGACCTGCATTTGTGCTCTCTTCTCACGATTTCTGATTTTGGTAGCATAGTTGTGTAGGGATAATTTAGTATCTTTACTGTATATATGCCTTTACTGGTGAGCCTTGTCATTTGTGATGTTTTTGTTTCTGGTAGTGGCCTTTTCTTTTCTGACTAGAGAAGTTCCTTTAAGATTTGTTGTAAAGCTGGTTTAGTGTTGCAGAAATCTCTTAGGTTTTGCTTATCTGTAAAGGTTTTGATCTCTCCTTCAAATCAGAATGTGAGCCTTGCAGGGTAAAGCAATCTTGGTTGGAAGTTTTTCCCTTTCATCACATTAAGTATATCATGCCACTCCCTTCTGGCCTGCAGAGTTTCAGATGAAAAATCTGCTGATAACCTTATTGGAGTTCCCTTGTATGTCATTTGTTTCTTTTCCCTAGCTGCTTTCAAAATTTTCTCTTTTTCTTTAATTTTGGTCATTTTGATTAATATGTGTCTTGGGGTGTTCCTCCTTGGGTTTATTTTATATGGTACTCATTGCGCTTCCTGAATTTGAGTGGTTCCTTTCCCATATTAGGGAAGTTTTCGGCTATTATCTCTTCAAATAGTTTTTCTGTCCCCTTCTCTCTCTCTTCTCCCTCTGGCACCCCTATAATACGGATATTGGTGTGTTTAACATTATCCCAGAGTTCTCTGAGACTCAGCTCATTTCCTTTCAATCTTCTATCTCTTTTCTCTTCCGCATTAGTGATTTCCACTAATCTGTCCTCCACCTTGCTGATTCGTTCTTCTGCCTCCTGTATTCTACTGTTGGCTGCTTCTAATGAATTTTTTATTTCAGTTATTGTATTCTGCATCTCTTCTTGTTTAATTTTTACAGCTTGTATTTCTTTGCTCACTGTTTCCTGTAAATTATCAATCTTTGCCTCCAGTTTATTTCCAATGCCTTGCATCATCTTCAGCATCAACAGTCTAAAGTCTCTTTCTAGGAGGCTGATAATCTCCTCATCACTGAGCTGTTTTTCTGGGCTTTTCTCTTTCTCCCTTACCTGTGTTATAGTTTTCTGTCTTTTCATTTTTATAGGTTTTTGGTGTGGTGACCTTTTTGCCAACAATAGAGTGGTAGCCTCTCTTAGTTCAGGTGTTTGCCTCCCCTGTGGCTAAAGTTGGTATGGAGGGGGCTTGCTGTAGGCTTCCTGATGGGAGGGACTGACGCCTGCCCACTGGTAGGTGGGGTTGATTCCTCTCCCTCTGATGGGTAGGGCTTTGTCTCTGGATGAGATTAGAGGCTGGCTGTGTGCCTGAGGGGTCTTTAGGCAGCCTGTTTCCTGATGGGTGGGCTGTGATCCCACCTGAATTGTTGTTTGGCCTGCGGCTTCTCAGTGCTGATGGGAGGGACCAGATTTTTCCCAGAAATGGCCCCCTCCAGAGAATTGCAGGCTGATGAATGTTCCTGAGAGCTTTGCCTCCAATGCCCTTCCCTCACAACAAGCCACAGTCACCCCTGTTTTCCCAGGAGATCCTCCAAGAATTGCAGTCAGGTTCTACCCGGATTCCTATGGAGACTGCTTTGCCATGGGACCCAGTGCACGTGAAAGTCTGTGTGTGCCTTTCAAGAATGGGGTCTCTGTTTCCCCCAGTCCTGCGGAGCTCCTGCACACAAGCCCTGCTGGCCTTCAATGCCAGATGCTCTGGGGGCTCTTTCTCCCTGTGCCTGATCCCCAGGTGTGGGGTTTAGACGTGGGGCTCAGAACTCTCAGTCCTGTAGCTGAGTCTCTGTGATGCATTTACTTTCCAGTAATCACCCCTCCTACCTCTTGATGTGGTCTCCTCTTTGTCTTCTGGAGTAGAATATCTTTTTTGGAAGTTTACAGTCCATTTGGTTGAAGGCTGCTCGGCATTTGGTTGTAGTTTTGCTGTTTTTTGGGGGAGAAGTTGAACTCCAGTCCTTCTGTTCCACCATCTTAATCCAATCTCTCCTCCAGAAGGATTTTAAAAGATACAAATTAATAGCCAGGTGAAGAAATACATGGGATGAGGTCCCAAACAATGGAGCTTCTGTCCTCATGAAGGTTGGTGCCTGGCATGGTTGTTAAGTGGAAGTGTTCTTGTTACCTGCATGGAAGCTCTGAGGAACAAGAGCCAAAACCCTGTCCTTTTGGGTTTTTATGGAGGCTTCATTAGTCATGATTGACTAAACCATTGGCCAGTTAGGATTGATTCAACCTCAAGCTCTTTTCCCCTCCATGGAAATCAAGGCCAGCTTTCTACTCACATGGTTGGTACTCCTAGCAACCAGCCCCTACCCAGGGGTGGGATCCAAAAGTCACCTTCATTAACATAAACCCCATTGTGATGGATGCTCCCATTGCTCTTATCAGTTGGAAAATTCCAAAGGTTTTGGGAACTGTGAGCTAGGGACTATGGAAGAACACCAATATATATATCTGAGGAATATATTTTGGTCCTCTAAATAATCAAATATATATATTTCTTATTTTACAGTATTGCAAATGGATTTTAGTTCTATAGGAAGTAAGATGTTGATAATGGGAAATAAAGACAATTTTAACTGCATGTCTTGAGTTAAAGCTTTTGTTCAACCAGCTAAAAAGAAAATCCATGAGGCATGCTCTCCAAATTTTAAATGCACTGATTTTTTTTTTTTTTTTTTTTTGTTAAATCGGGAAGTTCAGGAGCTCTTGTTGGGACTCCGCCAGGTACCAAGCCGACTAGTATCCATGAGGTTGCAGGTTTGATCCCTGGCTTCACTCAGTGGGAGGATCTAGCATTTTGCTGAGCTGTGGTGTAGGTCACAGTTGTGGCTTGGATCCCACATTGGTTGTGGCTATGGTGTGGCAGCTGAAGCTCTGATTTGATCCTGGGCTGGGAACTTCCATATGCCACAAGCACAGCCCTAAAAAGCAAACAAACAAACAAAAAACAGCAAGAAAAGTTCATATTATTATAAAATTATATTATAGGAATATATAGTACAAATTATATTTGTAGACTAGTAAGTACCATTAACACTAAAGAAACATTAAAGACTTTATTTTCTTGACATTTAATTTAGTTCACTTCTTTCTATTATATGTTTACAAGTTCTGCTAACATTCTCCCCTTTTCTTGTTGCTTTGTAATGCTATAATCAATTTGTTATGTTTGATATCGCTAACTAGATTTGAAAACTATTTAGGCTAAGAAATAGTTACCTTCCTTTATAAACATTCCTTTATAAACATTTACACATTGTTAAAATGCTGTCCACACAGTGGATGGTTATTTAACTATAGTGATATTTAAAGTATACATACCCAGAGTTGGTATCACTAGTGAAAACTCTCAGGGCTATTTCAGGATGTTTACTGATAACTTTCTATTGGAAGCAGGAAAAGAGAACCATATGCATTTGCTTGTTTTGGGGACTTCCCCAAACTAGATCAGAATGGAGGCCTCAAATTTTCAGTGGCAATTTTTTATCCTCACAGACCACTGTGTACTTCTTGCTCTTCTTTGTTAAATTTATTCCTAAGTATTTTACTCCTTTTGATTCTATTGTTTTGCCTTTTTTCTTTTTTAGGACTGTACTCATGGCATATGGAAGTTCCCAGGCTAGGGGTCAAATTAGAGCTATAGCTGTCGGCCTATGGCACAGCAATGCAGGATCCAAGCTGCGTCTGTGACCTACACCACAGCTTGCGCCAACGCCAGATCCCCAACCCACTGAATGAGTCCAGGGATGGAACTTGCATCCACATGGATCCTAGTTAAGTTAGTTTTGGCTGAGCCACAGTGAGAACTCCCTTGATTTTATTGTTAATGGAATTATTTTCTTAATTTTTATTTTTGCTGAATATATAGAACTACAATAGATTTTGCTATTTGATCTTGCATCCTGTAACCTTGATGAACTCATTTATTGGTTCTGGTAGTTTTTTGATGGATTCTTTAGGACTATTTCTATAGGATCATATCATATACAAATACGGAGTTATACTTTTTTATCAATCTGGTTGCCTTTTATTTCTATTTCTTGGCTAATTTCTTTGGCTAGAACCTAGAGTACTATGTTGAATAGAAGTAGTGATAGCAGAAATCCTTGTCTGGTTCTTCATCTTAGGGGGAAGTCTTTCACCATTAAGTATGATGTTAAGCTGTGTTAGATGTCTTTTGTAAGATTGAGAATTTGCCTTCTATTCTTAGTTTGTTGAGTGATTTTTTTAAATCAGGAAAGGGTGCTAGATTTTGTCAAACGTTTTCTGTATCTGTTGGACTAGCCAGATGGTTTGCTTTTTTTGTTTTTATTAATATGATGTATTACATTGATCTTTTATGTGTTGAACCTAGAGCACTCTTCTAATACTTTTCCTTCACAAAAGGTTAAATGAGTAATTTATGAATCCTTAAAACTCTGAAGTTTGTCATTAGATTTATGGATGATATCTTGCCTGGATTCAGGGTTCTTGGAATGTAGTTCTTTTTATCTTCTTTAAGGTCTGTATACTTCTTTCAGATTCCAGTATGGTATATGAAAGAGTCAGTGGCAGTCTGTTTGTTTAACCTTTGTAAGTACCCTTTTCTTTCTCTCTTGAAGTCTGTAAGAATTGAGTTTTACTCTTAGAGTTCAAAAATTTTACCATGGTATGTGAATTGTGTGTCTTTTCCCCCCTATTTTAACTGCCTGTCATTCGGTAAGCTCCTTTGACCTGAAAATTCAATTCTTTCTTCAGCTCAGAAGTTTTCCTATTTGAACATTGCTTCTGTTCTTTTCTCTTTTTCCAAATGTCCTAGTGTTTGCATATTAGGCTTTCTAGATCAGTCCTCCATTCCTCTTGTATTCTAATAATAATCTACATTTCTTTGTAATTTTTGCTTTATGATATGATTGTTTCTTTATTTTCCAGTTTACTAGTTTGATTTTTCAATACTAGCCAATTTTACTTCCTCTACTGAAATTTTTTTTTTGTCTTTTTGCCTTTTCTAGGGCCACACTCGTGGCATATGGAGGTTCCCAGGCTAGGGGTCTAATCGGAGCTGTAGCTGCCAGCCTACACCAGAGCCGCACCAACGCGGGATCCGAGCCGCGTCTGCAACCTACACCACAGCTCACAGCAACGCTGGATCCTTAACCCACTGAGCAAGGCCAGGGATCGAAGCCGCAACCTCATGGTTCCTAGTTGGATTCGTTAACCACTGAGCCACAATGGGAACTCCCCTTCTCCTGGAATTTTAACCCCAGATTTCACATTTCTTTTAGCCTCCATCCCTCCAAAATTTTTGTAATGATTGTCTATGTGTATCTCCTTAAGTATTCTTATTACATATTACTGTTTCTTCCATTAACTTGGCCTTGGTAGATGGTGACTGTTCTCTCCGTTCTGATTTCCCTACTTTGAACCTACTACATCTTCCCTTATATGGCTATGAAGTTTCTTTGCTTCTTTATGTCAAGTGGAGAGTGTTTTCCCAAGGCCCTGTATAGGTGTTGTGGGTGAAGTCTGTAAGGCCACGGGGAATATTGCCAGTAACTTGCAGAAACTGAGCTCAAAAATTGTGAGATAGCAGTTGGGTGTAGAGAGGCTGTTTGAGTCAATGGCAAGATGAAGAACTGGAGGCACTGAAGAAGTAACACTCAGAAGCAGATAGGTTATGCCAGGATCAGAAATCTCAGTTCTTGCAGAGGCCTGCTGTTTGTTATCATCCTTGCTTTCTCACAAAACCTTTGCATAGCCTCTTAGAACACAAGTTATGTATCTTCTCTTCCCATCTAGTCCTACCACACACCTGCCCTCCACCCCTTTCTTGAGGGGGCTTGATTTGCTTTCTCTTTCCAGACCATGCAGCAGACAGACCCCTGTTGTTATGAGATGCTTTTAGCTCTGCACAGGGCTCAGACGATGTGGAGACCCATCTCTTTCAACATCCTTTCTGTAGTGACTTAGATTTAACTCACCAGTTATCTCCTTTTTAGTAATTTCTTCCTAACAATTTGATTCCTTTCCTAAATCCTTTCTCTGAAATTCTCCTTCAGTTCCTGAAGTTTAACTCCCATCTTAGAGCCTTTGATCTGTACAGATTTACTAAAGTGTCTCATATAATTGGTTAAGGGATACTCATCTGTAGCTAATTTTGCTCCTCTCATGTAATAGAGACTTTGCTTTAGGGTTAAGTAAAAAGCCAATAATTGTGAGTAATGTACTAATCAAGCAGAATTTCCCTTTTTGAATGTATTTCCTAGGTATTTATGGTTATGTTCTCTTTTCCTAATTGATGTATTTACTGTTCTAATTTACTTCTCTTCTCTAGTTCAGGTATCACAAAGTGCCAACTATTTGTTGCATTCTACCTGGGGCTGATGCTTTCTGTTGGAACAGAATAAAATTGCCATCGTGTTGTCTTAAAAATAAGCTTACCTTTTCATTTGATATACATGTCCTGCCTCCCCATACCTCTTATGCCCGACACTGTTATTAACTTTCCTATCCCTCAAGGCATTTGGCTATTAAGTTTGAGGCCTTGGGTTCAAGATGTCACTGAATTTATCTGCTTGCAAATATTTTTCTTACATGTTTATAATGGATAATGTGAATTGCAGTTTAGATCTGTTCTTTATAATTATTGTTGGGTACGCATAGAGAATGACTTTGAATTGCTGTCCTATCCAATTAAAACAGTGATGTTTCTAAAATTTTCTATCCCAAATATGTTATTGTATGTTTTTATTTAATTAGGTTGCCTGTCATCTGCTAAAGGTGTAATTAGTAAATCCTGTTTCTATTGTGTTTTATTCAAAACTAAAGTACTAAAAGGTACTTTGAAAACAAGATAATTTATCCTGTGTGCTTTGACAAACCTGACTCTTGTCGTTTTCACAAATGACATCCTTTGTTTATACCAGGTCGTTATTAGTGTTACATAAATTCTCCATGGTATTGGCATCTCTTTGTTTCCTGAAATAGGTGTACCAATCCATTTCATTTTAGTTTAGTTGAATTCTCTTTATGATCTTTCGTTCAATTGAATCATCTCTTTATGATTGTAGAGTAAGTGAAATTTACTCCAAAATACAATTTAGAAATGCAAACTAAATGTTCCCCTGTAGGGGGTGCAATATGTTTTAAACTCTTAATATGTGTAATGAAGGCTTTAAAAACCATAGAGGGAGCATTCATAGGCTTTCTCCATATTAACTGAGGTTATTTAAATGATTTGAAAACCTTGAATATTTATAATAGCCAATGTTTTCCTCATGTTATAAAATTCGCATAATATTAGGATAACTAAAATACTTTTTTTTAAGTGGTTTTGGGCATTGTATTAATCAGGATTCTCCAGAGCATAATCAATAGTGTGTGTGTGTATGTATGTACATACATACACATATATACATATATGCATACACATAAACTATATATACACAAAAACACACTGTATATGGGTATACACACACACATATGGAAAGAGAGTTTCATTATTATGGGGACTGGCAAATCTGAAATCTATAGGGCAGTCTGCCTGACTGGAAATTCAGGTAAAATATCTAAGTTTCAGGCTGGAAACTGAATTCTTTTCTTGGAAACTTCAGTCTTTCTTTTAAGGTCTTCAACTGATTGGATGCGGCTCACTTATGGAGGATAATCTGCTTTGCTTAAAGTCCCCTGATTGTAAATGTTAATCAAATCTAACAAATAACTTTGCAGCAACACCTTAACTGGTATTCATCCAAACAGCCAAGCACCACAGCCTAGCCATGTTGATGCATAAAATTAATTATTACTGTTGTTTTGCATACATTTTTGTCAATGCAGGCACGAATCAAAATTAAAGATAATGGGAGTTCCTGTCGTGGTTCAGTGGTTAACGAACCTGACTGACATCCATGAGGGTGCAGGTTCAGTCCCTGGCCTTACTCAGTGGGTTAAGGATCTGGTGTTGCAGTGAGCTGTGGTGTAGGTCACAGACGTGGCTTGGATCCCATTTTGCTGTGGCCCTGGCATAAACTGGTTGCTACAGCTCTGACTGGACCCCTAGCCTGTGAACCTCCATATGTCGTGGGTGTGGACCTAAAAAGAAAGACAAAAAACAAAAAACAAAATTAAAGATAACAGTAGCTAGATTCTTTTTTTTGGTAGCTTGGAATCAATATTTAGTAAAGATCTGCAGTCTTAAAGATGCAGATGTATACTTTGGTGCTCTGAAGTTGAGTGGGTGGGACATGTGATATATAAACCATAAATCATCTTTCATATCAGTTTGGACTTTTTCCATAATATTTTTTGGACAATCTCCTATAATTGTATTGTCCTGGTTTGTCCTTTGAAACTTTCAAGTTCTTTTTGTTCGTTCAATATTAGGCATTTTTGAATATAAAATTAAAATAATGACCAAAATGTGGGCAAGAGAAGGCTAATGAACTTGCTATCTTGTGGAATTTCTGAAATCCTAAAATTGTTACAACACAGAATGTTCCAGGACCTCACACATACCCATAAAATAAATCTTCTGGGCTATGTTCCTCATGTGGTTTGTGTATGCTTCCAGCTCAGGGAGATGTCAAGCTTACTTTTCCTTTGACCTTTCATGATTCAGTTGGAAGTCTTCTGGTTGCACTTACCCTCTAAATTTTTTTTTTTGTCTCTAAGTTTTTGTCTCCTGTAGTTCAGTTCACATAAAATCTTCTTTTCCCCTCTGTAGTCCTAAGGTGGCCTCCCTCTCTGTCTTTCCTCTCTTCTCTCTCTCTCTCAGTTCTGATGCTGGATGTTAATAATATACTGTCCTAAACTTTGGATTTCTAATTTTCAACTTAAGTTAATCTTCATGTACATTTTCCCTAAGGTGACCACAATTTACTTTTTAAAACCTAGAATGGTGAATGGAAGTTTAGTGTGTGTCTTTTTAATGATTGGAGCTTGATCTCTATGTGACTTTCCATTAGTTAGGCGTCATGTGGCCCCAGGATTGGGCAGGAAATTAGTTTCTGTCCAGAATAACAGGATACACCCAGAAATGATACTCTTAGCTCTGAAGGTTGTTTGCTGCAGAAGCACAAATAGAAATAGTGGCTTAGTGATTGACTTAACTCATTAGATAGCCTGCTGATAAGAATTGTTGTTTAGAATTTGGAAGAAAAGAAGGTTATTTTTGTTTGTTTTTCAGGGTTTGGTATAAGTCCCAGTTACAGAGAAAAGTAAGAAGGAAAAATGTTACTTTCATATAGTATTGAGAAATATTGTATCATAAATCAAATTGTACAGGGTTAGTCATTTGTCAGCTTGTGTCCTGATACCGTATTGTGTGAATGTGTATGTGTTGGGGCATATACGTTCATGAGGCAGCTCCTAATATAAAGTTTGTTAGCTTTTCAGTGACTTATTAAAGAAAAGTATTGAGGAAATGATGGAAAGAAGTTTTGGGTTTTAATTATTATTTTTTTGGCAAGCTCAGCTTTTTCAAGCTGTTTATTTTTGCAGATGTATTTCTTCACTTCTTAAGAATGAAGCTGGGAATGTTTGCTGGCTTGCAGGTTAGTACCACCCAGAAATTTTTTGAAAATATGTTTTCTTAAAAGATATATATATTTTTTTTTGGTGAGAGAAATAGGGAATCTTTGCATTTTTGTGAACTAGAAGGTTTGAAAGGTATATTTAAATAATGTATTTTTAATATTGCTTGTGAATATACTGCTTATTTTCAGTCCATATTGGCTTTTTGGCTTGTTTGGGGTATTCATTATTTCTGTGGAAAATTGGAATATACTATTTGTGTCATTTTAGAATCTTTTCTTACCATCCAGGGAGCTTCCTACAGAGGGTCGTCTTCAAGGATATTGATACTTATTAGTATATTGTGACTATTTGATCCATCAACAACTCTACACTGCTTATAGAGTATTTCTTGTACAGTTAAAATAAGTATATTAAGACATTGTTTGAACGAGACTGGAATAAAGAGAAAATGACCTTCATTTGGCAGACATTTATTAAGCCACCCAGTTGTGACAGGCATTGACGCCGTCATGTCTACAGAAGCTGACAGTTTAGCCAAAAATGAAAGCAATTATATTTGGTATAGTGACTGTTTACAAAAGGGGTTCCTTTTCCTGATGGTGTCCATTTCTGGCCATCTGCAGATGGCCTGTCACTTTGAGTTTTGAAGTTGGAAAGCAAAGTAGAAGCAAGGATGCAGGGAAAGTTACTCTGAAATAAAAAAGAAAAATTTAAGCCTCCTATAGAGAACCATGGTACTATGCTCTTTTCTCTTAAATCCTAGATAAAACTAATACATGTTATAATGCAGAGTTACTCAAGTTGAGGGATGTATCCTACCCTCTTGAAGAAAAATTAAATTCCTGTGGACTTAGGTATTGATTGAAATTATTATTTTAATATTACTTAAGTTCTCTTTTACTTATATTACTTATTATGTAACTTAGTATGCACAAACATAAAACTACATATGCTATTTTATGCTTATAACTCTTATACTAAATAAAACCAAAACAAATGTACAAATTAAATAGGACTACAAAACCACTGCGATTCAAATGAATGTTGCAAGTCAAACCACCATGGCTTTAATGGGATGGGTGACAGTGCTTTGGTGAAATAGTGTTGATTTGGAGAATTACAGCAGAAAGATGTTACCACAAGTCTAATTCTGTGGTTCTTCCGTTTCTGTATTTAGATTTTGGTAATACTTACTCAGCAAATGCCTGTTTACATAAGTTATTCAAAGACTCTCAATACCTTTGTCTGTGATTGGACTTAGGCAAATCAAACCTCATTTTTGCCAGTGAGTAATCTTGAAACAGCACATTGAAGCTGTATCACGTGGGAATTCTGTAAAACTTTATTACTTAAGAGATAATGTTCGGTTGATTAATGTCTTCATTAAATTGTATCTAATGGAATTATTGCTAGGATTGGGGTTAGAAGAACTCTTACTAGAAAATGAAGACCATACTTATTTCTAATAAATTGATATGAGTTGGAACAGTCAAATATGATATTGGGCTCTCCCACCACTTGGTTTATATAGAGTCTTCCAGTCAGCTTGCCCTGACATAAATCAACAAATTCAATTTTACATACAAACTAGTGCATAAAAATCTTAAAGCAGTATGCAGGTGCAGGGGGTCATCCAAAAGGTGCAGACTATCTTCAGATTTAACTTTACAAGATGGTCATAAAAATTAAAACAAAATTTAAAAAAACAACAGCAAGAATTTGAAGACCTTTAATAATATATCTGTAGGACTTAGTATGAGAAATACTGCTTTAGAGTACTCAACAGTTGCTGAGGTGAAAAAAAAGGACCTTGGGCTCTAGATCCAGATTTCTATTTATTTAAGCAAATTGATAAATACTTTCTCAATTCTATATCCACTATTAAAGTATAGCTTTACAATGATATTTAAATCTGATGCCCAGGGCCTGACATGAAATAAAAAGAATAATGTCCAAGGTTTTGAGAGACAAGTCAAACTACTGTTAGCCCTTGCTTTGTGCAGGCTATGATCATTCCTGATCTCCTTTGCTGGCCTGAAAGACTGACTGAAGCCCAGCTATGATGGCCTCTGTATCCAGACCTGGCTGTGGGCAGTGTTGTTACTTCTGTGTTGGAGTATATAATTTTTATCTTACTTTGAGGGCTGTGACATTGAATTTTCAGGTGTTTAATTCCTAAATATCAGAAGTGACTCATTTACTAAAGAGTAAATTTAATTCTGTTCTTACCTGTTTCCCTCCCCCCTCCCACTGTCTGTGTTTCAGATATCTAAATGAAATCTACCATTTCTCCATATGTTACATCACAGTGCCTTCTTTCTTTTACACCTTTAAAACTCATTATTTCCATCTTTAATTGATGAGAAGAATGTGACAATCAGTGCTTGAAAATTCAGTCAGAGCAAACTCTTATCTGCTTGATGATACGTGATGCTAGGAGTTCTGCTTTATTCCTTTTTTTCTCTATAATTTATTTTTAGCTAACTTCCATCTGGCAGGATTTCAGTCTGAGGCATAACATGCTTATATCTGATGATTGTAAGCTCCACCTACTTCCTGCTTTAGCACTAGGCACATAGTAGGTATTGTAGATGAATAAAGGAATAAACAGGTGAAGAAATGAATGAATGAAATTAGTGTAGTAGTAGGGGTGATGGTGTAGCCATGTTAGTTTTTTTTAGCAAGGCACATTTTAGATTGTTTTTGATTTGAAGCTGGATATTTTTGTTTTACTTCATATCGCCTGAGCTTTTTTCTTTTTTTCTTTTGAGAGATGCAAGAGTCTTTTGAAAAAGTTGTTAATTCCTCTGGGTAATGACATTAATGGTGGATGGATTGCCTTTCATATTGCAGGAAACAGTTGTCATAGATCACACATCAAATTGCACATACAATTTCTAATTTGTTTTGCTTTTTAATTTTAGTTGAGTTCACCTCTCATCCTGTATCTTCAATATTATCTCCATTCCCCTGCAGTGCTGGCTGAATGCATTTCCCTGTGCTTTATTGAAGCTGAAATAACCCAGTTATGATCATATTAACAGTGGTCTGTCAAGTAGGCTTTTGCTATCTGCTTGCCTGCTTCCAGTATCAAAATAGGAATGAAAACACTAAAAGAGTACAAGGAAAACAGCTTTGTAACATTATGCATGTAGCTTATTACCCATACCTCCATGATATGTCTGAAACTGGGGAAATTGAGTACCTTCCTCACTAGTCAGTTCACCCATTTGGTTAGCAGATTTCCTTTTATAAAGTAGTTATGGTCATTCTCTGGTGGCCTAGTAGTTAAGGACTCAGCTTTGTCACTGCAGTGGCTCAGGTTACACCTGTGGCTCGTGTTCAGTCCCTGGCCTGAGAACTTCTGCATGTTGCAGGTGTGGCCAAAAAAGGAAAGAAAAAAATGCCATCTAGAGATAGCTGATATTAGGATTTTGGGGAGTTCCCATTGCGGCTCAGTGGGTTAAGAACTTAATATCTCTATGAGGATGTGGGTTAGATCACTTACTTCACTCAGTGGGTTAAGCATCTGGCATTGTTGCAAGGTGTACTGTAGGTTACAGTCCAGTGTTGCCATGGCTGGGGCATAGGCTGCATCTGCAGCTCCAATTTGACCCCTGGCCTGGGAACTTCCATATACTACAGGTGCAGCTGTGGGAAAAAAAAAAAAAGATATTGGTATCTTTTCCAGGATTTAATTATATAATAAGTTTATAAATTTATGATTGGGTATATATCTTTTCCTAAAACTGGAAGCACACTTTACATATGTAGGTATAATTCTTTTTGTGACTGTCTTTCCCTGTCAGTAAATACATACATCTCCATGATCATTACTAATAGCTGTATGACCTGCCTTTGTATTAATGTATAAAATAAATTATGTAACAAAGCTCATGATGATGAAAATTAGGTCAGAAATAGATTCTTTGATAATTGTTTATGGTGGGATTTGTACCATACGTTAAGTCTTACATTTTTATGAATTTAATCTGTCGGTCTCATGGTTTCTGCCTTTGGGATCATGCTTAGGAACTCCTTCCCAATAGAAATACTTTAAAATTATTCAGCTGTGTGTTTTTCTAATACTTTGGTGTTTTCTATTTTAAAACTAAAAACTTTAACCAATATAGAGTTTATCTTACATATTATGAGACAGGATTCTATTTTTTAAAACTGTTAAATAATTCATCCCTCTACTAATTTGAGATGCCAATTTTGTCGTAAACAATAATCCATAGAAATAAATGGATCTGTTTTAGGCTTTAAAGCTTTGTTTCATTGATCTCTTCTATTCCTGTGCAAGATCCATACTGTTTTATTTATTGAGTGTGTATAGTATGCTTCAATTGATTTCTGGTTGAGCAAAACCTCCTCTTAGTTTTTTTGCTAGCTAAACAGCTGATCATCTTCCAGATAAATTTGAGAGTAATTTGCCAAGTTTCAAAAATTTTTTGCAAGTTGAATTTTTTGTAGTAATATGTTAAATGTAAAGATTAATTTGGGGAGATTGACATTTATAATATCTTGCCATCAAATAATATAAAGCAAGGTGACTATAGTTAACAGTATTGTTAACTTACTAAGAGAATAGATTTTTTTTCCCCCAAGATAGTAGATCTTACATGTTCTCACTACACACACAGAAAGGCAACAATGTGAGGTGATGGATATGTTAACCTTATTGTGGTAATCATTGCACAATATATACATATATCAAATCATAGTGTTGTATACCTTAAATTCACACAAGGTTGTATGTCAATTTCTCAATAAATCTGGAAGAACATAAATTATATCTCTCGATCTTATTTTTACTTCCTAATGACTTTTTTTAGTCCGTATAACTATAGCACATTTTTAAGATTTCAAAATATTTTATCTTTTGTTGCAATTGTAAATTAGCTTTTTCTCATATTTGCTAGTACAGGTATATATTAATTGAGTACATTTGTCTTATTTAACGATTCTACTAGATTTTTATTTTTCTGGGTTTTTCACTGTTTAGATCTTACTTCCCTTTCTTGAACCATTTTAGAGGTTCAAAGCTCAACTAGAAAATGTTGAAAATTGTGATGATAGCTGTGCTTCCTGGCCTTTTCCCTGACCTCAAGGGAAAACTCTAGGTTATCGCTGTCCAATAGAACTTTTTGTAACTATGGAGAATTCCCTAATTGATTAATATATGTGGCCAATGAGAACTTAAAATGTGGCTAATGAGACTGAGAAACTGAATTTTAATTCTATTTGCTTTTAAATAATTCAAATTTAAACACCCAACAGATTAGCAGCTACGATATTGGACAGCACAACTCTAGGTTTCCATCGTTAATTACGTTGACTATTTTGGATGGATCTTTAACATGGCTTACAGTAAAGATGATCAGGTAAAAGTGAGGTTATCCTGTAGATAACTGCCAAACACATGCCTTTAGCAGAATGTGAAAGGGAGTAGAGGATAGAATGATAGATAGGTGGAGTGAGATGAGGGTTGAAGGAAAGCTTGTTTTCTATCTGTTGGTTTTTGTTATTAAGACTAAGGGTAGTCCCAAAGAGGGTAGTACCTTCTTCCATTTTCCTAATATTGCCACCATTATCATAGCCCCAAACCTTGTTAACACTTTGATTTTTTCTCTTTTTATCTCAAAAAACGCCAGGTGTACCTTCTGTATGAAATAACTCTTTCTGAATTTCGTTTTGTCTTCCTTGATACTAGGACTTCATGTGTGCTTCCTTTACTAGGTCTTGCACATTGTTCTAGCTATGTATGAACATATCTATCAGGACATACATATATATATATTGTATAGGTGGATTTTATCATAGATATTATAAATACTACAGTATTTAAACAGATCTCTTTTACTCTCTTTGAGGAAACAATCCTTGGCTGACTTACCTTTCTATTCCTCTGCTGGTGTGCTGCATATCTATACATGCACTCAGTAAATATTTATTAAATGAGTCACATCCAACTTGTATTAACCATTTGTTTTGTATATCTTTTCTTCAATTGATAACTTTTGTAGAACAGGGATCTTAGGGATTTACGTTTGTAGTTTCTGTATACTAGCACAATGTTAAGCATTAACCATTTGTTTGATGATTATTTAAAACACCTTATTCAGGGAGTTCCTGTTGTGGTGCGGCGGAAACAAATCTAATATCCGTGAGGCTGCAGGTTCGATCCCTGGCCTTGTTTAGTGGGCTGGGAATTCGGCATTGCCATGAGCTGTGGCATAGGTTGCAGATGCAGCTCAGATCCCATGTTGCTGTGGATGTGGCTTAGGCTGGCAGCTGTAGCTGACCTAGGAATCTCCATATGCCGCAGGTGTGGCCCTAAAAAGCAAAAACAGAACAAAACAAAAAACCCTTATTCATAAAAATAGTATTAAAACATCATTTAGGATTGCTGTTGTGCAGTATTTAATGGAAATGTAATTAGAATAGCTTAACTAGTTATTTTTCTCAAATAACAAGGCTAAAGGTAGACATTCTGGAGCTGGTTTAGTGGTGTCATGAAGTCATCAATATCCCAGGTTTTTTTCTGACCTCACATAGAGCTTTTGTTCTTGTGATCATATGAGGCTCTTTCACCTCTAGGCTATGTATTCATGTTTCTGTCCCTTTCTATCAGAAAAACAGTAGCTTTTCCGCAGGGCTCTACAAATAGACTTGTGCTTTATCTCTTTAGTCAGAACATGGGTCACATGGCCTTTTTCCATCTGCCAGGGGATTTTGGAAGGTGAGTATTTTTAAATGTGTTTGCCATCCAAGCAAAATTTGGATTCTATTCATAAGGAAGAAGAAGAATACACTTGAAAAGTTCAACAATTCAAGATAGTTATGTGATAGATTACATATTCACAGTCAGACAATAAATGCTATCAAAGATTAGAGGTAAAAGAACTCTCTGGAAAATGGAGTTAACAAGGAATGTTCAGTGTAAGAGGAAGGATGTGAAGAGAGCTTTAAAAGATGGGTCAAACATTATACAGAGCTACTTAATGGAAGCCTGTTTTGCAAGTGAGGAATTACGTGCCTAAAAAATGTTTTGGAATCACTAGACCAGATTAGCAAAAGAAATTCACTTGTATCATGGGGCAATCAAAAATAAGTTGGGACAAGGTAATGGAGGATTATGTACACCACCATGAGGAGTTCAGATTTGAAACTTGTTTAAATCAGCAGATCTAATGGAGATTTTTGAAGAGAGGATTAATGAGGAAAAGTAGAATAGAAATGATAACATGTTAGGGTTTAAAAGAGTAATTCACAAATTAGTTTATTAGAATTAATTAACAGGTAATGCTCTACCTCCTATACAGTAAAGATAGTTCATAGCATTTTTCACCAAAGCAGTTGGTCTTAAACTGCTCCCATACCTAAACTGAATATTTTGTGTTGTTTTTCTTGAAGCCCCAAATGCAAAACATTGGAGCTCCAGAAATCTCATTTTATGTTAAACTTACTCTTTTTATATTGACAAGGAATTCTTTATCATCACATAGATTTGAAATATTATATCAGAATACTTTATCATATTAACACTTAAGTGTAATCTTTCTTAAAATCATTTCTCTAAGCTTGCACTGAATAATTTATAAAATGATTTGGTGCTCCTTTGACTAAATGTACTTTTGTTCACTATTTTCTCAATGAAGAATTTTGTTTTTTGAAAATGCTTAAACTTTAAAGCACTTATGGTGACCAAATGTTTTATTATCCTTTTAAAATCTATCTAGATATTTTGCAGGTTTTTTTTGAGGTATACTAGAGCTTTCCCCAGAAAAGCTTACACTTATGAATTTAAGAAAATGACAGATGTTTATTCTAAAAAATGACAGATATGTATTCAACCGCAAATCTCACTAAATAGCAAGGATTTGTTATCTTCTACTTTAATAATTATATCAATTACTTTTGATGTAGCAGTTTGAGTAAAAAACTGATACAACTGAAACATGTAAAACATGCAATAATAATTAAAATTATCTCCTATGCAATCATAAATGAACTTCTGAAGCCTGAATTGCCTCATTTATTTAGTAATTGAAGTATCGGAAATTTTCATCTTCAATACTGCCTCTTCTCATCGCCTAATTACCATAAGATCTTTACTTTTAAAGTCCTATCGATAATTAATTTAACTCCATGTAGAAGTACAGATATATAATGCAATTATACCCAACTAGGTCAAATTTCAGTATTCATTGTTGGGTACTTTTTTTTAAATTTTAATTTTTTCCATTATAGTTGGTTTACAGTGTTCTGTCAGTTTTCTACTGTATAGCAAAGTGACTCACATAATCACACATACATATATATATTCTTTTTCTCACATTATCCTCCATTGTGCTCCATCACAAGTGACTAGATATTGTTCCCAGTGCTATACAGCAGAATCTCATTGCTTATCTATTCCAAAAGCAATAGTTTGCATCTATTAACCCCAGACATTCCCCCAGCCCCGGCAACCACAGGTCTCTTCTCCAAGTCCATAAGTTTCTTTTCTGTGGGAAGGTTTATTTGTGCCATATATTAGATTCCAGATATGTGATATCATGTGGTATTTGTTTTTCTATTTCTTTTCTTTTTTTTGTCATTTTTTTTTTTTTTAGGGCTGCACCCGTGGCATGTGGAGGTTCCAAGTCTAGGAGTCTAATTGGAGCTACAGCTGCCAGCCTATGCCACAGCAACAACAACGTGGGATCCAAGCTGCATCTGCAACCTACACCACAGCTCACAGCAATGATGGATCCTTAACCCACTGAGCGAGGCCAGGGATCAAACCCACAACCTCATGATTCCTAGTTGGATTTGTTTCCACTGAGCCATGATGGGAACGCCTGTCTTTCTCTTTCTGACTTACTTCACTTGGTATGAGAGTCTCTAGTTCCATCCATGTTGCTGCAAATGGCATTATTTTGCTCTTTTTTATGGCTGAGGAGTATTGCATTGTGTATATATACCACATCTTCTTAATCGAATCATCTGTCGATGGACATGTAGGTTGTTTCCATGTCTTGGCTATTGTGAATAGTGCTGCAATGAACATACGGGTGCATATGTCTTTTTCAAGGAAAGTTTTGTCCGAATATACACCCAACAGTGGGATTGCAGGGTCATATGGTAGTTCTAGGTCTAGTTTTCTAAGGTACCTCCATACTGTTTTCCATAGTGGTTGTATCAGCTTACATTCCCACCAACAGTGTAGTGGGGTTCCCTTTTCTACACCCTCTCCAGCATTTGTTATTTGTGGACTTACTAATGTGGCCATTCTGACTGGCGTGAAGTGGTACCTCACGGTAGTTTTGATTTGCATTTCTCTAATCAGTGATGAGCATTTTTTCAGGTACTTGTTGGCCGTCTGTATATCTTCTTTGGAGAAATGTCTATTCAAGTCTTTTACCCATTTTTTCAATTTGGTTGTTGGCTTTTTTGCTGTCGAGTTGTATAAATTGTTTGTGCATTTTAGAGATTAAGCCCTTGTCAGCTGCATTGTGTGAAACTATTTTCTCCCATTCTGTTGTCTTTTTTTTTTTTTATGGTTTTCTTTGCTGTGCAAAAGGTTGTCAGTTTGATTATGTCCTACTGGTTAATTTTTGGTTTTATTTCTGTTGCTTTGGGAGACTGACCTGAGAAAACATTTTTAAGGTTGATGTCAGAGAATGTTTTGCCTATGTTCTTTTCTAGGGGTTTGATGGTGTCTTATCTTATGTTTAAGTCTTTAAACCATTTTGAGTTTATTTTTGTGCATGGTATGAGGGTGTGTTCCAGTTTCATTGATTTACATGCTGCTGTCCAGGTTTTCCAGCAATGCTTACTGAAAAGACTGTCTTTTTCCCATTTAATATTCTTGTCTCCTTTGTCGAAGATTAATTGACTGTCGGTGTCTGGGTTTATTCTGGGTTCTCTATTCTGATCCATTGGTTGGTACGTCTGTTTTGGTGCCAGTACCACACTGTCTTAATTACTGTGGCTTTGTAATATTGCCTGAAGTCTGGGAGAGTTATGCCTCCTGCTTGGTTTTTGTTGCAATTGCTTTGGCAATTCTGAGTCTTTATGGTTCCATATAAATTTTTGGATTGTTTGTTCTAGTTCTGTGAAAAATATCATGGCTGATTTGATTGGGATTTCATTGCCTATTGATTGCTTTGGGTAGTATGGCCATTATTATGATATTAATTTTTCCAAATTGGGAGCATTTCTTTTAATCCTCTTTAATTTCCTTGATTAATGTTTTATAGTTCTCAGCGTATAAGTATTTCACCTCCTTGGTCAGGTTTATTCCCAGGTATTTAATTTTTTGGCGTGCAATTTTAAAAGGCATTGTATTTTTGTATTCCTTTTCGAATATTTCATTGTTAATATGCATAAAATGCAACCAACTTCTGATTGTTAATTTTGTATCCTGTTACTTTGCTGAATTTGTTGATCAGTTCAATTTTTGTGAAATTCTTAAAGTTTTCTATATATAGTATCATGTCATCTGCATACAGTGACAGTTTTACCTCTTCTCTTCCAATTTGGATACCTTTTCTTTTGTTTGTCTGATTGCTGTGGCTAGGACTTCCAATACTATGTTAATAAAAGTGGTGAGAGTGGGCATCCCTGTCTTATTCCATATTTTAGTGGGAAGGCTTTTAGCTTTTCTCCATTGAGTATTACATTTGCTGTTAGTTTGTCATAAATGGCTTTTATTATGTTAAGGTATCCTCCCTCGATACCCACTTTGTAAGAGTTTTTATCATGAATGGATGTTGGACTTTGTCAAATGCTTTTTCTGCATCTATTGAGATGATCATGTGGTTTTTGACTTTTCTTTTTGTTAGTTTTTGGGTACTTTTGATTGTTGTTCAGCTCCCATGGCCATGAGACATGCTTTGGTCAATGGAATGTTAGTACATGTGGCACAAACCCTTAAGTATGCTTTCATGGTTGGGTTTTGGTTTTGCACACTGATAATTTATCATGAGAAGACCTAATCCTCGGCAATTGCTGCTCCTTTAGTTTGGTCCCTGAGTGAATATGGGTGGAGTGAACCTGAGCCTAACCCACAGTGCAAAGCAGAGTCACCCAGCTAAGCCCTGTGTAGACTAGCCTTATTTCAGTTACATTCATACACATGAGCATAAACCAGTTTGTTGTAAATTACTGAGTTTGGGATGCTTCATTCTGCAGGATTATGTAGCAGTAGCTGATGAGTACATTTTGTAAAAAAATAAATAAATAAATAAATAAAAAAGTCGTTATGTTCATTAATAAAAATCACAATTATACATGACTAAATCATCAGCTCCCTAGTTTATTATTAGTTGAAAAGTAATAACACAAAACACCAGTCGGTTGAGTTTCTTTTGGTTAGTAACAATTGCACATTTTGAGCAGAATGCCTGATATGAAGCACTTTCTTTTTTATAAACTTGATTGCTACTTCAGGTAATCACAAAATAGAATGACTATAGGAACCATGGCTAACATTTGTTGAGGGGCTGGCCACACGTATTCTTGGCATTCATGTCACCTCTTCTTTCACAGCACACCTGTCAATCAGTAAACATATTTACTGAGCACTTATTATATGCCTGATATTGCGAAGTATATTGTTCTATTTTTGTTGAATGAAAAAACTGAGGTTCAGAACAGTTAAGTGACTGGTTCGAGTCTCACAGCTAGGAAAGGGAAGAACTAGGATTTGACTTGAGTCTATTTGATTCAAAGATCATACTGTTATTATCATTGTGTTTTTCGTGTTTGGAAGAGTGGAAGTATGAGAAAAGATAGAATGTGCAAACTTACTTACCTAATGTGTATTGGTATACGATCCCTAATAATCATTTACTATATGATCTAGATATCACCTGAAATTGCCTCAGCATTTAACAATCTACATATAGTTAACTTAGACCTCAGTCATTTTATAACATCCTTTGGAAACCTGAAGCTCTCCCCACATTTCTAGTTCCCAGGTCTTTACACTATTGGGCCCCCCTCGTATGTTTCTCTGAAGGCTACCTCAATTTGCCATGCCAGTCTGGGTATAGAACTCCATCCTTTCTGGTTTCTACAGCACATGCCTTCAGCAAGCATTTTATGAGTATTGGTAAGTTTCCTCTTGGACACCACAAGGTTGTCCATCATCCTTTCTCTCTCAGCCTTGTCCTTTAACTGAAATACCCTGCCCCTCTTCTCAAATTCTTCTTCTGTATTGCAGAATATCTTTCCCTTTCCTTTGAAGTCATGATATTCCAGGTACATCACAATTTTGGGAGTCACATCTTTATCTCCAAGCTGGAGTATCAATTTATACCTTCTTTGTCTCTATCTCATTAAAAGTAAAAATCATGAGAGTCTCTTGGGAAAACGGCAAAAATTGGAATTAATCTTATCAGTCTGACAGCCAGCATTTGGCTCAAATTCAATTTGAATTTCCTTGAATTTTCAACATCACCAATTTTGTGCAGCTAACCTTAAATGGTGAGAACAGAAAACATCTACAACAAAGTGCTACTCTTCTTAGATTAGAAATAAAATACTTTACATAACTAAGAAAGAGCCTATCTTTAGAATTTTCCTTACTTCCTACCTCTTTCCAAAAATGTGATTTACAAAAATTACAAAATAAGTCTGGGTATAAGCTTTTTCTGTACTTTTTTTTCCAGACCACTTTTCCTATTAGCTATTCAAAGTGAATTTCAGGAGTTTGAGAGCTTGGTTTGTTTATGAGCCCAGAATTTAGATTCTGGTATAAATTTAAATAGTCTGAAGCATTTGGTTTTACAACACTGTGTTAGAAATGGTTTGAAGAACTGCTTTCTGCTCTGGATAAGCCCAGACTGCTGTCTTGTCTTACATAATTTGTCACTGATTTTTTTTTTTTTTTTTTTTTTTGCCACGCCTGTGGCGTATGGAAGTTTCTGGGCCAGGGATCAAACCTATACCACAAGCAGCAGCCTGAGCTGCTGTAGTGACAATGCCAGGTTTCTAACCCACTGTGCCGCCAGGGAATTTGCCACTAAATTTTAAATTCCTGTCAGGATTATTTTAAATTGGAGAAAGCTGAAAACCAGTTGACCAAAAGAACTTTAGTTCTCACTCATTTCTAATATAATTTTAATTGGTTCATCTTTAATTTAGGAAGCAGTTTGCCTAGTAATTTCTCAGACATAGTTCCTTTAAGTCAAATCTTACCAAGGATACTGCCTTAACGGCTTTTTGAAGACCTCATGTTTTCTTATATTCCATGATTATAGTGGTACAATTTTTATTTATTTATTTATTTATTTATTTATCTATTTTCTTTTTAGGACTGCACCCATGGCATACAGAGTTTCCCAGGCTAGGGGTCAAATTGGAGCTGTAACTGCTGGCCTGCCCCACAGCCCCAGCAACACCAGATCCAAGCCATGTCTGCGACCTCCACCGTTGCTCACAGCAATGCTGGATCCTTAATCCACTGAGTGAGGCCTGGGATCGAACTTGTGACTTCATGGATACCAGTCAGATTCGTTTCCACTGAGCCACAATGGGAACTCCTCTAGTTGTAATACTTTTTATTTAGCAAACATTATTTTCTTTATTAAACAAAGCATTGCATTGGGATGCGTTTCTAACAGATAAGCAGTATAAAGAAAAGTGAGTGAAAGACAGGGCAGCTGCTGAATGTGAGGTGCATTTGAAAGTGGGTGGCTCAGGAATCCACATTTAGAACATTGGTATTAAGGTTCTGGTACTGGTAGTCTGGTCTTAATACTATGATTGCAAAAAAGAGCATTTTTTGGTTGTGTGACCTTGACTGAATTCTTTAACCTTCTTAAACCTCTTATTCTTTATGTGTTAGGTGGGGACTGTGTCTGCCATAACTACCTCAAAATGTTGTTGTGAGGGTTAGATAAAAACAGTGTATGAGAAAGTACCTTCTCTTTCACAGAACCTATAGACATTAGTGATTATGTTTGTGTGGCAAGAAAGTAGGCAGGGTGGAGAAGAAGGTTGCTCTTAAGTCAATTCTTGCAGCGTGCCTGAAAACAGGTAGTCCTCAAATCCTAAATGGTTGAACAAGGGCTAGGGAAGGTACTACCAGCTGGGAGCACAGCACTGACAGGCCCTCATGAAATCCAATTCCAGTCATTTCAGGTAATACTTAAGTATCTGCACTGTGCTGGGCACCATCTTGTTTATTAGGGATACACACTGTGATAAGATAAAGTCCTCGCTTTCCCAAATTGTCCAGTCTATCTGTGGTCAACTCAGCTGTGTGTCTCTAGCTGAGACAGGGAGAAGGGCCAGGCAGTTTGACTGGCGCAGAATAGAAGCTGGTTCTTTTGACTGGGTCTTGCCTGTTTTTTCTGTCATTAGATAGGACAATTTAAAATAATCCATATTGGAGTTGCCGTCGTGGCTCAGTGGTTAACAAATCCGACTAAGAACCATGAGGTTGCGGGTTCGATCCCTGGCCTTGCTCGGTGGGTTAAGGATCCGGCGTTGCCGTGAGCTGTGGTGAAGGTTGCAGACGCGGCTCGGATCCCGCGTTGCCGTGGCTGTGGCGAAGGCTGGCAGCTACAGCTCCTGTTAGACCCCTAGCCTGGGAACCTCCATGTGCCACGGGTGTGGCTCTAGATAAAGGCAAAAAGACAAAGAAAATAAAAAAATAAAATAAAAATAAAATAATCCATATTTTTAACCATTTAAATCACACAGAAAAGAAAAATATTAAAGGTATTTAAAATGGCTAGTTACAAATAAAATCCTGTAATAACACTTTTTTTTTCTTTTAAGAGATGAGGAGTGACAGGACTAGCTGCTTCTTTACAGTTTTGTCATGTTTCAGGTTTCCTATATGCTGTTTTTTAGATTTCAAGGATCTTACTGTCTCCATGAGGTTTTTCTCTCTTGCTTATGTTCTTGTTATGGGACACTAAGTCTTTGGGCATCATTTAAATTTCATCTTTTGCATTCAAAACTTAAATTGCTAGTGATCTTTATTTTTGACAGTTTTAATGGAAATAAATGGGTAATACATTATTCATACTAATGAGGATCCAATGACAAAGATTACTACCAATTAGTGGTAATCATTTTTTGGCTCTGGAATACCTAAAGGATTTTTTTCCCTACTTACTTTTTTTTTTTCTTAGACAAATAGTAAAATAGACCTTTGCTTTCTGAATATACAGCAGTCGGGGAGGGGAGCTTTCCAGAAGATACCAAGTAATACATGTATGCTAACCTAGGATTAAAAACTCACTGTAGGAGTTCCCGTTGTGGCTCAGCAGTAACAAATCCGACTAGTATCACTGAGGATGTGGGTTCGATCTCTGGTCTCGGTTAGTGGGTTAAGGATCCAGTGTTGCCCTGAGCTGAGGTATAGATCACAGATGCAGCTCAGATCCCACGTTGCTGTGGCTGTGTTGTAAGCCAGCAGCTACAGCTCTGATTTGACCACTAGCCTGGGAAACTCCTTACTGAAGAAAGTCCAGAGGCTGAAGGGGGGAGGATAATCTGGATTTAAATAAATTCTCTACTGTCTCTGATTAATGTTTTATTCCAGTAGAGTTACCACTTTGGTGCCTACTTTAACTTAAATATTTAGAGAAAATGTAGGAAAGTTTGTGAGAAAATGAAGTCTCATATAAACACTCCAGTTTTAATTGTTTGTATTTACTGCAGAAATCACAGAGTTGGACCAGTGTGACCCAAGTGCTCACCATCACTATAAATTCACGTGGTGTCCCGGGTGCTTAGCCAACTCCACATTCAGTATTCAAAACCAAAAATATTTAACTACCCAATAGAGTAAAAACTGATTCTACTGGATAAGTCTAGAGCCATCATTTAAAGATGTTGAACGTCTGGAATTTTTATGTGCATTGGTGAGGCCACAGTTTCCTCTGACAGACAATCCATTCTTATTACTGGCTGTAGGCAGTAATAAAGGGCAGAGTCAGGAAGGACAAAGAATTTACAGTACAGAATTTTCAATAATGTGTTGATGTCAGGAAAAGAGTTGAGCTGTTTCTGATAAGAAAGAAGTGTTAATTTTAAACAGCTGTGAGTGTACTTTCTGAGATCTTCTCCTGAAAAGTAAAAGCAGGGTAACTCATAGGCCATGGGTCACAAGATGAGTTTGAGTAACCAGCCCTTAAGTGAAACCAAAGAGGGGAGAAGTAAATACTGGAAGAGGTGACAGAGTTCAGCCTTGCAGTGGAACACAGTCTTCTATGATTCCATGTTCTTGACTCAGGTTTAGATTTGGCAGTGGCTACTTCCTCCACTAAACCCTTGTCACTCCCTTCCAATGAATCAACACTTAACAGTAACTATGAAGCACATGATAAAAATTATTCATAAATCAGAGCTTCAGAAACGGCATTGCAAATTATACAGCATTCCTACTACCCTGGCTAATTCTTAGTAGCACACTTAAGAGATACTTAAAGAAATGTGATACAGTTTTTCTACAAAAAAATAATGGAATAATGATAATCTGCCTAAGTCTGTGAAATTAGGTAAGAGCTTGTTATTTTGGCAAAGATAGCTATATTCTGAAGATCTATCTACAAGCCATTTGGTACAAATAGTGAATGTGAGCTGAATTTGGAAGTTGAGTGCTTCACATTTTCAAATTGGACCATGAATGTGAAGATATATCGAATTTTAAATTCACCCTTATTACCTGTGTGTGTTTAGAGCATCTTTTTTTCAAAGAATGAGTAACTATTCCCCCCCCACCACCACCACCAACCCCAGGCAGTTTAGCTAAGTATTAGATGTTTAGGGACCAGGTGTTTTGTTCAATTCTTATTTAGGAGTTTGGAGTAAATCACACTTTTTTTCTATCTCATTTCTTTTGCTTATGGAATGTGCATATTACTTCTGGCTCCTCTGCTTCTGAAGATGTCATACATGTCATACTCTTCGTGAAAAAGCCTTAAAATATCAAAAACAATGATATTTTAAGATTCATTAACTAAGGTATTATGTGTATGAACAGTGGTACCAGTATTGCATAGAATAAGAACAGAATCATGTTAATGGATGTTATATCATTTCATCTTCATTTTTATTCATTTCTTATAAAAATTCCACAAATATTTGAGACTATGAAATGTGATGCAAGGGTCTACACATGATCATTTTCATATTCCACCTCTGAGATCACAGCTTAAAATTCCAGGGTTGAGGATCCAAGTGGCCTTGTAGGAATGGAACAGGTCAGTATGCAAAGCTGCTGCCACTTTGATTTGATTTTGCGAAACTTGCAAATCATTTGTTCAGAAAGCTAAACCCCAGCTGCTCTACAAGATAAGCCCTGATGACAGAGTGGCCATAAAAGTAGCTTCTTATCATAGAAAAAGAGAAGTATGGGCAGGCACAGGCTGATTTAACAATAGCTCCTAGTTCTTTGAAAGGAAATGAAGATAGATGGAAGGAATGAATTTCAATGCCTTATTACTTTCTTTTGGGAAAGTGATCACTTTTACCATAAATTAGGAAGGAGGAATTTACATGAAGTATGGAAACAGATCAGAAATGAATAGACATATGGGATCAGGCAGAGCTTCAGCACTACAAGGACTAAAGATAGTAATACAGACTATCATTCTGTAAATGGGTAGATAAGAACCATAATAACAGCAACAGCTAACATTTAAGGGGTGCTCTTTATTTATGAGACACAGTAGTATGTATTATCTATAGATTTTTTTGTGTGTGAGGCAGGTGCTGTCTTTATCCCTATTTTAGAGATGAAGAAATTTTGGTGTATAGGGATTAAGAATTTTACGCAAGGTCATTCATAGCTCTGCTAGCTTTCAGACCAGAGAACCTGATTACATAAACCTTACAGCCTTAACCAGTGTGCCATACTGCTTCCTATGAATTTGAAAAGTAGATTCATAGTTCATCCATTTGTGTTAGCGGGGGAGGGAATCACGTGGATGGGTAGAATAGGCCTTCACAGAGGCCAGGTTCTGGATTACTTAAGAAGTGGCATAAATACTTTTTTTTTTTCTTTTCAGGTCTGTTTGTGTCTTGTGTTTTAATTAAATTAATTAGTCTTTTAGGCTTGCATCTGTGGCGTATGGAATTTCCCAGGCTAGGGGTCAAATCGGAGTCGCAGCTGCCGGCCTATGCTACAGCCTCAGCAACTCAGGATCTGAGCCGTGTCTGCAACCTACACCACAGCTCGTGGAAACACCGGATCCTTAGCCCACTGAACAAGGCCAAGTATTGAACCTGTGTCCTCATGGATACTAGTTGGGTTCCCTCATGGATACTAGTCGAGTCCTTAACCTGCTGAGCCACATGGGAACTCCCACAAATACTTTAAACACCAAGGTGATCCTTAAAAAAAAAAAAAAGGTTCCAAAAGGTATTGGGTATTGTGGAAGGTCTCCTTTTGAGTATTAGGGACAGATGGCAAGGAGATTGAGACTTCACAGTGAGAAACCCAGCCACAGGAAACTGGGATGTGAGGCAAGGAACCCAGTGGACTGAAGTAAAAATCAGAGGAACACTAAATCAGGGAGAGGCAGGAAGACCTTGAAAAAGGGTCTTACATTCTCTCCCCTGTGGAGGACTGGAGATGGCCTCAAATTCAGATGCCTGGCTGTAAGTCAGGTAAATTTAATAGATTTAGCTCAGAAGGAAAGAGAAGCGGGGCATGGAGCCAGGTAGGCCATTACAAATTGACCCAGCTGCATTAGAGGTCCAGGCAAGAGGCTGACTTTACTAATATTATTTTTCCACCATGGCAGCCCCTGCTTCTGTGGGAGATGGTAGGAGATCAGGTAGCAGTGACATTAAATATCCAAGGGCTGTGGAACAGGGAGATGAATTTTCATGCCATAACAACAAAATGCAATAGAATCTTTTCATATATGTCTTATGGCCTAATATGTTGTTGTTCTCTTATTTTTTTAAAAACAGTATGTTACGTAATAGGTTGATTACAGAGTTTTGCTAAGCCATTTAGGAGATTATTAGGAAGAATAATTAGATATGAAATTGTTATTTATTCATATAACTTGTTTATGCTATCTTATAATAACTTTTGGAGACTGTTTATGATTTGGGGGAGCACTTGATTTGTGTCCTTAAAGCTAGAGTGAACACTTCAAGGTGGTACTGCTTTGGAAAATCTTTTATTTAAATAGTTCTCATTTGCTTGTCCTGTCCTCTATTCCATGGAAGAAAAAAAAAAAGGTAGTGTTTATCCAACTGCCTCCATATTTTATCTTGTAACAGCCTTAACAAACAAATAAAAAACTAGGAATTCCCATTGTGGCTCAGCGGGTTAAGAACCTGACTAGTAACCATGAGGATGAAGGTTCCATCCCTGACCTTGCTCAGTGGGTTAAGGATTCCCGCCTGGCTGTGGTTGTGGCTGGCAGCTGCAGCTCTGAATCTACCCCTAGTCTGGGAACATGGTGGGACCTTAATAAAAGCAAAAAAAAAAAAAAAAGCACTGCTAAATCAGTTCACCTCTGAGTTTGTTTCCTGATGTGTCAGTTGGCAATAATATGTTTTGCAGAGTCCTTATGGAAAAAACAAATATATATAAACTTAGAAGTGTATATAAAGTTGCAAAGGTAGGCTTTCAGTAAGACATCACTATGAGCACTCATTGGCACCCAAACTTCGTAAGACTATCCACTCAGGATAGTTAACATAATTTCAAATTATAAGGAAATGTTTTTGACATAAATGACTCTTTCCTGCCTTCCTGGGAACTCCCCGCAGCCTGCTGCACCACTAGCTGTTGCTAGATGCATGATGACAGCTTGGTGTGCATCCGCTATCATACTAAGTGATTTGCATACATTATTTCATTTAATTATAACAGCCATCCTCTCAGGAAGTTTTTGGTCTCTGACTTTGTGCCATGACTTCGACCCATGTGTATTTGCTTTTAGAATATGTGTTCTTCTGACTCTATCTTACTCTATGCAAGCTTTGCACTGGTGACTTGGTACAAGCAAGCTACATTGGTTAGGAGGCTTTGGGGTTCAAATAGAGAATCACAACTGATGTGGCTCAAAAAATAAAGGGACACCCCCCACCCCACCACCACAAGTGAGTCATTCTTCACTGGACTCTATTTCTCTATGATTCTTCTCACTGTCTTCCTCTAAGACTCCCCTCATTGTGTTAGAAATGGCTGCAGCAGTTCTTGACATGACATCTTTACACTATGCTTTCCATGGTAAGGGAGAGCTTTTATTCCCCCAGACAAAACTCTTGACTTCCTTTGACTGGATCAGTTTCGGTCTTGTGTTGCATTTGATATAATCCCCGGGACTGGGAGTGTTGGATTACTCCTGCCCTTCCTTGAATCAGTCACTGGACAAGAAGAATAATGTTAACTGCTTTGTTCTAACCTAGACCAAGGTTGTGGTCAGGATCACCCAAATCGAGGAGGATCAGAGGGGCGCAGTGGAGCCAGGAAGTAAAGTGGCACTGGGAAGACATCTTTGTCTTGTTTCCAGTCTCATGTGGAAAGTTTTCAACATTTTACCTTGAGTTATGATACTTTGCTATGTTTTTTTTTAATAAAGATATTCTTTATCAGTTTAAGGAAATTACCGTCACAGTCAGCCAAGAGTTATTTTTTAAAATTATGAATGAAAGTTGACTTCTATTAAGTATTTTTTTCTAAATCTGTTGATGTTCATGTGGATTCTTTCTTTTGTTGATGTGATAAATTTCACTGATCAATTTTTAAAACTTTAATGAGTATAACAAACTGAATATATTTATAGTATGTAGCTTGATCGTTTTTCATGTATTTACTTGTGAAACGATCACTGATATCAACATGATGAACATGTTTGTCATTCCCCTCCAAAAGTTCCCTCAGGCCCCTCTCTGGTTCCTTTCCTTCCACCCAGTTCTCCACACAGCCCCTCACCCCCAGGCCACTACTGATCACACATCTCCTGTCACTGTAGATTAGTTGCATTACTGTTTGAATTTTGAATGTTAAACTAACCTTCAATTTATAAAGTAGACCAAGTATAATCATTATGTGTTAGCTCTCTGACATATTTCTGTATTAATTTATCTAATATTTTAGTATTTTTGCATCTATATTTGTAAATATGATTGGACTGTAATTTTCTTTCTTCTAATGCCCTGGTAATACTTCGGTATCAGAGTTATGCTGGCTTCATAAAATGAGCCAGAGGGTATTTTTCATTCTCTTTTCTGTTTTCTGGAATAATTTGTGTTAAGAGATGTTATTTTTTTCCTTAAGCATTTTGTTTGAGTCAAGCGGTGAAGCCGATTGGACCTACAGTTTTCATTGTGGAAAGTTTTTTAATTATCAGTTTGATTTTTAAAATACCAAACTGTTCACATTTTGTTTCTTCTTATGCTGTCAGTTTTTGTAAGGTGCGTGTTTTCTTGACCTTTTTACTAAGATATAACAGACACACAGTAATGTGTAGAACATCAAGCATAAAACTTGATTGTTTTTATAATTGCAAAATTTATTGATGTCAACTTCATAATCTCTTATTATTTATTTTATAATGATTTTTATTTTTTTCCATTACAGCCAGTTTACAGTGTTCTATCAGTTTTCTACTGCACAGCAAGTTGACCCAGTCACACATACATATGTACATTCTTATAATCTCTTTTAATATCTGGCTCTGTGATGATGTCCCTTCTTTTATTTCTGATATTATTTAAGCTTACCTTCTCTAAGCTCATTATTTTTCATGAGTGTTTATAAACTTATTTGTCATTTCAAAGAATCAAGTTCAAATTTGTCGATCTTTATTGTATGTTCTGTATTTTGTTTATTGCTATTTTTACATTTTTATCTGTCCTCTTATTTTCTTTAGACTTAATGTTCTTTTCATAACTATTTATCATGGACATTGAGCTCACTGCCTTTCAGCTTTTCTTTTTATTTTATGTACTTGGGGACACACGTTTTCCTCTTAGAGTGGGAGTAATGCATCTCATAAATGTTCATGAACATTGACTTCAAAATGTGTTTAATTTTCAGTGTGATTTCTTCTTTGACCCTTGGGTTATTAGGAAGCATAATTCTTAATTTATAAGCATTAAAGAGTTTCTAAAAATATTTTTGTTATTGATTTCTGATCTAATTCCTAAGCGGTCAAATAATTTACTTTCTATGAATTCAATTTGTTGGAATTTGTGGCAATTTGCTTTCATATATGGTTGATATTTATAGTGATTCATGTATATTTAAAAGCAATATAGATTCTGTGGTTTGAGGTACAGTGTATGTGTGACTGTTAGGTCAAATATATAAATTATTTTGTCTGTTTACCTGAACAAGATATGTTCAAATCTATGATTTTTTTTTTATTACCCTATTTTGTCTTGTCAATTTTTAGTACATAATTTTGTGTTATGTTACTGGGTATATAAAAAGAATTATTATGTTTTACTCAAGAACTTAGCATTTTGAAGTATACCAATTTCTGTAAAGTCTCCTCTGCTTGATACAAATATGGTTTATATGCTACATTTATGCATTCCCATTTTATATATAAAACCCCTATATAACATCCCCTAATATATTATTATAACTGTTGATATAGTCAGTTAAAATTCTTTTAGATTTATCTACATTTGTCCTTTTCATTTCGTACAACTTTAAGCTCCCAGCCGGCAGCTGAATACACCCTTTAGTATTTTCTTTAAAGTAGGTAGTTGGTGAAAAATTCTCTACTTCTTCCCACACCCTGAAAAATGTCTTTTTTTTTTTCCTTTTCATTACTGAAGGGTGATGGAGGGATTTCTAAGTGTACAGTTATATTCTTTAGAACTTTGAAGCTACCATTCCATTTTCTTCTGCTTCCCTTGATCCTCTTGAGAAATGAGCTGTCAGTCTAATATTTGTTTTTTTGAAATTGATCTTTTTTCTGTTTTCTTTTTTGAAATTATTTTATGGAAGTATAGTTGATTTACAATATTGTGTTAATTTCTGCTGAACAGCAAAGTGATTCAGAGACATATATACATATATATGTATACATATGTGTGTGTATGTATATATATATGTGTGTGTGTGTGTGTGTGTATTTATATATATATATGTCTTTTCATATTTTCCATTATGGTTTATCACAAGATATTGAATATAGTTCCCTCAACTTTCTTTTAATATTCTCTCTTTAACTTTGATTTTTTAACATTTTTACTATGATGTGCCACAGTGTGCCTTTCTTTTTGTTTAGCTTGCTTTATTAGAGTCAGAGAGTTACTTGAATTGGCTTTTTCAAGTTTGAGAAAATCTCAGCCATTATCTTCTCAAATACTGCTTTTTTCTCATTCCCTCTTCCTTCCCTTCTGGGGATTTTCTAACTTGCTGGTCATACCTGAGTGGATCCTTGGCAACCTATTTTGAGGCATCCTCTGCTACACTCTATCTTGTTCACTTACTTGTTTTTAGCTACCTAGCTGTTTTTCTAACAACTCAAGCATGCTACTGCCACCTCAGGATTTTTAAAAATATTGCTTCCTTAGCGTGAAACACTGTTTTCTAGACATGTCCAGGACTCATTCCCTTATGTGTTTCAAGTTGCTCTCCAAATATGGTCTTAGCAGAGAAAACGTGCCTGATCATATTTTCCAAAATTATTACTCAGACTTCTCCTCTCCCACATTGTACTCTAACCCTTTACCTGGTTTATGTTTCTTCATAGCACTTATTAAATATGACACATTATATATTTACTCTGTATTTGTTTATTGTCTCCCTTCATTAGAATATAAACTGTATGAGAGAGGGGATGTCTATGCTCACAACTATATCCCAATCCCTGGAATAGTATATGGAGCAGAGTTAGATGCTCAATAAATATCTGTGGGGTGAATGAATGACTAATAGATAATGGATGTAGGAAGACAGAGTTCTCTATAGAAAGTGAAGAAAGCAGACAAGGGGAAATAAACTAATCAGGGATTTTAATTTTTATTACCTATATTTTGTTCTTTGTATGCAAAGGTAGTTTTTTTTTTTTTTTTTTTGTCTTTTTAGAGCTGCACCTGTGGCATATGGAGGTTCTCAGGCTAGGGGTCAAATAGGAGCTGTACCTGCTGGCCTATACCACAGCCACAGCAATGCTGGATCCTTAACCCACGGAGCAAGGCCAGGGATTCAGTCTGTGTCCTCATGGATACTAGTCAGATTTGTTTTCACTGAGCCATGACGGGAACTCCCGCAAAGGTAGTATTATTGGTCACATTTATTTTCATCATTGTTACACAAAATGAAACATTAGTATGTTCAAAAATATTTCTTTAGTCTAAATAAACTGGCATCTCATCAATTAGTTTAGACACATGCTCTGTAAACTTTTAAAGGCTTTTAATTTAAAAAAATTAAAACTTGTATTAGTCAGCTTGGACTGCCATAACAAAATACCATAGATACTAGGTGGCTTAAACAGCAGAGATTTATTTTCTTATAGTTCTGGAAGCTAGAAATCAAAGATCTGGGTGCCAGCATGGTCAGGTTCTGGAGAAGACTGTTGTCTTCTTGGCTTGCAGATGGCTATCTTGCTGTGTTCACAGGGCAGAGAGAGCTCTGGTGTTTTTCTCTTCTTCTAAGAGCACTAATCCCATCATTAGTGATCCATGCTCTGGGCCTCATCTAAATCTAATTATCTCCCAGAGGCCCCATCTTTAAATACCATCACACTGGATTTAGGGCTTCAACCTACAAATTTTGGGAATATACAATTCATTCGGAGCACCTACCAAATAATACGCCTTATTTTCCAGTGAATTAATGAACAGGTACATTCAAGACTCTTTGAGTGTTTTTCATAGTGTGAAATTATTGTGATTGCACATAAAAATTTACTAAATTATCTTTGTAAAATATTATGAATGCTTATGTGTACAAAGGGTAAATTGGCCAGCATCTGGATAATGTCTGGTCTATTTCATTTGTGGTTTATAGGAATATATATTATGTAGCTATTTGGAGATTCACATGAATATATCATTTTTTTATGGACAAAAATCTAACTCTGATCTTCTAAATATTTTTTAGTAATTTTATTTCCCTAAATAACTCATAAATCCACCTATAATGCATAGACCTACACATAGTATGCAGTCGTTACAGCTACTCAGAAAGGATCTATAGTGTAGGTCAAACTTCTTGCCCAGAGAATTGACTCCTCAAATAGTCATGTTTTTGCCTCCCTGGCACCTATAGTATTTTTCTAGATTGCCTGAGATCAGCATATCTTCCCGATGTTCATGGAGTGTGCTTTTTTTCCAGGAATGTCTCAGAGGGACCCTGCCTGAAAGAAAAAAATGCCATACTCTAACATTTCCCTGCCTATAGAGAGTGAGAATGGCCTTCATCTTGTGCTTTTAGCCAGCTTCAAAACAGAACCCATGTATTTTCTAGTCTAAAATAAAGCTAACAAGGTAAATAAATGCTTCCTAGTAAAGATAAGGAGGAAAGCATCCACTACCTCACAGCTCCTGCCATTCCTCACCCCTGAAATAGGATCATTAGTGTTCTACTGGGACCTAGAGGAGTATCTGGGGCTGTGCCACATGTCCCTGTAGAAGCACTGAGCTCATAATGACTAAGAGACTCAAGGGGGTTGTCTAAGCCACCAGAATTAGGAAGGGGCATGGCATGATCACAGCTGAGCTAACATTTAATATGATTCTTCCTTTTATCACCCATGGTGACCTGAGAAGGTGGGATGGCAGACAAGCTCTAAATAGAGGAGCTTAGTCATGGCTCACCAGAAAGCCAAAAAGCTGTTTTCCATGGTGGAATAGGGAAGAAGACACTGGTAAATATTTCTCAGTGTCAAATGTTTACATATGAATTTGTTCTTAGAATTCTTCCCTTGTGAAAACTATGTACTTTAAAAATAACCCCCCAAATAAATTGAAAAGTAATAATCCCCAAACTTGAAGTATTTATATCAAAAATTGTACATATACTCACCAATTAAAAGTTAAGAGTATTCCCTAGAAAGAAGTGTAGCTCCAGCGGTCCAGGGGCTGCAAGTTCTGTTATTAGGGGTGGGAATTTTTTCCTCGAATGAGGTCAAATATGTGTTGCTACATATGTGACCCAGTGGCTGGTTGAGAGGGATCTGGGGTTATTGTAACAAAGGTGGGTAGGATTGAATATGCCCACAGAAATAGGGGGTAGGATGTGTCACCATATTTCAGTATCTCATTTTTAGAAACTGTTTTTGTTTTTATGGTTTTATGGCCATACCTGTGGCATATGGAAGTTCCCAGGCTGGCGGACCAGGGATTGAATTGGGGCTGCAGCTGCCAGCCTACACCACAGCCACAGAAACACCAGATCCAAGCTTCATCTACGATCTGTGCCACAGCCTGCTGCAATGCTGGATCTGTATCCCACTGAGCGAGGCCGGGTATCAAACCCACATCATCACAGAGACCGTGTTGGGTTCTTAACCCACTTAGCTGCAATGGCAACTCCTAGAAACCGAATTTTTGATAATTAGGAATGAAGTCACAATCCTTGAACTAAGAAGAAAGGATAAACTAGATATCAGTTTATAAATTTGTGGTGGAAAACACAGCCCATTCAGGATTTAGTATGAATGTGTGTGTACTGAAACCTTCTTGGTAAGCCGAGAATCATAAAAGAAAATTGACTTTTCCCAAAAATTAACAGAAATTTTTGTGGCCTGAACAGCTCACTCTCCTTCCCCACTGTAGAGATGGTTCTTTTTCTGAAGAATAACTGATAAAGCTGTCTGTAATCAGAACTCCTGTAGCTAAAAGCATCAGCACCTTTCTCATTCTTTAACTTTTATTTTCCCACTTTTATTGGTCCTCAGCAGTTTGTCACTGCAGAACCGTCTGCCTCATCATACCCATTACAGGTGGGAATTTGCAAGGCTGAGGCTTATATTAACAAAGGGTACAATTTACACAAACAATGCCGAGATGAGTAGCTCTCCAGCAAATGGGGTGAGGAACTCAATGATGCGGGAGTCAGAAAATCCCGAGGGCTAGACCCAGGGCTTTTTAATACCTGTCAGCCTGACCTTGACTGTTTTTCTGGCTTCAGTGGCTTAAGTTGAAAAGTAAGATCCCTTTCACCTTTGACATGGAACCCAGATCTAGCACTTCATTTTATCTTAGCAATTCTGGGAACAAAACAATTAGGCCAAAGGGATGAATTTCTTTTCTCATTTAAGTGATGAGATTTACCTTTTTTCTTGGTAAAATCTTTACGTTCAGTCCAGTAACCTTTATTTTTGTTCTTTTCTCCTCGGCTGGAAAGTGCCATAGGCACGATCCAAAGAATATATCCTTTTCACCCTTGGAGCAAGGAGTACTGGAGCAGAGCACCTTATCCCCTCTCCCAATGCCTGCCAATGGAAAGATTTTTAATTAATTCAATTATTATAAGTTGAATTAATCTCTAATTTTAGCATATCATGGGAAACTTTATGACATGTGCCAGCTGACCCTTCTCCAAATTTCCATGGAAATAGCAAATATGTTCTTGAACTGGTCTAAAATTTCCAGCTGCTTCAAGTGTGATGTTGAATGTAAGAAAGAAACCTTCTATTAATAAATGTATTTAAAGTGTGTTCTCTTAAGTGTATTTTGAGTGTGCTAAAGAGGTAGGCTTAACTTGAAAAAAAAAAAACTGAAAAGATTCAAGGTGCTATAAGCCTAGGCCTTCCCTCAAACTTCTTTAATTGAAACCTCTGATATGATTGTGTTGTTTCTATCTGAAATCAAATGGGGCAAGATAATGCGAAGAAAGTTTTGCAGTTTTATTTCCTCTATGAGATAGGAAGTAATTACATTATTTTCTTGAATGATGAAACAGTTTTTGTTCAAGAGATAAACCATATTCTATAGGACCAGATTTATTCATTAAACGTATTTCGCTGAGTATGAAAAATACTTCAGATGAAATAATAGTATATGGGAGAAATTACCTACATATTTATAAAAGCCCTAATGAAAGTGCAGGTGTGGTGCCCCAGTATGACTACATTACATGCTTGGTGAAGGTAATGGCAGGTTTGCTGTATTCATAACATTTGAGTTAAACTGTACAAAGCCATGCACACAGCTACAGAAATGACTTCCCAGTGCAGTCACTGCAGTCTGCAGCAATTACATCATGGTATCAAATAAGATGAAAACCTCCAGGCTTGGTAAATAAAATATGCTTAGAGAATTTAGTAACCATGGGGTGACCTTGCCCTTCACTGATGTCCTTGAGACAACTGTAGGCTTTTCTACTCATGTTGCCTCAGTGGTGGTATGGTTATTGGATTCTCCATTAAAATGGAAAATAGGATGATATTTGACACACACACACACACATATATATATGTATATATATATACACACACACATTTTTTATATGTACTTTTTTCTTTTTTTTTTTTTTGCTTTTTAGGGCCACACCCATAGCATATGGAGGTTCGTAAGCTAGGGGTCAAATTGGAGCTGCAGCTGCTGGCCTACACCACAGCCACAGCAACGTGGAATCCAAGCCGTCTGTGACCTACACCACAGCTCATAGCAACGCTGGATCCCCAACCCACTGAGTGAGGCCAGGGATTGAATCTGCAACCTCATGGTTTCTAGTCAGATTCATTTCTGCTGTGTGCCAATGGGAACTCCACTTGATTCTTTAGGTGAAGTATACAGTCATCCCGCAGTATTCAAGTGGGATTGGTTGCAGGACCACCCTTGGATACAAAATCTGAGAACACTCAAGGCACTTACATAAAATGGTGTAGTGTTTGCATATAATCTATGCACATCCTCTTGTATAATTTAGATTATTATAATACCTAATACAATGTAAATTCTATGTAAATAGTTGCTGGCACATACAAATTCAAGTTTTGCTTCTTAGAGCTTTCCGGAATAAAAAATATATTTTCAGTCTGTGGTTAGTTGAATCTTTGGTGTGAACCCAGTGGATACAGACGGCCAACTGTAAAATCTGAAGTTAGCATTCTTTGGCAAACCCTAGATCAGTGATTTGCAACCCTTCAGCATACATCCTTTCTCACCATTCTAAAAATTTGCTTGTTATATATTTATGTATTTCCAGTTTGTGAGTTTTCTTTGGACTTTCTTGTAGGTTTTTACCATGTAGATTAAATTTTTTCAAGCAGTTGTATTTATCAGTATTTATCAATTTTTTCCTTTATGCCTCCAAATTTTAGGCAATAGAAAGGTCTCCCTGATCCAAGTTAAAGAAATTCTCCTTTGTGTTTTCATAGTATTTTTGTTTTTTGTTTTTTTTAACTTAATGGATTTCATTTCAATTATAGGTGTACATAAATCATCACAAGTTAATTTGTTAGATTTTGTGTCCCAAACCCATAGTGCATCCCCCCAACCCCAGATTGTCTTATTTGAAAAACCAAGGTTTTCCAAAGTCCATGAGTCATTGTCTGTTCTGCAAAGAGGTTCATTGTGTCTTTTCAGTTTCCACATGTAAGCGGTAGCATTGGGTGCTGCTGTCTAATTGTCTGACTGGTTTCACTTCACATGATGATTTCTAAGTCCATCCATGTTGCTATAAATGTTGGTAATTTGTTCCTTTTAATGGCTGAGTAACATTCCATTGTGTGTATGTACCATATCTTCCCTATCCACTCCTCTGTCGATGGGCATTTAGGTTGTTTCCATGACCTAGCTATTGCATAGAGTGCTGCAATGAACACTGGAGTACATGTGTCTTGTCGAGTCATGGTTTCTGCTGGATAGATACCCAGGAGTGGGATTGCTAGATCAAATGGTAATTCTATTTTGAGTTTTCTGAGGAATCTCCATACTGTTTTCCATGGTGGTTGCACCAATTTGCATTCCCACCAACAGTGTAATAGGGTTCCTTTTTGTCCACACCCTCTCCAGCACTTATCGTTTGTAGACTTTTTGATGATGGCCATTCTGGCCGCTGTAAGGTGGTACCTCATAGTGGCTTTGATTTGCATTTCTTTAATGAGGAGCAATGTTGAACATCTTTTCATGTGTTTATTTGCCATCTGCATGTCTTCTTTGGAGAATTGTCTGCCTAGACCCTCTGACCATTTTTTGATGGGGTTGTTTGTTTCTTTGGTGTTGAGATGTAGGAGATGTTTGTAAATCTTGGAGATTAATCCCTTGTCAGTCGAATCATTTGCAGATATTTTCTCCCATTCTGTGGGTTGTCTTTTCTTTTTGTTTAGGGTTTCCTTAGCTGTGCAGAAACTTTGAAGTTTAATTAAGTCCCATTTGTTTATTTCTCTTTTTATTGTCCTTACTCTGACACATGGATCTGAGAAGATGTTGCTATCATTTATGTCAGAGAGTGTTTGGCCTATGTTTTCCTGTAAGAGTTTTATAGTATCTAGTCTTATATCTAGATGTTTAATCCATTTTGAGTTTATTTTTGTGCATGGTGTTAGGAAGTGTTCTAGTTTCATTGTTTTACATGTAGCTGTCCAGTTTTCCCAGCACCACTTATTGTAGTGCCCTCCTTTGTCATAGACTAGTTGAGTATAGATGCGTGGATTTAATTCTGGGCCTTCTATCCTGTTCCACTGATCTATATTTCTGTCTTTGTGCCAGTACCATATGGTTTTGATGACTGTAGCTTTGTGGTAGAGTCTGAAGTCAGGGAGCCTGATTCCTCCAGCTCCATTTTTCTTTTTCAGGATGTCTTTGGCTATTCTGGGTTTTTTGTGTTTCCAGACAAACTTTAAACTATTTTGTTCTAGTTCTTTCAAAAAGGTCCTTGGTAATTTGATAGGGATTGCGTTGAATGTGTAGATTGCCTTGGGTAGTATAGTCATTTTGATAATATTGACTCTTCCAATCCAAGAGCATGTTATGTCTTTCCACTTGTTTAAGTCATCCTTGATTTCTTTCATCAGCACCTTATAATTTTCAGAGTACAGGTCTTTTGTCTCTTTAGGCAGGTTTATTCCTAAGTATTTGATTCTTTTGGATGCGATGGTAAATGGGATTGCTTCCCTAATATCTCTTTCTGCTCCTTTATTGTTAGTGTATAGAAATGCAGTTGATTTCTGTGTATTAATTTTGTATCCTGCAACTTTGCCAAATTCGTTGATGAGCTCTAACAGTTTTCTGGTAGAGTCTTTAGGATTCTCTAGGTATAGTATCAATCATCTGCAAAAAGTGATAGTTTTACTTCTTCTTTCCCAATTAGGATTCCTTTTATTTCTTTTTCTTCTCTGATTGCTGTAGCTAGGACTTCCAGAACTATGTTGAATAGTAGTGGCGAGAGTGGACATCCTTGTCTTGTTCCTGATCTCAGAGGGAATTCTTTCAGCTTTTCACCATTGAGAATGATGTTAGCTCTGGGTTTGTCATAGATGGCCTTGATTGTGTTGAGGTAGGTTCCCCCTATGCCCACTTTCTGAAGGGTTTTTTATCAGAAATGGGTGTTGGATTTTGTCACAGGCTCTTTCTGCATCTATGGAGGGGATCATATAGTTTTTATTCTTCAGTTTGTTAACGTGGTGTATCACACTGATTGATTTTGGGATATTGAAGAATCCTTGCATCCCTGGGATAAATCCCATTTGATCATGATGTACAATCCTTTTAATGTATTGTTGGATTCGGAGGGCTAGTATTTTGTTGAGAATTTTTGCATCTATGTTCATCAGTGAAATTGGCCTGTAATTTTCTTTTTTTGTGATATCTTTGTCTGGTTTTGGTATCCGGATGATGGTTGTCTCATAGAATGAGTTTGGGAGTGTCCCTTCCTCTGCAATTTTTTGGAAGAGTTCCAGAAGGATAGGCATTAGCTCTTCTCTAAATGTTTGATAGAATTCGCCTGTGAAACCATCTGGTCCTGGACTTTTGTTTGTTGGAAGTTTTTTAATCACAGTTTCAATTTCAGAACTTGTGACTGGTCTATTCATATTTTCTATTTCATCTTGGTTTAGTCTTGGGAGATTGTACTTTTCTAAGAATTTGTCCATTTCTTCTAGGTTTTCCATTTTATTGGTGTATAATTGCATACAGTAATCTCTTATTACCCTTTGTATTTCTGTGATGTCTGTTGTGACTACTCCTTTTTCATTTCTAATTTTATTGATCTGTGTCCTCTCTCTTTTTTTCTTGATAAGTCTGGCTAAGGGTTTATGAATTTTGTTGATCTTTTCAAAGAACCAGCTTTTAGTTTCATTGATCTTTTCTGTGGTTTTCTTTGTTTCTATTTCATTGATTTCTTCTCTGATCTTTATGATTTCTTTTCCTCTACTAACTTTAGGTCTTGTCAGTTCTTCCCTCTCTAGCTGCTTTAGATGTAAAGTTAGGTTGTTTACTTGAGCTTTTTCTTGTTTCCTGAGGTAGGCTTGTATTGCTATAAACTTTCCTCTTAGAATTGCTTTTGCTGCATCCCATAGGTTTTGGAGTGTCATACCTTTGTTGTCATTTGCTTCTAGGTATTTTTTAATTTCCTCTTTGATTTCTTCAGTGATCCATTGGTTATTTAGTAGCGTGTTATTTAGTCTCCACGTATTTGTCTCTCTGGCCATTTTTTCTTGTTGTTGATTTACAGTCATATAGCATTGTGGTCAGAGAAGATGCTTGAAATGATTTCAATTTTCTTAAAGTTACTGAGACTTGATTTGTAGCCCAGGATGTGATCAATCTTAGAGAATGTTCCATGCACACTTGAGAAGAATGTGTATTCTGTTGCTTTTGGATGGAATGTCCTATAAATATCTATTAAGTCCATCTGATCTAATGCTTCATTCAGGGCCTGTGTTTCCTTATTGATTTTCTGTCTGGATGACCTGTCCATTGCTGTAAGTGGGGTGTTAAAGCCCCCCACTATGATGGTATTATTGTTGATTTCTCCTTTTAAGGTTGTGAGCAGTTGCCTTATATATTGTGGTGATCCTATGCTGGGTGCATAGATATTTAAAATTGTTATATCTTCTTCTTGGATTGATCCTTTGATCATTATGTAGTGCCCTTCCCTGTCTCTTAAAATGTTCTTCATTTTAAAGTCTATTTGGTCTGATAGGAGTATTGCTACTCTGGCTTTCTTTTGATGCCCTTTTGCATGAAATATTTTCTTCCATCGTCTCACTTTCAATTTGTATGTGTCCCTAGAAGTGAAGAGGGTCTCTTGAAGACAGCATATATATGGGTCTTATTTTTGTATCCATTCAGCTAGTCTATGTCTTTTGGCTGGGGCATTCAGTCCATTAACATTTAAGGTAATTATTGATATATATGTTCTTATTGCCATTGTATTAACTGTTTGGGGGTTTTGTTGCTTTTTCTTCCCTTATTCTCTTGTTGTCTCCTCTCACAAGATGGCTATCTTTAATGTTATATTTGAGTTGATTTTTCTTATTTGTTTGTGTATCAATTGTAGATTTTTGGTTTGTGGTTACCCTGAAGTTTTGATATAGGAGTCTATATATAAATGAGATTGTCTTAAGTTGTCAGTTTTTTAATTGCACGTGCTACTCCAGTGACCTGCATTTGTTCTCTCTTCTCATGATTTCTGATTTTGGTAGCATAATTGTGCATGGATGATTTAGTATCTGTACTGTATATATGCCTTTACTGGTGAGCCTTGTCATTTGTGGTATTTTTGTTTCTGGTTGTGGCCTTTTCTTTTCTGCCTAGAGAAGTTCCTTTAGTATTTGTTGTAAAGCTGGTTTAGTGTTGTAGAAATCTCTTAGCTTTTGCTTATCTGTAAAGGTTTTTTTTTTTTTTTTGTCTTTTTGCCTTTATCTAGAGCTGCACCTGTGCCATATGGAGGTTCCCAGGCTAGGGGTCTAACAGGAGTT
>PVHT021183519.1:11392506-11404666 GCA_004024745.2 Catagonus wagneri
GCCAGGGATCAAACCCACAACCTCATGGTTCTTAGTCAGATTCGTTAACCACTGAGCCACAAAGGGAACTACTATCTGTAAAGGTTTGATCTCTCCTTCAAATCTGAATGAGAGCCTTGCTGGATAAAGTAATCTTGATTGGAAGTTTTTCCCTTTCATCACCTTTAGTATATCATGCCACTCCCTTCTGGCCTGCAGAGTTTCAGATGAAAAATCTGCTGATAACTTTATTGGGGTTCCCTTATGTCATTTGTTTCTTTTCCCTAGCTGCTTTCAATATATTCTCTTTGTCTTTAATTTTGGTCATTTTGATTAATATGTGTCTGGGCGTGTTCCTCCTTGGGTTTATTTTATATGGTCCTCATTGCGCTTCCTGGATTTGAGTGAGTGGTTCCTTTCCCATATTAGGGAAGTTTTCGGCTATTATCTCTTCGAATATTTTTTCTGTCCTCTTCTCTCTCTCTTCTCCCTCTGGCACCCCTATAATACGGATGTTGGTGCATTTAACATTATCCCAGAGTTTTCTGAGACTCAGCTCATTTCCTTTCAATCTTTTATCTCTTTTCTCTTCTGCATTAGTGATTTCCACTAATCTGTCCTCCACCTCACTGATTCGTTCTTCTGCCTCCTGTATTCTACTGTTGGCTGCTTCTAATGAATTTTTTATTTCAGTTATTGTATTTTGTATATCTTCTTGTTTAATTTTTACAGCTTGTATTTCTTTGCTCAGTGTTGCCTGTGAATTATCAATCTTTGCCTCCAGTTTATTTCCAATGCCTTGCATCATCTTCAGCATCAACAGTCTAAAGTCTCTTTCTGGGAGGCTGATAATCTCCTCATCACTGAGCTGTTTTTCTGGGCTTTTCTCTTTCTCCCTTATCTGAATTAGAGTTTTCTGTCTTTTCATTTTTATAGGTTTTCGGTGTGGTGACCTTTTTGCCAACAATAGAGTTGTAGCCTCTCTTAAATCTGGCGTTTGCCTCCCCTGTGGCTAAAGTTGGTATGGAGGGGGCTTGCTGTAGGCTTCCTGATAGGGGTAGTGATGCCTGCTCACTGGTAGGTGGGGTTGATTCCTCTCCCTCTGATGGGTAGGGCTTTGTCTCTGGATGAGATTAGAGGCTGGCTGTGTGCCTGAGGGGTCTTTAGGCAGCCTGTTTCCTGATGGGTGGGGCTGAGATCGCACCTGGCTTATTGTTTGGCCCGGGGCTTCTCGGTGCTGATGGGAGGGACCAGATTTTCCCAGAAATGTCCACCTCCAGAGAAAAGCAGGCTGATAAATATTCTGGAGAGCTTCGCCTCCAATGCCCTTCCCCCACCACAAGCCATAGTCACCCCTGTTTTCCCAGGAGATCCTCCAAGAATTACAGTCAGGTCCACCCGGATGCCTATGGAGACTGACTGCTTTGCCCTGGGACCCCGTGCACGTGAAAGTCTGTGTGTGCCTTTCAAGAATGGGGTCTCTCTTTCCCCCAGTCCTGTGGAGCTCCTGCACACAAGCCCCACTGGCCTTCAATGCCAGATGCTCCGGGGGCTCTTTCTCCCTGTGCCCGATCCCCAGGCGTGGGGATTTGACATGGGGCTCAGAACTCTCAGTCCTGTAGGTGAGTCTCTGTGATATAGTTACTTTCCAGTCTGTTGGGCTTCCCACCTGGGAGGTATGGGGTTGCTTCTATTGCGTAATCGCCCCTCCTACCTCTTGATGTGGTCTCCTTTTTGTCTTCTGGAGCAGAATATCTTTTTTGGAAGTTTACAGTCCATTTGGTTGAAGGCTGCTCGGCATTTGGTTGTAGTTTTGCTGTTTTTTGGGAGAGAAGTTGAGCTCCAGTCCTTCTATTCCACCATCTTAATCCAATCTCCTGTGTTTTTTCAGTATTTTTTAAAAAATTTACTTGTGTATAGTTGACTTATGATGTTGTATTAGTTTCAGGTGTTGAGGAACGTGAATTGGTTATACATACATATATACACACGCACATCTATACATCTCTATTTTTTTCATTTTTTTCCCATACAGGTAACAAGAAGCTATTGTGTAAATTACTCTGTGCTCAGTAGGTTTTTGTTAATCATCTATTTTATACAGTAGTGTGTATATGTTATTCCCACCCTCCCAATTCCTCCCTTCCCCCAATGGTTTCCTCTATGGTAAACATAAAGTTGGTTTTTGAAATCTGTGAGTTTGTTTCTAGCTTGTAAATAAGTTCTTTTATATCATTTCATTAGATTCCACATATAAGTGGTATCATATGATATTTGTCTTTCTCTATCTGACTGACTTCACTCAGTATGATAGTCTTTAGGTCCACCCATATTATTGCAAATGGGATTATTCATGCTTTTGTATGACTGAGTAATATCTCATTTTAGGTACCACATCTTCTTCATCTAATCCTCTGCAGTGAACACTTAGGTTGCTTCCAAGTTGTGGCTCTTGTAAAATGCTGCAGTGAACATTGGGGTGAACATCTTTTTGAGTTAGGGTTTTCTTTGGAAAACCACAGGAGTGGGATTTTTGGATCATGATAGTTCTATATTTATTTTTCTGAGGACCCTCCATACTGTTTTCCATAGTAGTTGTACCAATTTACATTCTTACTACAGTGTAGGTAGGTTCCCCTTTTTCCATACCCTCTTCAGCATTTCTTTGTAGACTTTTTGATGATGGCCATTCTGACTGGTGTGAGAAGATAAACTCATTATAGTTTTGATTTGTATTTCTCTAATAATTAGTGATGTTGAGCATCTTCTCATATTGTTTGGTCATCTGTCTTCTTTGGAGAAATGTCATTTAGATCATCTGATCATTTTTTGATATAAAGTTCAATGAGATATTTGTATATTTTAGAGGTTAATCCCGTCAGTTGCTTTGTTTGCAAAGATTTTCTCCCGTTGTATGGGTCGTCTTTTCATTTTTTTATGGTTTTCTCTGCTGTGCAAATCTTTTAAGTTTAATTAGGTTCCACTGGTTTATTTCTGTTTTTATTTTCATTATTCTAGGAGATGGATCAAATAAGATATTGCTGCAATTCATGTCAAAGAGTATTCTGCCTATGTTTTCCTCTAAAAGTTTTATAGTATTTAGCCTCACATTTAAGTTCTTAATCCATTTTAAGTTTATTTATGTGTATGGTGTTAGAGGATGTTCTTTTTTTTTTTTTTTTTTTTTTTTTTTTTTTTTTTTTTTTTTTTTTTTTTTTTTTTTTTTTTTTTTTTTTTTTTTTTTTTTTTTTTTTTTTTTTTTTTTTTTTTTTTTTTTTTTTGCTTTTTAGGACTGCTCCTGTGGCATATGGAAATTCCCAGTCTAGGGGTCAAACTGAAGCTGCAGCTGCCAGCTTGAGCCACAGCCACAGCAACAGAGGATCCAAGCTGTGTCTGTGACCTACACCACAGCTCACAAAAATGCTGGATCCCCAACCCAGTGAATGAGGCCAGTGATCAAACCCACATCCTCATGGATACTAGTTGGATTCATTTCTGCTGTGCCACAATGGGAACTCCCAAAAATGTTCTAATTTCCTTCTTTTACACGTAGCTGTCCAGTTTTCCCAGGACTAGTCATTAAAGAGACTTTCTTTTCTCCAGTGTATGTTCTTGCCTCCTTTATCATAGATGAATTGACCATAGGTGTTTGGGTTTACTTCTAGGTTTTCTATCCTGTCCCATTGATCTATATTTCTGTTTTGGTGCCAATACCATACTGTTTTGATGACTGTAGCTTTGTAGTATAGACTGAAGTCAAGGATCCTGATTCCTCCAGTTCTGTTTTTCTTTTTCAAGATTGCTTTGGCTATTTAGGGTTTTGTGTTTCCATATAAACCTTAAAATATTTTGTTCCAGTTCTGTGAAGAATTTCATTGATAACTTTATAGGGATTGTGTTGAATTTGTAGATTGCCTTGGGTAGTATAGATACTTTGACAGTATTGATGCTTCCAATCCAAGAGCATGGTATATCATTCCATCTATTTGAATTATCTTTGATTTCTTTCATCAGTGTCTCATAGTTTTCAGAGTATAGGTCTTTTGACTCTTTAGATACATTTATTCCTAGGTATTTTATTCTTTTTGATGTAATGGTAAATTGGATTCTCATAGCATTTTATGTTTTAAAATTTAAATCTTGCTCCTTTGGAATTTATCTGGCATACAGTATGAAGCATGAATCCAACTTAATCTTATTAAAAATGTCTGTCCAGTTTTCTAAAGACAATTTGTTGAGTTGTATACCTTTTCATCACTGATTTCAGATTCTGTGTTTATCATACACCAAATTATGTATGCATTGGGGTCTATTTCTAGACTTCTGTTCTGCCCTATTGATTAATTTGTTTAGTCTTGTGTCAGGACTATACTTTTAATTATTGTAGCTTTATAACAAGTATTAGAAATAACCTTCTTGGAGTTCCCATCGTGGCACAGTGGAAACAAATCCAACTAGGAACCATGAGGTTGTGGGTTCGATCCCTGGCCTCACTCAGTGGGTTAAGGATCCAGCATTGCCATGAGCTGTAGGTCACAGATGTGGCTCAGATCTGCGTGGCTGTAACTGTGGTGTAGGCTGGCAGCTGTAGCTCTGATTCGACCCCTAGCCTGGGAACCTCCATATGCCATAGGTGTGGCCCTAAAAAGCAAAAAAAAAAAAAAAAAAAAAAAAATTAATCTTCACTTCTATTTATTTTCGGAAGTTTCCTTGACATTCTTTTTTCATTTGATATACTTTGTAATTGTTTGTCTCTCCCCACCCCTTCCTCAATTTTTGGCTTTGTTTTTGTAATGGCAATAAATTTACATATAAGCTCAGGAAGGACACATTTATGAGGTTGAATCTTCCTATCTAAAAACTTGGTATGCTGTTCCCTTTGTATGAGAGTTTCTTTGTATATGTCAGGAATGCTTTAAAATTGTATTTGTAAATCTTACACAATTTCTAAAGTTTTTCTCTTAGATATTTCATCTTTCACTGTTGCTACTGTAAATGGAATCTTCTGCATTTCATTTTTTTTAATTTTTTAATTTTTTTTGTCTTTTTGCCTTATCTAGGGCTGCACCCATGGCATATGGAGGTTCCCAAGCTAGGGGTCTAACAGGAGTTGTAGCTGCCGGCCTTCGCCACAGCCACAGCAATGCGGGATCCGAGCCATGTCTGCAACCTACACCACAGCTCACGGCAATGCTGGATCTTTAACCCACTGAGCAAACCCGCAACCTCATGGTTCCCAGTTGGATTCGTTAACCACTGAGCCACGATGGGAACTCCATGCATTTCATTTTTAAATTCACTGTTTGGTTGGGGTGTTCCTGTCATGGCTCAGTGGTTAACAAACCCGATTATTGTCCATGAGGATGCGGGTTTGATCCCTGGCCTCCCTCGTTGGGTTAAGGGTCTGGTGTTGCTGTGATCTGTGGTGTAGGTTGTAGATACAGCTCAGATCCCATATTGCTGTGGCATAGGCTGGTAGCTACAGCTCTGATTCAACCCCTAGTCTAGGAACCTCCATATGCTGTGAGTGTGGCCCTAAAAAGACAAAAGACAAATAAACAAGTAAATAAATCTACTGTTGTGGAATTCCTTTTGTGGCATAGCAGAAACAAATCCAACTAGTATCCATGAGGATACGGTTCAATCCCTGGACTCGTTCAGTGGGTTGGGGATGTGGCATTGCTGTGAGCTGCAGTGTAGGTTGCAGATGCGACTGGGATCCTGCAATGCCATGGCTGTGGTGTTGGCAACTTCCGTATGCCATGCGTGCAGCCCTAAAATAAATAAATAAATTAATTCACTGTTCACGTGAAATGTATTGATATCCATATATTAATCCTGCATCATGCTACCTTATTGAATTTTCTTGTTTGTAGTACTTGTCCAACCTGTCTTGAATATCTCAAGTTCTCCATAATAATTACAAACTGGTAATTTTTATTTCCTTCTCAAATTTCTGTACATCTAGTTTCTTTACTATTAGACAATACAGTTAATAATAGAAAGTAATAGTGGTGACAAGTGGGAGTTCCCTGGTGGCTCAGTGAGTTAAGGATCCAGTGTTGTCACTGCTCTGGAGGGGATTTGATCCCTTGGCCCTGAAACTTCCGCATGCTACAGGTGTGGCTGAAAAAGAATAGTGGTAACAAGTGAGCATCCTTCTTTTGTTCTTGACTTCAGTGGGAATGCCTCTACTGTTGCTCCAGTAAGCATGATGGTCACTTTAAGGCCAGGGTATACTATATCAAGAGAGTACCCATCTATTTTTGTATTAAGTTTAAACATATTTCTAAATAATGAAGCCCCAGGGGCATATATCTGCAGCCTCCCTAGCATAATAAAATCAAAGCTCTAAAAGGAAACCTAAGACTTTCTAGTCCACCTCCCTCCCATCACAAGCAATAAATTCTAATCACTTCCTCCTAGACGTTTCAAAATTAGATTAGAAAAAAAGCCAGAACTAAAAATCATTGTATCTTAGGTCTCACTTTACTGTTCTTTGGGGTGCGTGAAACTAACACTGAAAAAAAAATTTATGATTATTTTTCTCTTCCATTGTGCACTTTCCTTGAATGTTTCCCATTTTTATTCGTCTCTTTTCATTATGTCTTTGGGACCTCACAAGTGCTGCTTGGCTCTGCATTCTTCCTCACTGCCTAGAAGCCAAGTTTATCAAGGATTTTTAGACAATGACTTAATCTTTTCCCCACCCAGAAGACCTTTGTTATTTGGTTGTCTTGGACAAAAGTTCATTGTCTTCCAAATGCTGCTGGCTACTCCTGGAATTAAAGCAGAAAGCTTGCTGGAGCCACTTGAACACCTGGAAATATGCTTCAGCGGTGATGGTGCCTTTAGCAAAGGGATGTGATCCAACAGTAGATGTATCATAAATGCCACTGTGTCTTATATTTATTTCTGGGTGGTATTCAGATCTCAGTAGAAATTAGGTCATAATATGTTTACAATCTTTAAAGGAAAAAACAGTTATATGTTACTGGCACCATACTTCTGACTTAGAAGTGTTATAAATTTCATTAACAAACAACAAAATTAGTGAACATTTTATATGCTAAGAAAATTTGTATACAAAAGGGAAAATCTTAGCCATTTGGCAGATGCATTTGATAATTTTCTACTTAAAAGATGAGCATTTCTATCCATATATAGATAGAATATATATGGATATATATATATATACTCTGAACTCTGGAGTTGGACCTGGGTTTGATTCCTGGCTTTACCATGTCCTGGCTGAGTGATGGGACACAAGTGAAATGATCTCAACTGAGTCCCATTTTCTTAATCTGTGAAATGGAGATGGGAATACCTTGTGGAGTTATTTAGGAATGAAGAGGATAATGCATATAAAGTGGGTAGCACAGTAGTACCGTGATGTAAGCCCTTAATAAATGACAGCTATTATTGGTGTAGCCTAATGTTAAGGGTTGTCATAAAGCCTGTTGTTTTTCTTTAAATCATATGAATTTTGAGATCAGGGAACAAATATCCAATTTTGACACAGTTTGGATCTATAATGCCCAACATCTCATTTATTGATGTTGACTCCTTTCTTAGAAAAAAGGTACTTGAAAGGATCTGACTAAAGTCTGCCCTGGCTCTTCTTTCTTGGGAATTATTTGAGCAGGCATGGCAGTGAACAGTTACCTAAAACCTCAAGCCTAAAATTGTTACTACCCTTTTTTATTAGGTTTTTAGTAGCCAATTATTTTTTGACCATCTGATAAGTGGAATTAAAAACTAGTACAAAACACTAATATGATTTATATTCTACACATTTAGAGCTATGAAGGATTCAATGTGTCAATAAAAATTAAGTAGTTTGGGGAGTGCCTAATTTGTCCTAGATATAAAATATGTATCCTTAGGGATATGTAGATTAAAAGATTCCTTATAGTGAAAAAGCTTATAGTCTAGTAGGGTGTCTAGAAAGGAACTTAAAAGGCACCTCTCATAATATTATAAGCTTTCCTTGATATCCTTAGCCTTCAGGTTGGGGAAATAGTCCTCTTACATGATCCCATAGCTCTTGATGCTTGCTTTCATTTTAGCATTTCTTACACTGGCTATTGTCTTCTATGCTAGACTGTAGGCTGCATGAGGTTAGGGACTGTGTCTTTTTCATCACAGAAGAAATAGAGAACTAGAAATGATCTTGGCCCTTTAATAACTTAAAATTTAGTGACAAAGTGATAGTTTATATGTTTTAAACTGCTAACACACATAAACAACTAACTTAAATATAAACTCGTATGATGTAAATGCTACAAAGTATATGCTATGGTAAGCAGGAGGTTTTAGAAGTTATTTAGAGGAGATGGCATTTGAATTAAAATTAGAAGGAATGGTAGGACTTCCAAAGATATAAAGCTAGGGAAGAGAATCCGAGGTGGAGGAATGTTATGAGCAAAGAAACAGACGCAAGGGGAATAGCAAGGACTCCAGTATGAGTGGACTCCAGCAAGAATGTTGAGCAGGGGCTTGGCTGTAGCTGACCTTGAATGCAATAGTAGGATGTTAGGACTTTCGTCTGGAGGCAATTGTGTGTTGACAAGGATAATTGTACAGAAGGAATTAGATCACTTTGTCAATAGTGAGAATGATGGGAAGAGAAAGATCAGATTTAGGAAGAGAATTCTGGATATTTCTAATAATACAGACGAGATGTTGAAGTAAAAATAGACATGGAAAGAAAGCAATTCTGAAAACATTGTACAAATGGACAATCCTTGATCTAGGAGTAAGGGTTGGAGATTCCAATTTGAGTCCTTTGCTCAAAGGCAATGGCAAAAGCTCAGAAAGTGCTGAGGTTGCCCAAGAAGAACACAGAATAAGCTGAGAGGCCACAGAACCTTGTGGAAAGCTTATATTTAAGGGATAAGTAAATTTTCAGATTTAGAAGGAATTATGTTTCAAACCTATTACTAAAAAGATGAGGAAAACTATGTCTTTAGAATTAAGTAATTTGCCTAGTTTATTGCAGAGTCCTTTGGAACCCAAGTGCTCCAACTCATATAACTCCGTGCCCTGTTTAATGTTCTAGACTCTAATGCTAAATTTAAAAAAGAAAAAACTCTACCTGCTATCTTTCTAATCCTCATCTTTCTTAGCAAGACTGACTCTACTTGAACTTTGGACCTCTTTACATAAATCAGAGTGTCCTGTGTCTCTTATGTGTTGAGCTACCAACAGCAAAGAGAAAATTTTGCTGTTGGAAAATAAAGGGAAAGCCATTCATATGGATGCCATTTAAAATTATAAATGTGTGATATGAACTGAGAGTAAGAATTGTAAAAAGCCTAATTAAATCTACCTGATGTTTCAAAGCAATAATTTAACCTTATACAGTACGTCTTTATATCCTTTATATTAAAAAACCTGCCATTTTCAACACTGAATTATCCTTATTGTCTCCAAATACCTTCTTATATGCAGAAATGGAACTATTTTGCTCAAATAAGCCAAACCAAATGATTTCATTAGTTTACAGAAGATTTTGTTGCTGTTAATACAGCAGTCTTCTATGTCAGGTGCCAAAGCTGTAGTTTGAAATTCTGTTTCTAATTCAATGAAATATTTATACCTCAATAGAGGGAGGCCTAAGAAGAAAGGATACAAAACTTTGATACAGACCATCTTAAAAAGCAAGTATCTCATGGGGCCACTTCTCAGAATAGCATCATCCTTGTTGAACAACAGGACTAAATGATATGTGTGTCTTATCATTTATTTGGCTGGAAGAACTGAGCTTTAAAAATGAACCATCACAAGCCATCATTAATAAATTGTTTACAATTCAACTCTGATAAAAGTCAGTTGATAAAATGAGCAGGATCACTGTAAATACTAAAGGTTGATGGCCCACATCTAGATAAACATCCTGCACTCCCCAGGAAATGGATTTTAACCATTTGTGGAGTAGTAAATGATCCTATTAGAATTCTAAATATGGACTTAAAGCCTACCCTAAAAGATCCGAAACATTTAAATTGGCCAGTCATTTTCTAGCATTGAAGTTGCAGAAAAAAGTGGTGGGTTTTAATTTGGGTTTCTTTGAAAAATATTTTTTTTGGCCATGCCCACTGCATGTGGAAGTTCCTGGGCCAAAGACTGAACCTGCACCACAGCAGTGACCCAAGCTGCTGCAGTGACAATACCAGATCCTTTACCTGCTGTGCCACAAGAGAACTCCTTTTTTTAAAAGCAAGCATATTTTACTAAATATGCATACAGAAAAGTATGCTTCACAAGTATACAACTCAATGAAGTGCACAAATTGAATACACTTATGTATCTAACATGGAAGAGATAAATGTTTCTCTCCAGAAAAAAGCGCGGTTTTGCCAAATCTTGAATAAATTTTTATTATGCTTTTATTATACTATTTAGTATACTAAAGATGTCTCCCTTCAAAGCATGTTTACTTCCCATTATAAAAGACTGAGCTTCCCTAAACTCAGGTTTCCTCTTCAGTAATGCAGTTCACCATGTGTGCACGTGTCACTTAGCTTTCTTCACGTTGCATAATTAGGAAGTAGGGCTCAAGAAGCTGGTGCAATACTGACAGTGGCTTTGAGTTGTAAGGTTCTTTGCCTCTCGCATCCATTAACTGGGCAGACTAACATATTAGTTTATAAGCAAGGTAAAACCTCAGATTTTTCACTGTTCTTGGAGTAATCACTATTCCAATTTCTACCACCATAGATTAATATTACCTGTTCTTAAAATTCATATATAAATAGAATTTCATAGCATGTACTCTTGTGTCTGGCCTCTTTCATCCAACCTCATGTTATGAGATTCAATCATATTCATGTGGGGATTTCCCTTGGGGCAACATGTGGCGTGGAAGCACTGTATTTTATTCCTCATAGTACTCCATTGTGTGAATATTTTTTTTCTACTGGTGATGGATGCTGGGGCATTTCCCACTATTAGAATTGTGCTGTTATAAATACTTTTATGCGTGCTGTTGTGAATATTTGTATGCATTTAGTTGGATATATTCCCGGAGCTGGATTAGAGGGTGTGCACAGATACTGCCAAACAATTTTCTAAAGTATTTGTACCAAGCTACTCTTCCAGTAGCAGTGTATGAACATTCTGTTTCTCTATTTTCCCACCCTTATTTTCCATTTTTTTTAGTTTAGTTTTGTTTTTTCACACTGACATGGTTTTAGTTTACCAACATAGATAGGAAGATAGAAAGTATGCCAGTGATACACTTCCAATTTTACAGAGCAATCTCATAAGTATTTTTGCTACTGAGGAATAGAGATACAGCAATTTATTATGTTGGTACCAGGATAAATTGTCAAGACAATCAGCCACGTTTTTTTTTGTAGATTATTTTTCCATAAAGACAATAGTTTCCAAAGGCCTCAGAGTCTAACAAGACCAGGTTATTCAAATTATACTTCCAAAGATACATTTTGAACAGAAACAAGTTGAAAACTGTTATGAATATTCACAAAAGTCTCCATATTGCACAGGAAAGAGATTAACATTCTTCTACATGTTCCCAACTGAAAGCAAAAGACAATTTATAAGCTACACCTTCCTCATAAGCAGAAATGGAAAGTAATAGGGTTATACTAAATACTAGTGAAATTAAGGGCAGAATATTAATCTTATACATAAACAAGAGAGGAAACATGCAAAGTTTCATTGTATTTCTTTAAAGAGCCCTCCTTTCAGCAACATAGTTAACACCTGAACTACCTTTAATTCCTCCATCCCAATCCTGAGAAAAGTATTTTTCCACCCATCACCACTGGCAAAGAAGATATTCCTTCCCTGCAGGCTTTCAGTCAATCTTAATTCAAGGCCAGTTTTTCCCCTAGCTCATTTCCACCCCTGGCCTTCTGTTCATCTTTCCTGCTTGGGACACCCACCACAATCTCTCTTGTTCTCCCATCCATTCATCCCATGTAAATCTGTCTCCCTTTAAACCATCTAGACCTTGCTACAGGCAGGTAAGGTGGTCTTCTCTACAGGACACCTCCCTGCCTCTGGAAATGATAAAAGAGCCAAGTTAAACTGAAAAACCTGCTTCTGCACATGTTTTAAAACCAATTCTTAAAAGAGATAGAGGGAGTTCGCATCATGGTGCAGTGGAAATGAATCCGACTACGAACCATGAGGTTGTGGGTTCGATCCCTGG
>PVHT021183519.1:11405666-11446020 GCA_004024745.2 Catagonus wagneri
AGAGAGAGAGAGAGAGAGATAGAAAAGATGTGAGAAAGAAAGGGTGATGGGAGAGAAGGGGAGATTAAAGTGCCACCTACCCTGGCACTGCCAGTGCTTCATCACATTCAGGATGAGGTAGAGAGGCAAATAAAAGTATTTAAATTTTCTTTGGCTTCCCTGGTTGAGGCTGAGAAAGCCTGGTACTTGGCAAGGACACCATCATTATCCTTGCCATGCAAACAGGGTCTATCTTGTCACCTCAAATACTTGCCTGACAGTCATTAGGGTTCCTGAGTGATGGTGAGGAATTGGAGTCTTTTAGGGGAAGAATAGAAAAGTCTTTCATATGCTGAAAGAAATTTGTGTCTACCACCTGTACTGAAGATCCTTACTTACAAAAAACAAAACGCAGAAGATAGAACTGACAATGGTCTGAAATGTTTATCCAGCCTAAGGGGGTGGGCATAGGCAGTAGCAGGCAGCAATTGGTGATCAGAGTAGCAGGAAGAGCAATGGAATTGTATAAATCACAGATCAAGTGGCCCACCACTGCTCTCTTAATTTTATTAATGTCCAGCAGTTGTCCACAAGCCATGTGCAGAGCAGAATGAGTAAAACAGGCTCTTAAACATAGCTGGAAATCCAGGTGGTAGTAAGTACCAGAAGTCTGGGGAGCCACCTGGGTCTGAGCAATGCGGACAAAGGTGGTGCAATCTACAGCATCACTTACCTGGCCTAGAAGACTGTGAATCACCACTGTGCAGTATGTGATGTTAATGCAGAACAGCATGAAGACTTCGTGGAAGTGGAGCAGCACACGCACTGAGGTCTCAGTCTTGAAGTTGAGAGCACTGAATGTTCGGAGGAGGGAGAGTGCAGAAAGGTCAGTACAAAAACAGTAAAAGTCATATCCTTGCTGTTGCCAAGGCCCATGTCTAGCACGAGGTGGTAGGGGACCTTGTGTGGGAGTATTCCCAAGAGCAAAGGTTAACCAGATGGGAATCCAGAGGGCCTGAATATCTCCACTGCTGCCTTAACTGGCAAAGTCTAGCTTGATGGGCCCCTTTATGCAATAGGTAGTATTGCAGTGGATTTAGCCAGAGGCCTTCTTTGATAATCTCAGCAGTCCTGTCAGATTCTGGAAGTTTGTGGTATGAAAGCCTGGCAAAGAAGCTGCAAGTGGTGAGGTCTTGGTCCCTATGAAGGAAAGCCTGGGGTTCATGGCCCTGATGCCCTATAATTGGGATGGAAAGAGGCACCACTTGGGCAAGAAATCTTGACCTTGTATTCCTTCATAATCCACTTGTTTCTGAAGTATGGGTTCCTTCAAAAGAAGAACCTGAACTTGGAGCCCATCCTAGGATGGCCAAGCTCCTTCACTTCCAAATTGGTTGAGTACCAGAACATCTTTCCATCTCTGCCTCTAATCAGGGCAGGGAGCAGTGGCTGGTCCTGAAAAGCAGTGACCCAGAAGCCCAGGAAGTTCCTTGGTTGTGGTTCCTCCACTGTAGGTGGTGTTAATGCAGGCACCCAATCCTGTGCTCCAGCTGGAGGAAGGCCAATCAGCCTCAGTGTTTGCGGGGTTCCAGCTGCAGAGAAGTAGCCTCCAGGGGGTCACGTGGAGACCTTTATTCAGAGCTGGTGCCCCTTCCTCACGCTTCACTGTGTTCACCCTCTTGTGTTCCTCTGCCACTTCCATTTCCTCGCCCACTGGCTTCTCCACCATCTTAACCCTCTCCTCCTTCTCTACTGCTTCTGAGAAGATGGTGTCCCTTTCACTCTTTGCTTCCACAGCCTTCACGCCAGCTATCAGCTCGGACTCCAGTCTCCCCATGCCACAGGCTCTTAGGGCCTTCTCCCCACCACTTTAAATGCAGAAAGCTGGCTCAGGCAGCTATCTGCTGAAAACAGAGGGAGAGGCTGCTTCCCCGCCCTGAGTGGCTTGGCTCCTCCTGCCCAGCTTTGGCACCTCCATGACTGTGACGCCCAGGGACTGGGATCTGAGGAGTAGGGCCACAGTTGGCAGGGTCTTGGGGAGCACCCCCTCCTCCAGAAGCTGGGGCGGTGGGAGTGCATCCGTCTCCACGCTGCCCTCACTTGTCTCCATCATCACCTTCCTCACCCTGGTTCCCTCTACAAGCTTCTGGCAGTGTTGGGGGTCCAGGCCTCCCAGGGCACAGTGGAAGGGTGGGTAGTAAGGTTGTGGGAGGAGCAGGATCCCTCATCGCCCACTACTCATTGGGGTGGCTTGTGTTGATAGGACCCTGATCAGCTGTTTTTGGCTTCTCTTTTCCTCACAAAAGATGTTCTCATGCAAAACAGCATTTGAGTGCCAGCTACCCTTGAGTCTCAGGAGACCCACCCTGCAGTTTAGTGATACTCAACATTTAGCCTCACGACACCCACTCTTGGTCTCAAGAGAGCCTATTTCTATAGCTTCTACCATCCCTTTTGTTTTCACTATTCAGGTGCATGTGTGATGAGGTCACCCAGTGGTTTTAATTTTGCATTTATCTACTGTCTAACGAGTTGGGAACACTTTCATGTAGTTTTGATTTTGCCTTTTGGTTATCCTATTTATGTGAAGTAACCACAGTCTTCTCCCCATTTTTCTATTGTGTATTTTATTTTTTCATGTTAATTTGTACAAATCCACTAGATACCAGTCCTTTTTCAGGTCTGTGCATTGAAAATATCTTCTCTCTCTACAAGTTGCTTTTTTACTATCTTGATGTCTTCCAATGAGCAAAGGTTTTTAATCTTTATATATTCCAGTTTATCATTTTCTGCTTAGACTAGTGCTTTTTGTGCCCTAAGAAACCTTGCCTTTCTGAGAGCTTTCACATTTATATCCGAAATTCATTTGGAATTGCTTTTGCATATGGTGTGATATAGGTGAAGATTCATTTTTTCATATGATTATCTAATTGACCAAGCAGTGTATATTGAAAAGACCATCTCAGAGTTCCCTTGTGGTGTAGCAGGTTAAAGATCCAGCATTGTCACTGCAGCAGCTCGGGTCACTGCTGCAGTGCAGGTGTGATCCCTGACACGGGAATTTCTGCATGCTACAGGCATGGAAGACCACCTCTTCCTCGTGAATAGGTTTTTAGATATTTCTATTAAAAGTGACATATGTCATTGGCCAAAACTAGTCAGATGGCCTTGCCTAGCTTCAAAAGATCAGGGAAGTATAATCCTTCCTGAGACTGGAAGGGGAAGAAATCTGCAAATATTGGTGAGCACTTGTGTTACTCATCATAGACTATAACTTGAGCAGTGTGTACAAGAAGAGCAGAGTTAGGACAAAGAAAGTAGAGAAGAGGTAATGATGAATATAAGAGAAATTACTGAAAGACAATAAAGAGTGTCAACCAAAGATTAATAATGAGGGATAAACAACACTTTAAATGAAAAATGCAGTTAACGGTAGTGACTTGAAGACATATAAGAGAACATGTTGGACAGACTTATGCCAGTACATTTTCAGACTGAAGTGAAAGAGATGAATTCATGGAGATGTATAACTCTTCACACTGAAATGCAGTGAGAAACGTAAATAGACACAAATAAATAAAAAAAAATTGAATCAAGAGTGGGGGAAAAAACCCTTTCTACAAAAGTAGCATGAGGCTAGATGGTTTTGAGATAAATACTACCTTACATTCAAGGAATACATAATTTATTTCTTTATTAAACATTCAACAAATACTGTGTGCTGGTAGAATGCCTAGCATTATTCTAGGCCCTTAAGAAATATTGTTAAACAGAACAAAGATTTCTTCCCTCTTGGAAGAGGAGAAAGACAGTAATAATACATAAAATAATAAAAATTAAACAAAACATTAGAAAGTGATAAATGCTATGGATAAAACAAAAGGTAGAGTTGAGTAAGGAGATTGAGTCCTGAGGGAAAGGGAGGGGGTGCATATTGTAGTTTTAAGGAGGGTGGTGAGAGGAAACCTCATTGAAAAGGTATGATTTTTGGCAAAGATTCAAAGGTGATGAGGGAGTTAGCTAAGTGATATTCTGGAGAAGAGCATTCTAGGAGGAGAGAAGTGCTAGGCAGAGGCCCTAGGACAGGAGCATGCTTAGGGTATTCAAGGAATAATGAGGAGATCAGTGTGACTGAATCAGGGAGAAAGAGGCCAGATCAAGTCTTAAACAAAACTGTAAGAAGTTTGGCTTTTATTCTTGGTGAAATGGGAAACCACTACAGGATTTTGAATAGAGGAATCAAAATTTGACTCCATGTTTTGCATAGATGACTCTGGCTCCTAGAACAATAGGCTGTATGGGGATGATGGTAGATGTAGATCTTTTAGGATGCTATCAAAGTAATCCATTTGAAAGATATTTCTTAGACCAGGTAGTAGCAATGGAGGTGGTAGTGGGTTTAGTACGATGGTAGAGCCAGTCTGATTTCATGGTGAGTTGGATATGGGGTATAAGAGAAAGAAATCAAGGATGACTCTGTGGATTTTGACCTGAGCAGCTGATAAGGATGGAGTTGCCAGAAGCAGAGACAGGGAAGGTTGTGATAGAGCAGATCTCTGCAGGAAAATCAGAAGTTTGTTTTTGGACATGTTAAGTTGGAGATGACTGGTGGATGACAGAGTTGAGATACCAAGTAGGCATTGTGAGTTTAGAGCACCAGAGAGGTCTGGGTTGGGGATATGAATTTGGAAATGATTAGGATACATGATATTTAAAGCTGGATAAAATCATCAAGGGTGTGAGAAGCAATAGACTGAGCCCTCAGGCCTCCAAAATTACAAGGTCATGGAGAAGAGGAAGAGACTGACACCAGTAAAGTAGGAGGGAATCTGAAAATGTACAGTGTGCTGAAAGCCAATGTGTAAAGGAAAGTGTTCAACTGTGTGATGTGCTGATAGGTCAAGTAAAATGAGAAATGACCAACAGATTTTACAATAAAAGTGGTGGAGGTCAGCATAGGTTTTTTAAGGGATTGGGAGGAAAGAACTCGGAGACAGTGAATGTAGATAATTCTCTTGAGGATCTTGCCCCAAAGGGAAATAAATGGAGTCATCATTTGACAAGAACAGTTTTAGAGGAATGGTAGAGTGACAGCTTGGCTGTAATGGATTCAAAAGAAAATCCAGAGGGGGAAAAAGTGAAAATAGCAAGTATACATGACTCTTGAGAAGTTTTGCTGCAAAGAAATGGGGTGATGGCTGGTGGAGAATGTGGGGCAAAGAAAAAAAGTTTTAAATGTGAGAAAAAGAAGTATGTGCATGCTGAGGTGAATGGTTGAGCAGGGAGCAAAAATTAATGATATAGGAGAGAGGAAGGAGAATCATTGAGGGGATGTCCTTGACCAGGTGAAAGCAGATGGAATCTAGCGCCTAAGTAGAGAAGGAGGAGTCAGCCTTTAATAGGAGCATGACAAGCTCACCTGTGGGAATGAGCAGAAGGGTAAAATATGAGGGTGTAGAAGTTAGCCAGTGAGTAGAAGCAGATAAGCTCTTCTTGGAATCTATGAAATTATCTTCTGGTTACTGAGAACACTGAGGCAAAGGAGAAAGCAAGATTCAACTCAAGTGAGAGTGAGGATGAGGCAAGAAACAGCAGGATTCTGGGGACAGAGAGGTAGGAAACAGTTGTCTAGAGACTCGGAAGAGTGACTGAACTATGATATACGGTGTGATTGTCAAACAGCATTAAGGTCATGAATTTGGAGCCACATCAGCATGGTTGTCAACTGTTCTTCAGCTACATTCACCATAGGTGCAACATGAGTAAGCAGAGTTGGATTTAGTCAGAGCTGAAGCAAGGACAGGAGAATGATGATACTCATTGATCTTAGAATCTAAACTGGAGGAATAGAGGACATATGAGTGAAAAGTGGCCCGATCAGTGGATTGGAAGAGCCAGGGAATTGAAGGGTCAATAGAGTCAAATACTAGAGTGAGCTGGGAGCGCGGGGACGGATGAGAGATAGTGGTCCGAGAGTGGACTGTGGGGGATTGGTTAAAACCCTGCTCATGCATCCAATGGGGGCTCTAATGAGGACATTGAGGATGAGGTCATTGCAGGGGAGGGGCTCAGTGAAACAAGAGGCCTGGGTGGGACGGATCTGCCTATGTGTGTATCAAAAACATAAGACCAAAGAGAAGTGAGAAACGAGGGGAAATGGTGTGAGAGTAGCAAGAATGCAGGACATTAGGTGATCTAAACTCAGGAAATTCAAAGCTGGGTCTCTATTCTAGGACCAAGGTTAATTATATAACACCACCACCTTTGGCTAAATTAGTCAGAATGGAGACATCTTTAGAATTTCATATTACTGGAGTTCACCATGGTGCAGTGGATTAAGAATCTGACTGCAGCGACAGAGGCACTGGTTCAATCCCGCCTGGGTGCAGTGCGTTAAAGGATCCAGTGTTGCTGCAGCCACAGGGTAGGTCACAGGTGCAGCTCAGATTCGGTACCTGGCCTGGAAACCACCCTATCCTATGGGCGTGGCCATTAAAAAAAAAAGAGAGAGAGAATGTCACAGAGCCTGTATTTTATTTTTTTCTTAAAGTATTCAGAAGCAAGTCACACATATATTAACTGATAAAAAATAAGGAATGAATATATTTTTAAAAATTGGAAAGTGAGTAGTGCTAATAGTTTTCAAGTTCATTGTGAAATGCTATTCTCTTTTGGGGTCTTGGATTCTGCTTGTGTCTTAGAGTATAGACTAGAAACTCCTGAGAAGAACAAAATATGATTTTAACTCAGGGCTTGAAGCATTCTAATCATAAAAAGAAATTTTTTAAGGGGAGTAGAGAGACCTAGTACACAATCTCAGAATCTAGTCAACCAGAGACAAGAGGGAAGTGGGGAGGGCAGAAAAAAAGAAAAAAAGAAATACGAGTAAAGAAAGAAGATGGCTTCTTGGGAAGAGTAAAATTTAGCCACAGATCTGCACATCATAGAATTGAAGTGTTTAAATTCTCACAATTAAACAGAAACCACATGATGTTTTAAAAGGTAAACAATATTTGAGACGAGTGAAGAGAGCATGTGATTGTGTAGTCTTATTTTTCTTTGACTCCTCAAATGTTGTTGTTTGGTTCTTGTTTTGAAAGGGATCTCTCATTCTCAACATAAATTCTTTAAACAAGCATGTTTGTTTAGTGCCTTAGTATATAGAATTTTTGTTCTTCAGGTTAGGCCACCCAGTTTAGAAAGCCAAGGGGCCAATTCAGTATGTTACTTTCTTAAGATTCAAAGGAATGTTGATAGACAAGAGGAGGAGACATACACTTTGTTCATTTCCTCTGTTTCCCATTGAAAGACTATTAAACTCTTGTTTGCAAAGGAAATGGTTAAAAATAAAAAAAAAGCTTTGAGTGATTACTCAAGTAGCTTTACTGCAGTCATCTCTATTGCCTCTTAGAAATTGTGTATAATTTCTAAGAAGTAGGAGGTAAATATTTGAGTTACTAGGGTGTGGGTAATGATTTACCCTGGGAAAGTTAATAATTATGATTAAATTTTACTACTGTAGCCCTCAGAGAGAGCAAATATACATTATGGTGCCCGATGAAACTGTGAACCAGTTTCTGTAGCGTGGGGGGTAGAACCAGATGGCAGGGCTAACCAAATCAGCTAGGGATATACAGAGGCATTAGAAAATTAAAATTCTAGGTCAAAACATTATATAAAATTGAAGTTTATAGTATCTAAATGTTAAACATACATAATCATTCTAGGCTAGTTGAAATAAAAATTACTAAAAACAAAATTGATAATATAGTAAATGAATAAAATTTAATCATGAAAAATTGAAATAGAGGTTATTGGATTTTTTTAAAAAACAGTGTGGGAGTTGCCATTGTGGCTAAGCAGCTTAAGAATCCGACTAGGATCCTTGAGAATGTGAATTCAATCCCTGGCCTTGCTCAGTGGGTTAAGGACTCGGCATTGCCATGAGCTGTGGTGTAAGTCACAGATGGAGCTCAGATCCCGTGTTGCTGTGGCTGTGGCACAGGCTGGCAGCTGGAGCTCCAGTTTGACCCCTAGCCTGGGAATTTCCATATGCCACAGGTGCGGCCCTAAAAAGACAAAAATTAAAAAATAAATAAATTGAAAAAAAGTGATTTAAAAAACAAAGTGCATTGATGGTGTCATCATTGCCTAAAGAGCATAGTCTGGGGGCAGAAATTTCCAGCAGATGTCAAAGCTCTTTTAGGCTCTACACTAGTAGCAGAATGGTGAACAGTTTTGCTCTAATCCCTAAAATTTTCTTCTCAGCTATCATTTAAAAATAATTTCCTTCTGATCTTTTTTTCCTTTGGAAACAGCAATAGTTTTATGTTTGAGTACACTGCATCATTGCACCCTATGAACTAGATACTATCGTCATTTTGCAGGCAGGAGAACTAAGGCACAGAAATAAGTAATTTGCTCATGGACACATAATAAATGGTAAAGTCAAGGAATGAACCCAAGTAATCAGACCCTGAAGCTTTCCTATTGAAGACTGCAGGGTACACTCAGAGCCTTCTCAGCTTCAGTGCTCTCATCTATAAAATAGGGTCAATTATTCTTGTCTTTCAATGATTAAGTAAGATGTGGAACTTGGGTGGAGGAGATCTTGGTGCTGTCTTTATCTGTTTCTGTATTCTTTGATCTGTTATAACGGGCATGAATTATTCATGTATCTTTAATCAAGAAAAAACATTTAAGGCCTGTAAGAGTACTTGGCACAGAGAAGCACCCAATAAAGTCATTATGTCTGAAAGCGAAGTCAGAGTTTCCATTTGACTCAACAGGGATTTGTCGTCTCCGGAAGCTCCGGTGTGAAGGGAAGAAATAAGATAGGGGAACAGCTAGAGGAGAATTCAGGTTAGAGGTTTTTACCTTCCAGTGAGTGAGAGGGGCTGTAGGGGCTGTTACATTTTAAAGTCAGAGGTGGGAACCAGTGCAAGGCAGAGAGTATTGGGTTAGGCAAGTGGGAATCAACCAATGCAGCAAAGTAAACGAACTTGGAGGGAGCAGGGGGCATCCTTGAACCTTGGATAAATTAACTTATTTTGGAGAAGATTAATAGTGACTTGTTAGTAGAGAAGCCCCATTTTATAAGGTACAAAAATATCAAGATCGTTTTGGAAGATGAGAAAGGAATTAAAAGAACGCTATGGTTTTCTTTATCTACCTGCTTCTGGAGGATATGAGGAGAACATCGGAAGAGGAGCCAACAGTTTATTTTTCCATTTGTGGGTTGCAGTGGTAAAGTGATTGTTGGCAAAAGAACATCTTTTAAAGCGGCTTCCCTTGGTGTAGGTCAGAGAGGCATCAAGAGGAGTTATTTCTGCAGCTGGGAAAAAGGTTCAGAGCTGTCTTCCTGGAGTCGGCTCTCATTTCAGAGTTGAAAATAGATTTCAAATAATGTGCTATTTGGGAATCGGGGCCTATTCATTCTAAGCACATCTGTTGGTAGCTGTTGAAATTCAAATAAATTCAAATAAAGTCCAAGTAGTGCTCATATGACACTTAACAATTTCAAGGAGTGTTAAAAAACACACATACAGAAAACCTACACTCTAGTCACTGACATTGCCTAAGACACAATATGGAAAGCCTTGATTTTCTGCCAACCATAGTTACTTTGAACCTGAGCCATCACATTTTAATTCCTTTAAAATGCCCCTTCCTCGCTACCTGAACTTTTCACCTGGGATTCATTTTCATTTCCAAAGTTTAAATATGAACTGCATCAAATAGTTCTATAATTTGATTTTGATCACTTCATAGCCTTCAGTAGTGAAATGAGGTGGCTGGACTAGTAAACTCACAAAGCCACAATTGAATAAATGCATTTTCTTTGTCTTCTCGCCAACTTGAATAAATGAAAAATCAGTTAAAGTGCTGTTGATTAAGGAAACTTGGTATATCTATTTGTTTATACATGACTCTGATCCGTAAAGATTCAAGGCATTTTTAAAAAGACAAACATAGGACAGAAAAATAAGGGAAATTCCTTTTTTCAGTTAAGCCATGACTCCCTTGATCTACCAAATGTATTGAAAGAAATAGAACCATTTTAAGGTTCTACTGCCTACACCACAGCAACACTGGATTCAAGCTTCATCTTTCACCTACACTACAGCTTGTGGCAATGCCAGATCTTAACTCACTGAGTGAGGCCAGGGTTCAAACCCCCATCTTCACAGACACTATGTTGGGTTCTTAACCCACTGAGCCACACGGGAACTCTGGTTGTAAGTTTTAATTTTTTTCTTAATAGTTAAAATTTTGAATGGCATTTCAAGTACTGTATTTATATGTCCTTACCCTTGGAGTTTACAGTGTTAAAGTAGGTACTATACTGAGTACATTACATGAACTGTCTCCTTTAGTTTAAACCTCATAATTAGTTACTCTATGGAATATTATTTCCATCTTAAAGATAAAAGTCTCCAAGGCTTACAAATAAGTAGTTTGCCCAAAGTCACATAAATGAGCCAGGATTCAAATCTGTGTTGGTCCTTAATTCCTAATCTAAATTATGCCTTATATGTGGGAGGCAGTGGAAGAGAAGGTAAAGGACTGTAAAAATAGAGGTATATTAAAAATTACAAAAAAGAAATTCACAGGTAAAAGAAGGCATTTGTCTAAATCCAGGCAAACTTTAAAAGCAAATATTATGGTAAAAATAAGGAAGGAAAAAGACAATCATGGTGCAAACAGGCCAGAACAAGGCTCCACAGATAAAGGTAGGATTAAAATCACAAACTTGATTCTCAAGGTGTGTTCTTGCATTCTCCAGTGCCTTTGGGAAATGTGAGTGATCTCTGGAAGGTTCTGGCTCCGTGAAAGGTCCTTACTCTAGGAAACTTATTAACTTACCATTTGACCCTAACATTCCTGGTTTCTTCTCTTTGCTTTCATTTGTATGTTGAAAAACACAATATATGTGAGAATCTATAATGTTTAACAGCTAGTATTGTTCAACTACTAGTATAGGGGTTTCCTCTTCCTTCCCAATCTTAATTACAAAAAAAAACATTATTAACCACAATTCCACCATTTTTTGTCAAGAGTAATTTTCATTTTTGCCTTTTTTGATGTGCATAACAAGTAGAATTATTATCGGGCTCCCTTCTACCATTAAATAACAATTTTTCCAGTTTTCATAGTTAAAATTCTATTGGCTGTATAATAGCTTATTGAATTGATAAAGTATAATTTATATTGGACATTTTGTTTGTTTCCAGTATTTTGCTATGATAAATATCCTTCCGAGGGAGTTCCTTGGTAGCCTAGTGGTTAAGGATTTGGTGTTGTCACTGCTGTGGCATGGGGTCAATTCCAGGCCTGGGAACTTCTACATGCTGTAGACGCTGCCAAAGAAAATATCTTTCCAGGAAATTAATAATGTATATAATTTACTTGTATTTCTTCATAAGTGAATTGTATGTTTATATCCTTTGGCCATTTAAAGCAAATATTATGGTTATCTCTTGAGGTTTTAATTTTTTTTTTTTTTTTTTTTGTCTTTTTGGGCCACACCTGTAGCATATGCAATTTCCCAGGCTAGGGGCTGAATCAGAGCTGCAGCTGCTGGCCTACACCACAGCCATAGCAACTAGGGATCCAAGCCACATCTGCAACCTACAACACAGCTCATGGCAACGCCGGATCCTTAACCCAGGGATCAAACCGGCGACCTCATGGATGCTAGGCAGGTTCATTACCACTGAGCCACGATGGGAGCTCCATCTTGAGGTCTTAATGTTTTTGAAATGAAGTTATTCACATATTATATATTCTAACTTCATTTCTATCATGACCTGTACAAATGTTTCCCAATTATTTGTCCATTCGTTTGTTTTTATGTTAAAACAATCTTTCCTTGATGTCTTAGAGCTACTTACTTTTCCCTTTGTGATTTTCATTACTGCCCTAAGCATTTCAAGGATACTATCCCTCTAAAGATTTCATAAATATTTGATTCTTTTTTCTCATAGCTTTGCTAAGAATTAAAGCAAATATTTATTCCTTAATCCACTAGGTGCTTACTCTGGTAATGTGGTCTAAGAGCTGATCTAAATCATGTTTTGTTTTGTGTTTGTTAGCCAGTTATCCTGGCAGTTATTAAAGTATAAGTAATTATTAAATAGAATTAGGCAAGCATTAAATCTTATTTCCCTAAGTTAATGATGGTTATATAATACATTAAGTTTATTTCTATATGTTCCACACTTCTTTAATTATTTTGATCATTTAATTAATACTTTTTTAGAGTTTGTTTTAGATTTTCCTGGGAAATAGATTGACATCATAACTCATGGTTTCCTTGTTAGTGCAGAATTTTAACATTCAACAAATGGTAAAATTTTGGGAATTCCCTTGTGTCGCAGTAGGTTAAGTATCCAGTGTTGTCTTTGTAGCAGCCTGAGTCGCTGCTGTGGCTCAGGCTGGATCCCTGGCCTGGGATTTCCATATGCTGCAAGCGTGGCCCAAGAAAATAGTAAATTTTACTTGGTGAAATTTGTTTTCCTATATAGTAACATGGTATATATCTCAATTTGTTCATCTTGTTTTATATATCCAATACAGCTTTATAGTTTTCTTTACATATTGCTCATAAGTCTTTATAGTTTTCTTTATAACTGTCACAGGCAATTCTGTTAACTTTATCCATCCTGCCTCCTTTGTTTCTATTCTGAATGAAATTTCTTACCTTTTTGTTAAATTATTGAACTGATGGTTACCATGAAGAATAAAGCCCCTAATTATGGGATATTCATTATAAACCTGGTCACTTTGATAAACTCGTAGGCTAATAAATTTAAGCAAAGTTCTTAGGACTTCTAGACATGTTTACTGCCATCTCTCCCTTTAATGTATCATTCCATTGGTACAAAGTGAATACTCACTAAATGGAATTTGCCATTTGTGTGTTAAAAAGAACATTAGGATGAGAGTCAGAAAACCTGAATCCTACTGTCAGTTCCTCATCTAAGAAAGTCATCTGTGAAGCACCTTCTGTAGGCCCTGCACCATGCTGGACACTTTACATAGTCCATCTTGCATTAGGCTTAGAATAGCCTACAAAGTGTTTATATATTTAAATATTATAGGTAAGGGAACTGAAGTTTGGCAGGAATAGAGAAGCCAAGGCTGGTGCATGCTAGGCCCCCTAAAACAAGAAGAAATGAAAGATGGCAGTATCTTGACTGCAGCATTCTGTGTGTAAAACGCCATGGGCCCAAGGTTCTGGAGTCCTTGACCTGGCAGGTTTATGCTCCCTGCGGCAGCACTGACCACTGAACTTTGGGCAAGGGTCTGAGGAACTGGGGGTGGGTGCAGAAGCTGCATCAGCTCACTTTCATCTTTATTGTGTATATACTCTTCACACTTGCTGCTTCTGGGTCAGAGTAAACATGAGTGAAAGCAGTCCTAGAGAAAGTCTCTGCTCTCCTTCTCATCAACCTTTCAACCCAGATATCAGCCTTTTAGGTCTGGCTTGGATTAGTTGATTAAGTAATTTGTCTAGGACCATCAGTGAGTGATGGAGTAAGTGGCCTGCTCCATAGCTAGACCTCTTATCATTCTCCCAGTGATGTCCACAGCAGCCCTGTGCTTTGGGCAGGTCATTTCACCTCTCTGGGCTGTAACTCACTCATTTGTACAGTGAAAGAATCAGATAAATGATCCATTTTTGACAGACTGACTGTTGTTAAGTGTACCTTACACTTTTCTTGTCTTCAAGACTGCAAATTCCTCCAAAATAAGGACTATGCTTTCCACGTCCTTGAATCACTCATAGTGCTTTGCACATAACAAGCACTCAATGGTTATTTGTCGATGCTGAATGAATGAATGAATGAATTGACAAACCAATGGAAGAAAATAGTCTTAATACTCTTCTCACAAGAGATTTTCAATACCAGAACACAGGCTCCTCTGGGGGCCCCTAAAATGTCATTTCACATTTCAACTGTGGAATCCTTTATAAAGACGGCATTTGTAATGAGGTTTTTATAAGAAGATGCTTAGCAAGGGTCAGCTTGTTTTCATCAGAAAAGAAAAAGAAATGAGGTTAGGAAAGCAGGAAGCCTAGAAAGGATCCAGGTTGGGAGCTGTGGTCGGTAGAACTTTCCTCTAACAAAGCTTTTTGGGCCATTTTTATCTTTGTGCTGCTGTTCTAGCAACAATATGACAAAACTGTGACTATGCAAATGTAATAAAACTAGAGCCTGTCCAAACTCCATTCTGAATAAATGATGAACTGTGGGGAGCATGCCTTAACATCTCTGGGCATGCGGTAGAAAACTACCAAATCTTACGTTCCTGTCTATAATTTAAACACACAGTGTTTTAAATGCACCTTTAGAAGAGATAATAAAATTACTTGCACGTTATTTAATAGCATGTTCTCTTTTTTATGCCAAAAAAAAAAAATCCAAAGGAAGGTATGTAGCCTTTGGGGGAGGCATATAATCTGTGGATTTTATAATTACTGATTTTAAACTTAAAATCTCATTAATATTTCTAAATCTTTATTTATGTCTGAAAACTTGTGAACAGGTCTCCCAACAACTCCCTCACCCCACCCTGCTATCTCCAGCCAAAGGCGGTGGGGAGGGAAGACATGTACTGCCAAAAGCTACAAGGTTTATTTTTGGAATAAAAACAGAAATTTGCAGCATATACAAGTGTCTGGTTTTATCTCTTAAGCTTCACATAGACCATCATATTGAGACTATAAAATTACTGTTCTCTGAAACAAAGGAAAATCTAGGGGAATTAATGGGAATTCATGGAAATTTTATTGAAATTACTTAAATGTAAAAATTTTTAAACTAAATTTTTATATAAAAGGAAGCATATAAGGGCAAAGCTAAAAGGAATCAGAGTGTTTTTTTATGAGCTAAGTGTTTGCAGGAAAAGAAACACTACAGAGGCCAGAACAGTTTCTCTAACATGGATACAAAGGAGAATGATGTCATGGAAGCAGCAGTTTTGTACTGCCACAGTAAAGATCCTTGGTGGTGCTTTCCATATCCTTTGACTAAACCAAACTATGTACATTCAGTTGCAACTTGAGAAACAGGCATTAAAGTCACATGTCTTTACCTTGAAAAACAATTTTTTTACCACTTTACCTTGAAAAACAATTTTTTTTTTTTTACCACTCTGTAATAGCATTACAGAACAGGAAAAGGAAGTCATGTTGATTCAATTTTGGTAATAACTTATTCATCATGTGCATAATTTTTACATTCTCAATGTTATTTTAGTTTGCAAGAGGAGGTACAGGGATCAGTTATAGTAAAAGCCATGGCAACCTGAACTGAGATGGTCCTGAATTCTCTAGATTGTATTTCAGTCTTACTAATATTAAAGTTCTGTGCAAGATAACACAGGAAAGAAAAAGAAAAAAACTTCCTCAATGAAACAACTTAATAAATGCACCAATAAAGTTTATTCTGACCTTGAGTTAAAATGATCCAGCTCTAATGGATGACTCTAATGGGGCTGCTCTCCTGCATTTATTCAAGTTAAATTTCAGATAAACCCTTGTGTGAGCTCAACTCTCTTCTCTAAAAGAGAGCTAGACCAATGTGAACCTGAATCCAAGTGTACTTTTCTGGTAACATCTGACTAGTGGCTCTCAATATCTTTCACATATCTCACTGTCACTCCCTGTTTTCACAGGAAACAGGTGACGAGCTTTGTGGGACAGAGGTGACAATCGCATAAATACGTTTTCAATAGGTTTTAATTTTGAAAGGAAACTAATGCCACTTGACTATTTCTAGCTTCTGGTATTAGATCAGGAGAGAAAACCATTTCTAAGACATTTCCCCTAAACTCTTGGAATAAGATAGGAATGGGGAAATCTTCTAGTACTTTGTTCAGCAACCCCAGGGATGTGCTTTCTGAGGCTCTTAGGAGAAACCAGTAGCTCACAGAGTGCAGATCAGCTTTGTAGGTATTTAACAATCCTCTTGCTAAGGAATTATCAAGCTCTGAGACATGGTTAAGCATACTTAAAGAATATAACATGTTAAGTGAATTACATTTGGAAGAATTTGGAATGTCACCGTATGCTGTTTTATAGTAAATATCCAAGCCCTGCCTGGTTTGTCTATTAGAGTATTTGATAAGGACAAAGTAAGTTCCAATTTAATGTAATTTGTTAGTTAATATGTGGTCAAACAATAAAATGCATCATTAAGCATATCCCTAATTATATTTCCTATAGTGATTTACATAGCAATTGCTATGGATTTCATATTTAGATATCATACATCTTTTTCTGGCAAAAAAAATTAAAGCTTAAACTTAAAAAGCTTAGTGTTTGCCCTTTCTGTCTTTGTAGGAGAAGCTCCTTTATAGAAAATATTCTAGGTGTACTTTTAAAATACTTACTCCCTCTAAACTATCCCCTACAGGTACCTTGACTTTTCGTTTGAAAATACAACTCGGTTTGCATCTTTACTGAAAAAAATCCATACCCTTAGCAAGCTGTACAAGATCTTTCACCATCTAACCATGGCCCCAGTAACCTATTTTCATCCATTAGAGTTTTCCACTCAAAGAGTCTGGTGTTTCCATTGTTAGATCAGGGATTTCAGTCACCATTCTCCTTTGTTAATAACATAAACATGTTAGTCTAACAGTTTTCAATATTATAAAACTTAAACAGAGAGGGGAAATCACTCCTTGAATTACCATGTTGGAGCTACTAAACTCACTGAAAAGACTTAATATCATTGGCAAAATATTACATGATATTTAACTCAGGATGTCATTACCTCCCAGCAAGAGACATTGCCAATACAATTTGAGCATTTGTTGTAATGACTTTGATCACAAGAGGCAAATTTTATATTTTGATCAAGTTTAGATTGTTCTTTCCCAAAGAAAAGAAAAAATAAGAAGAAACAATGCTTTTATTTCCTTGGGCATTCTTCAAACACTTCCATAATATTTTATTAATTTAAAATTTATATATATTCAATGGAGAATTTTGAAAATAAGGAAAGAAAGAAAGCTAGGAGTTCCCACTGTGGCTCAGTGGAAACGAATCCAACTAGTAACCATGAGGTTGCAGGTTCGATCCTTGGCCTCCCTCAGTGGGTTAAGGATCCAGCGTTGCTGTGAGCTGTGGTGTAGGTCGTAGATGCGTCTTGGATCTGACATTGCTGTGGCTGTGGCTGTGGCTGGCAGCTACAGCTCTGATTCGACCCCTAGCCTGGGAACCTCCATATGCTGTGGGTACAGCCCTAAAAAGCAAAAAAAGTAAAAAAAAAAAAAAATAAAGCTACCCATATTTCCAAAGGTACACATAATGAACATCCTTGAAGCAAAATATTTACCTACATCCTCGCTGGTACCTTAGGATAAGTTTTTAGGAGTAGAATCACTGAGTCCCATTTTATCTAACTAGGCAGTACATGCAAAATGTACAAAAACTCAAAAGAAACAATAGGATATTGAATGAAAAATAAGCCTCCGTCCTTTTCTCTTCTTCTCCTTCTTGCTAGGAGGCAGCTACCTTTAGTAGTTTTCATTTATTTTTGCAGAAATATTTCATGTATTTATAAGCTTACACATACGAATCCTTTAGCATACATGTTAAGAAATTAGTAAAATGGTTTCAGTAGTGAAATTTGTAATTTTATGTGCTAGATAATCACAAGCACAAAACTTTCTACAATAAGGCAACACTGAGCTATTTCATCCTGTATTATTTAATTTAGATTTTTATATAACACTTAACTACTATAATATTTTTATCTTCATTGGACACTTTTAAAACTTTTCATTATAGAAGGTTTCAGACACACCTAGAAGTAGAAAAATATAATGAAACCATAAACATCCATCTAATATATACCTTTTAAGGCTTTTAATAAACAATGCTAAGTTTTCTCTATAAAAGTTTTTTAATTGATTTATGCTCCTATCTATATATGAGATTTATAATATCTTCATTTTTGTACTGTTGAATTTTATTTTTTAGGTTAACATTCCCCTTTTATTTTCATTTATAATGATTTTTATTTTTTCCATTATAGCTGTTTACAGTGTTCTGTCAATTTTCTACTGTATAGCAAAGTGACCCAGTTACACATACATGCATACATTTTTTTTCTCACATTATCATACTCCATCATAAGTGACTAGATACAGTTTCCAGTGCTATACAGCAGGATCTCATTGCTTATCCATTCCAAAGGCGATAGTTTGCATCTATTAACCCCAAATCCCCAGTCCTTCCCACTCCCTCTCCCTCCCTCTTGGCGGCCACAAGTCTGTTCTCCATGTCCATGATTTTCTTTTCTGTGGAAAGGTTCATTTGTGCTGTATATTAGATTCCAGATATAAGTGATATCACATGGCATTTGTCTTTCTCCTTCTGACTTACTTTACTTAGTATGAGAGTCTCTAGTTCCATCCATGTTGCTGCAAATGGCATTATTTTGTTCTTTTTCATGGCTGAGTAGTATTCCACTGTGTATATACACCACATCTTCTTAATCTGTTCATCTGTCAATGGACATTTAGGTTGTTTACATGTCTTGGCTGTTGTGAATAGTGCTGCAATGAGCATACGGGTGCATGTACCTTTTTCAAGGAAAGTTTTGTCCAGATATATGCCCAAGAGTGGGATTGCAGGGTCATATGGTAGTTCTATGTTTAGCTTTCTAAGGTGCCTCCATACTGTTGCCATAGTGGTTGTACCAATTTACATTCCCACCAACAGTGCAGGAGAATTCCCTTTTCTCCACACTCTCTCCAGCATTTGTTATTTGTGGACTTATTAATGATGGCCATTCTGACAGGTGTGAGGTGATACCTCATGGTAGTTTTGATTTGCATTTTTCTAATAATCAGTGATGTTGAGCATTTTTTCATGTGCTTGTTGGCTGTCTGTGTATTTTCTTTGGAGAAATGTCTGTTCAGGGTCTTTGCCCATTTTTCAGTTAGGTTGTTATCTTTTTTGCTGTTGAGTTGTATAAGTTGTTTGTATATTTTAGAGATTAAGCCCCTGTCAGTTGCATTGCTTGAAACTATTTTCTCCCATTCTGTAAATTGTCTTTTTGTTTTTTAAAATGATTTCTTTTGCTGCGCAAAAAGCTTGTCAGTTTGATTAGGTCCGATTGGTTTATTTTTGCTTTAATTTCTGTTTCCTTGGGAGACTGACCTGAGAAAACATTTGTAAGTTTGATTCCAGAAAATGTTTTGTCTATGTTCTCTTCTAGGAATTTAATGGTGTCTTGTTTACATTTAAGTCTTTAAGCCATTTCGCATTTATTTTTGTTCATGGTGTGAGGGTGTGTTCCAGTTTCATTGATTTACATGCGGTTGTCCAGTTTTCCCAGCATGACTTACTGAAAAGACTTTTTCCCATTTTATATTCTTGCCTCCTCTGTCAAAGATTAATTGATTGTAGGTGTCAGGGTTTATTTCTGGGTTCTCTATTCTGTTCCATTGGTGTGTATGTCTGTTTTGGTACCAGCACCACACTGTCTTGATTACTGTGGCTCTGTAATATTGACTGAAGTCTGGGAGAGTTATGCCTCCTTGTATATCTGTTTTAATAAGAGTAACTTGGTGGTAGGGATGGAAGGTGATAGGAAAAATATGGCATAGTAACTTTTGTTGTAGCATGACAATAGCTTTAATCTAGCACAGTAATGCCTGTCAATTTCGTGTAGCTTCCTTGTTCAATGTGTTTGGAAGAATTATGAGAACACAGCCAGGATCTGTGGGGGAGAGTGCTAGGATTGATTAGCAATGTCTACTACAGGAAAAGAGGGGAGGGTTGCTGACATTGGCATCAAATAGTTTGTTGCTTCTGTTTTAAGTCACAGTACATAGCAGCATGTTTTTGTAACATTCTTTTGCTTAGTAACCATAAAAGCCCATTTGGTTTATTAAAAGCTGATGAGATGTTTCTATTTACCTATAGATTACCCAATGCCTGCTGTTATATTGACAAGTTTTCTTAAAAATAAGTTGCTCTTCTGAAGTGAACTCAATGATGTTGCTGCTGCCCCATCATTAGGGGAGAACCTGCAGGGCTTGTGTCCTTAGAAGCAGGAAAGGATGGCATTTGTCCAATCACTCAGCTTTACCTGGCTGCAAGCAGAGCCATGAATTTGTTGAAGTGTGAGGTGTGGTCTGTAGTCATGGAGCAAAGAAACTAACTGATCCACAATGAATCAAACCACAAACCTTTTTTTTTTTTTTTGGCCTTTTTGCCTTTTATCTAGAGCCGCACCCGCGGCATATGGAGGTTCCCAGGCTAGGGGTCTAACAGGAGCTGTAGCTGCCGGCCTTCGCCACAGCCACAGCAAGGCGGGATCCAAGCCGCATGTGCAACCTACACCACAGCTCACGGCAACACGGGATCTGAGCTGCGTCTGCAACCTACACCACAGCTCACGGCAACGCCGGATCCTTAACCCACTGAGCAAGGCCAGGGATCGAACCCAAAACCTCATGGTTCTTAGTCGGATTCATTAACCACTGAGCCACGAAGGGAACTCCCACAAACCTTCTTTTTAAATTTCATGTTCACACTTACTGAGCTAACCAGCCACAACAAAAGTAAATTTAAAGACCAGCATAAAGGATTTGAAAAGTGCTATTTCATGAACCAATGGATTGGTATATCTGGAAGGCATCTTAACCAGGGGTTGGCAAATTACTCCCCATTGGGCCAAATACAGTTAGTGTAAATAAAGTTGGAACACAGCCAATCCTTCTGTTTACATGTTGTCTATGGTTACTTTTGCACTAGCACAGTAGGGTTGAGTATACAGATAACAAAGCCTAAAACGTTTATTATCTGGCCCTTTCTAGAAGAAGTTTGCCAGCCTCTGATTTAAACCACACTTTTCATTTTGGAGATATGGAGATCGGGAATCAAGTAGATGAGTAACTTGAAAACAGCTGGTACAATCTCCCAAATCTCCAATGTCAGGATCTAGAGCTATCATCTCTTAAGATTTCTGTAAGATAAGAGAGCATTTTTACACTTTCTAGAAGCCCTACTGCCTTCTCAGACAGGGTGTCACTCCCTCTTCCACTGCCTTTCAGGCTTCTGTCAACGAAGGCAGAATGAAAACTATCTCCTATACTCATATAACACTTCACACATTCCTTCATCATTGCATTTATCATGCTAAATTGTAGTCTTTTGATTTTCCTACTAGACTATGAGTTCAGTGGAGGCAGGGACCATGCCATGTTAATCCTTGTAGCCCAGATGTCTAGCACAGATTACAGAGTAGATAGCTAATAACCATGTGCCAAATGGTTTGCATTTGCCAGCTCATCTTTCGCTGTGGCTATTTTAAGATAAATTTCAACTATTGTGTAGATAAAATGCAAATATTGTGCTTTATAAATTTATGTTCCCAGCTAAGAACTCCCACTGAGATCCAAAAATAGAGCAGTAGGAAATGTCCAGAACTAAATACTGTTGATGAAAGGCAACAAATCTCAATTTTTTTTTTTTTTTTGGCCATGCCCACAGCACATAGAAGTTCCCAGGCCAGGTATTAAACCCATGCCACAGTAGCAACCTGAGTCGCTGCAGTTTACCTGATCCGCTGTAGTGATGCCAGTTCCTTAACTTGCTGTGCCACAAGAGAACTCCTCAAATATTTTCATAGCATCTCTACGTAATGGCCCTAAGCCTTAGAGCCAATCTTTCTGGTTTCCTAGTTACCTTTGTTTATTTTTTTATTTTTTGCTTTTTAGGACTGCACCCATGGCATATGGAAGTTCCCAGGCTAGTGGTCAAATTGGAGCTATAGCTGCTGGCTTACACCACAGCCACAGCAATGAGGGATCCAAGCTGCATCTGCAACCTACACCACAGCTCACAGAAAAGCCGGATCCCCCACCCACTGAACAGGGCCAGGGATCAAACCCACATCCTCATGGATACTAGTTGGATTCATTTCCCCTGCACCACAATGGGAATTCCCCCTAGTTACCTTTTTAAAAAATTTTATTGGAGTATAGTTAACTTACAGTGTTGTATTAATTTCAGGTGTATAGCAAAGTGCATCAGTTACATATATCTCTATTCTTTTTCAGATTCTTTTCCCATATAGGTTTTTACATAGTATTGAGTAGATTTCCCTGTGCTGTACAGTAGGTCCTTGTTACTTATCTATTTTATATATGGTAGTATGTATATGTTAATCCCAACCTCCTAATTTATCCATCCTCCCAACATTTTCCCTTTGGTAACTTATAAGTTTGATTTCAAAAACTTTGTTTCTGTTTTGTGAATAAGTTCTTTTGTATCATTTTAACTAGATTCCACATATTGGTCATCTCACAGGATTTTGTCTTTCTCTGACTTACTTAGTATGATAATTTTCTAGGTCCATCCATGCTGCTGAAAATGGCATTATTTCATTCTTTTCTGATAATGGCTGAATAATATTCCATTGTGTATATATACCACATCTTTATGCATTCCTCTGTTGGACATTGAGGTTACTTCCATGTCTTGACTGTTGCAAATAGTGCTGCAATGAACAGTGGGGTTCACGTATCTTTTAGAATTATGATTTTCTCCAGATATATGTCCAGGCGTGGGATTGCTAGGTCATATGGTAGTTCTTTATTTTGTTTTTAAAGGAAGCTCCATACAATTTCCTTAGTAGTTGTGCTAATATTCACTCCCACCAATAGTGTAGGAAGGTTCCCTTTTCTCCACACCCTTGCCAGCATTTATCGATAGTAGACTTTTTGGTGATGCCCATTCTAACTGGTGGGAGGTGATTACTCATTATAGTTTTGAGTTGCATTTCTCCAATAATTAGTGATGTTGAGCATCTTTTCATGTGGGTTTTGGGCATCTGTCTTATCTTCTTTGGAGAAATGTTAACATAGATCTCCTGCCTATTCTGCCTATTCTTTGGTTCAGTTGTATGTTTTTTTTTTTTTTGATATAATGCTGCATGAGATGTTTATATATTTTGGAGATTAATCACTTGTCAGTCATTTCACTTGCAGAGATTTTCTCACATTCTATGTGTTGTCTTCTTGTTTTTTTAATGGTTTCCTTTGCTGCACAAAGCTTGTAAGTTTGATTAGGTCCCATTGGTTTATTTTTGTTTTTATTTGTATTACTTTAGGAGAGATAAAAAAGATACTGTTGTGATATACGTTAAAGAGTGCTCTGTCTATGTTTTCCTCTAGGAGTTCTATACTATCTAGTCGTACAATTAGCTCAATTCCTTTTGAGTTTATATTTATATGTGGTATTAGAGAATGTTCTAATTTCATTCTTTTACACGTAGCTGTCCAGTTTTCCCAGCACCGCTTATGGAAGAGACTCTTTCCTCCATGTTCTTTCCTCCTTTGTCATAGATTGATCACATGTGCATGGGTTTATTTCTGAGCTTTCTCTCCTGTTCCATTGATCTGTATTTCTGTTTTTGTGTCAGAACCATACCGTTTTGATTTCTATAGCTTTGTAAAATAGTCTGAAGTTGGGGAGCCTAATTCCTCCACTTCCATTTTGCTTTCTCAAGATTGCTTTGGCTATTTGGAATCTTTTGTGTTTTCATACAAATTTTTAAATTTTTTGTTCTAGTTCTGTGAAGAATGCAATCAGTAATTTGATAGGGAATGCATTCAATCTGTAGATTGCCTTGGGTAGTATAATCATTTTAACAGTATTGGTTCTTCCAATATAAGAACATGGTATAGCTTTCCATCTGCTTGTGTTATCTTCGATTTCTTTCATCAGTGCCTTAAGTTTTCAGAGTACAGGTCTTTAAGTTCCTGCTGTGGGGCAACAGGACTGGTGGCATCTCTGTAGCACCAGGGTGCAGGTTCTGTCCCCAGCCTGGCTCAGTTGATTAAAGGACCCATTGTTGCCACAGCTGTAGCACAGGTCTTATCCCTTGCCCTGGGAACTCCATATACCATGGAGCAGTCCAAAAAGAAAAAAAAATATTAGCAGAGTGCAGGTCTCTTAACTCTTTGAGCAGATTTATTCCTAGGTATTTTATTCTCTTTGATATGATAGTAAATGGGATTGTTTCCTTAATTTCTTTTTCTGATCTTTTGTTGTTAGTATATGGGAATGAAAGAGATTTTTGTGTATTAATTATGGTCCTGCAATTTGACTGAATTCATTGATGAGCTCTAGTAGATGCCTGGTTTTTCTATGTATAATATTTTCTATGTGTAATATCATGTCATTTGCAGTGACAGTTTTTCTTCTTTGCCAATTGGATTCCTTTTCTTTCTTGTTCTTCTCATTGTTGTGGCTAGAACTTCCAAAACTGTGTTGAATAAAAGTGGTGAAAGAGTAGATTCTTGTCTTGTCCCTGACCTTAGTGGAAATGCTTTCAATTTTCTCACCATTGAGAATGATGTTAGCTGTGGGATTGTCACATAGGGTCTTTATTATGTTGAGGTATGTTTCCTCTATGCCCACTTTCTGGAGAGATTTTATCATTAATGGGTGTTGAATTTTGTCAGAAGCTTTTTCTGAATCTGTTGAGATAATCATATGTTTGCTTTTCTTCTTCAGTTAATATGATGTATCACATTGATTGATTTGTGGATATCGAAGAGTCTTGCATCCCTGGTATAAAACCTGCTTGATCATGGTGTTTGATTCTTTTAATGTATTATTGGATTCAATTTGCTAATAATTTGTTGAGGATTTTTACATCTATTCCATCAATGATATTGGTCTATAATTGTCTTTTTTTTGGTATCTTTGTCTGGTTTTGGTATCAGGGTGATGGTAGCCTCATAGAATGAGTTTGGGGGTGTTCCTTCCTTTGAAATTTTTTGGAATAGTTTCAGAAGGATAGGTATTAACTCTTCTCATAACATTTGATAGAATTGCTCTGTGAAACTGTCTGGTCCCGGACTTCTGTTTTTTGTAAGTTTTTAAATCACAGTTTCAATTTCAGTACTTGTGATTGGCCTGTTCATATTTTCTATTTCTTCCTGGTTCATTCCTGGAAGGTTGTACCTTTTTAAGAATTTGTCCATTTCTTCTAGATTGTTCATTTCATTGGCATATATATTTGCCTATAGTAGTCTCTTAAGATGCCTTGTATATCTGTGATGTCCATTGTAATTTCTCTTTTTCATTTCTAATTTTATCAATTTCATCCCTCTCTCTTTTCCTCTTATGAGTCTGGCTAAAGGTTTATCAATTTTGTTGATCTTTCAAAGAACCAGCTTTTAGTTTTATTGACATTTTCTATTTTCATCTCTATTTCATTTACTTCTGCTCTGATCTTTATGATTCCTTTCCTTCTACTAACTTGGTTTTTGTTTGTTCTTCTTAGGTCCCATGGTTTTTGGATCCTTGTGTTGTCACTCTCTTTGTCTCTAGGTATTTTTTTTATTTCCTCTTTGATTTCTTCCATTATCCATTGATTGTTTAGTAGCATATTGTTTAGCCTCCACATAATTGTGTGCTTTGCAGTTTTTTTCTTGTGATTGATTTCTAGTCTTATAGCATTGTGATCGGAAAAAAAATATATAATTTCAATTTTATGAAATTTATTGAGTCTGGATTTGTGGTCCAAGATGTGATCTATCCTGGAGAATGCTCCATGTGCAACTGAGAAGTATGTGTATTCTGCTGCTTTCAGATGGAATGTTCTATAAATATCAATTAAGTCTGTCTGGTCTAATGTGTCACTAAAGCCTGTGTTTCCTTATTGCTTTTCTATTTGGATGATCTGTCTTTTGCTGTAAGTGGGGTGTTAAAGTCCCCAACTACTATTGTATTACTGTCGATTTCTCTTTTTGTAGATGTTAACAGTTGCTGTATATAATGTGGCGCTCCTTTGTTGGGTGCATGTAATTTTTATGTCTTCTTGGATTGATCCCTTGGTAGTGTCCTTGTCTCTTGTAACATTCTTTAAAGTCTATTTTGTCAGATAAGAATATGGATACTCCAGATTTCTTTTGATTCCATTTGCATGGACTAGATTCTTTTGTCCCCTCAGTCTTATGTGTCCCTAGACCTAAAGTGGGTCTCTTATAGACAGCATATATATGGGTCTTATTTTTATATCCTGTGTTTTGTAAATATCCATTTACATTCAAGGTAATTATTGATATATTTATACTTACTGCCATTTTCTTAATTGTTTAGTGGATTTGTTGTTAGCCACCCTCTTCTTCCTTTTTTTTTTTTTTTTTTGGTATTTTTAGGGCCACATCCATGGCATATAGAAGTTCCCAGGTTAGAGGTCAAATTGGAGCTGCAGCTGCTAGCCTACACCACAGTAATGCCAGATCTAAGCCACATCTGCAACCTACACCTCAGCTCAAGGCAATGCCGGATCCTTAACCCACTGAACAGGGCCAGGGATCAAACCCACATCCTCGTGAATACTAGTTGTGTTCATTACCACTGAGCAACAATGGGAACTCCTGTTATTGGACACTTTTTTCCCCTTTTGTTCTCTTCTGATTTGATGACTGTCTTTAGTGTTGTATTTGAATTGCCTGTTCTTTTTTATGAGTTTGTCTATTGTAGATTTTTGGTTGGTCATTCCCACAAGGTGTTGATATATCATTCTATATATGTACAAAATTGTTTTAAGTCGTTGGCTTCTTCATTTCAAATGCATTCTCAGTATTTTGCATTCGTCGTCTCCTTTTCTCACAGTTGTTGGTTTTGATAACATATTTGGCTATGGATGATATTCTACTTTTACTTTTTATTTGCCTTTACTGGTGAGTTTTCCAATTTGTTTCTAGTTTTCATTTATTTTGAGTTATAGCCTTTTCTTTTCAACTTAGACCATTTGTTATAAAGCTGGTTTGGTGGTGCTGAATTTTTTTTAGCTTTTGCTTGTCTGTAAAGCTTTTTTTAAAAAATTTTTTTATTATTTTTTGTTTTGTTTTTGGCTGCCCCGCAACATATAGAGTTCCCAGGCCAGAGATCAGATCTGAGCCTCACTTGCAGTACCAGATCCTTTGACCCACTGTGCCAGGCTGGGAATGAAACCTGTATCCTGATGCTGCAGAGACACTGCCAATCCCATTGTGCCATAGCAGGAACGCCTTGTCTGTAAAGCTTTTTATTTCTCTGTTGAATCTGAATGAGAGCCTTGCTGGGTCAAGTATTCTTGGTTGTAGGTTTTTCCCTTTCACCACTTTAAATATATCTTGCCACTTCCTTCTGGCCTGAAGAGTTTCTGCTAAAAAGTCAGCTGTTAACACTATGGGAGTTCCCTAGTTTGTTATTTATTGCTTTAGCATTTTTTTTCTCTGTATTTACTTTTCGTCATTTGAATTAATATATGTCTCAGCATGTTCCTCTTTAAGTTTATACTGTATGGGACTCTGCACTTCCTTGCCTTGAGTGAGTGTTTCCTTTCCCATATTAGGGAAGTTTTCAGCTATAATCTCTTAAAACATTTTCTGCAGCCCTTTTTCTCTTTCCTCTCTTTTGGGAACCCCCAATGATCCAATGTTGGTACATTCAATGCTGTCCCAGAGGTCTCTTAGACTGTCCTTATTTATTTTCATTGTATTGTTTCTAGCTCTTTGTTAAACATTTCTTGTAACTTCTTGATCTGTTTCTCCACTCTTTGATATCTTGGATCATCCTTTCTATGATTATTCTGAATTCTTTTTCAGGTATAATGCCTATTTCCTTATGATTTAGTTGTTTATGTGGAGTTTTATTTTGTTCCTCTGTATGAAACATATTTCTCTGTTGTCTCATTTTGTCTAACTTTCTATGTTTGTGGTCTCTTTTCTGCAGGCTGCAAAGGTTTTAGTTCCTCTTGCTTCTGGTGTCTGCCGCCTGGAGGTTAGAGCTGGGTCTTGTCCCTCTGGTGGGCAGGACCATGTCAAGAGGTGTGTTTAAAGGTGGCTTTGGGCTCAATACGACTTTAGGCAATCTGTCTGGGTTTAATATTTTTTTGATATGAAGACTGTTTTAGTTAGAACACCTGCCACCTCTTTGGTCAGTGTATGCTGGCTATTATCTCCTTGACAGGAGATATGACTGATGTTGTGGTGACCAGAGCCTGTACTGATATTGAGTGGGGCCTCCTGTTTGCTCTGTGGTTGTCACAGCCCTGTAAGGGGCAGGGTCTACACCTTAGTTATTGGAATAGGAGCCCCCAGAGCTGTTTCTGAATTGTGTTTCTGATATGCAGTGTGAAGTAGGAGGAATTGCTGCACTCTAACTGGGAGAAGAGTCACTGAGTATTGCTCCACTGGAGCTGTTCACTTGTGAGTGTGCTCTGTTGTGTCACCTTTTACCTGTTGTGTGGGCTCACAAAGTCCACTGTTGTTTGCATTGCTCTCAGCCCCACCTTAACCATGGCTTTGTCAGTAACTGGCCCTGGTGTCGCTCAGGCATTGTCTCTCCTGGCCCCTAGCACAGATCCACTGAGATGAGGACCCAGGGCTGCAGTATTCATGCACTTGGGCTTGCTGTGAGAGCTATGCAGGCAGCTCAGACTCTGGCCAGGTCCAACCTGTGTGAGTGTGTGTACACTCTCACAAAGCCCACAGCTGCTAAAGGCAGACAGACCCCTTTCAGCTCTGGGCACACCTACCTGTTCAGATGTTCAACCAGCACTGAATTTATAAGGCTGGCAGTGGAGGAGTAAATCCATGTTCACACAGCCAGGAAGAGAGGTTTCAACTCTTGCCCTTTAGGTGCAGGGCCTCAGGGCTCAGCCATGGTTACGACCCCACCTCCACATGTGAGCAACCCACTGGCCACTGCTCCTGAGGCAGCAGGTACACAGGGGGCAGGGCAGTGATCAGTATGCATGGAGAGGTAGGGTGGAACCACAGTTGGGGTACACAACAGACCTGCTCCTGGAATGAGGGGGAGCAGGACTGTGTTGGGGGCTTATGGTCCAACTCAGGCAGGAGCCTACCCCAGAGTCTGAAGAGACAGGGTCCTGTGCAAGAAGGAAGCTGCAATGGGGTCTCCACGCCACCTAACAATGGTGCTTAACCTCTGTGGCAGCCCAGGCCTCCTCCCTGAATACTCCTCCTTGTGGTTTTCAGAGCCAATCTTGACCTGCATTCCTGGTGAGCAGAGAGCCTGATGTAAATCAAGGGTAATAAGGATGAAAAAGAGAGAAAAGATTGTTAAAATCAGTAGGACATTGTGGATGATTGTGCACAGATGTTGTGAGTCTCATCCTCAGATTCTGTCAAATTTCACAATGCAGGAGGAAGAGCCCATTGGATGAGGGAGGTGTGGGTGGAGGTGGATATGGTACAATCAAGTGGGGAGACTCAGTATATAGTGGATTATATGAATCTGGAGCATTCATACTAAATCTAGGTAAAGAGGAAATCATTCAAAGAGTAGGTAGAGATGGAGAGAGCAGAGGATTAAGAGCAGAAACCTAGAGATCACCAAAGGAAGGACTGAACAAAGTAAGAGGAACTCCCACTGAGAAGGATCTCCTGGAGGTGTAGGCAGAAGACAAAAGGTGGTGTCCCAGAAGCCTAGGTAGAGAGAAGGAGAAATGTCAGGTAAGATGAGAGCAAAAAAATGTATGATGCTTTGGAGCTCTGTGATAACCTTTTGTCTCTTCAATCAGTCTTTTCACGTACTGGCAATGGGAAATATTCTGGAAGCAAAGGAAAACTGATATGTCAGTCACTAAAAGTATATAGCTGGTGGAAGAGATGATTTGCTTTTACACAAACCTTTTCTAGAATATGTGTATCAAATGAGGATTTAGTCTTCCACTATCCCAGGCTTTTAATGAGTTCTAATAAGGACCCATTTGTGCTGTTCAGAATATATTTCCTCTCCAAATGGATGACTTGTCATCATCTGATATTTTGTGCTGGTTTGAGTACTTTTATTTGATAGACCTAAAGTAAAATACAACCTTCTTACTACATAAAATCATGTCCAAATGGTATGTGTCTGGAGCTAGAATATTTTTAAAAGGTTAAAAAGCATGTTTTATTTAGTATATAGTTATAGTCAATAAGTCTTTGTTGAATGAATGAATGAATGAATGTGTAAATAAGTAAATGGTGTATTCTTCTATAATTCTTCATCTATTGTGATTTTAAAACAAGTCCACAAATTATTTGACATTCCTCCCACTAAAAGTAGGGTCCAATTCCCCTCCCCCTGAATAGGGGCAGACTTAGTGATTGGCTTCTAACAGATGGGGCTAGGTTAGAATAGATCATCCTTAGCCATCTGTGTCACTCCTCCTCTTGGACCTGTGCCTTTGGACTGCTGAGCTGACAGAAATGTAAAAAGTCTAGCTACCCTGAAGCCACCATGCTGGACAGGCCACAAAGCCACAGGGAGAGATGCCTGAGGAGTCTCAGTTGTTCTAAACCCCAGGTTAGTGAGTTTTCCCAGGCTCACCTGCCACAGGTGTGAGGGACTAAGACTTCCAGTTGTTCCAGTTCTCAACCTTGGAACTGCTCTCTACAGTGAGTGTGGCAGAGATGACTTCTCCCTGCTGAGCTCTGTCCACGCTGTAGACTTGTAAGCAGAATATTGTTTTAAGCCTCCAGGTTTTGAGAGTACTTTGGACAATTAGGTTCAACATGTTTGCACATTCCCTAATGAGAAGACTGGCTATATTTGCTGTGAGATAATTGTTGTGGATCACCATGAAGGACATTTTGATGCTTCAGCACATTTCCTTTCTGACTTATTCTCTCTGTGGCATTCTTGCAGTCACCTACTACTCCAGTAGTCACTGGCTAAAAAGTCGCTTCCTTCACCTTTCCTAGACCAGGAAAAATATCAGAGATACTGCCTTCCAAAATTTAAACAAGTAAAAACACCTCTTTCAAGGCAAAGTACCTTAAGGTGTGGCTTATAAACATGGTACAATAAGTGATAGGTTTTTCCTAGAAACAAGGATGTACTGGAATATGTTTCAGTATAATCCAGGTGACCAAAGTGTATCCTCAGGACAGGAACAAAGTAACTGTAAAGAAAGCCATAACCTCATTAACCTATGTCAGGCAATGATGCAGTTTAAAAGTTTTATAAAAGGCTATTGATATCTTCCATTTCAGTGTTTTCCAGGGAGGAAGGTTTGATCATTATATATTTCCTAGGCCAACTATTATTATTCTATCTCATTAATGTGCTTCTCCAATTGGAAAATTCTTGTGTAGATGGATAGAGCACCCAATATAAATGAATACATGGTATTGTACTTTATAAGTTGATCTACAGATTTGGTTAGCATGATTTGTTTCCCTGAACTTGATCGTTTCAAAGAAAGCTTTTAAGATCAATTTCCTGGATCACTAAAGACCTTTGGCATCTCTACCAATGTAATGATTCCTCACAGGATTCTATAGGAAGCTGCTAGGTAGTTTCTTTCTTCCTTTGATGTGTTTAGCTGTAGCAGGAAATAGTGTGTGATGAGAAGACGTTCCCAAACATTAGTCCTTATTTGGATGATTGTCAGATGAAATAGCAGTTTCTAGACCCAGTTTCAGGGACCCTGGTTTCTTCCACAGCAGGACCCATCTTCTGGCTTTAGCTATCATGATTCTAACTTCCAAGATCTCAGACTTCTAATTCAGTTTAAATGCATGCACATCACTCTGGTGAGTTTGGGTTTATATGCCTAGTTTGAATGGTCTCGTTTAAAAGTTATTTGGAAAACTAAATATGAGAGTCATTTACTATATACATAGCTTTCAGTTCAAAAGCGGGAGGTGTGGGAGTTCCCGTCGTTGCTCAGTGATTAACGAATCCGACTAGGAACCATGAAGTTGCAGGTTCGACCCCTGGCCTTGCTCAGCGGGTTAAGGATCCAGTGTTGCCATGAACTGTGGTATAGGTTGCAGACACGGCTCGGATCCTGCGTTGCTGTGGCTGTGGCGAAGGCCAGCAGCTACAGCTCCTGTTAGACCCCTAGCCTGGGAACCTCCATATGCCGCGGGTGCGGCCCTAGACAAGGCAAAAAAAGATTAAAAAAAATAAAAAATAAACAAAAGGGGGAGATGTAATTAATTAAACTGCATCATACGTTCTTTAATCATTTTATTAACAGCTTCAGAAAAATCAAGCACATGTCAGAATGCAATATTAAAATCATGAGGTATTTTACCTTAGAGGAGGAGGGAATCAATACATGTCTGTCAACCTCCTTCATTAAGTCCTTTTCTCTCTACTCCCTTTTAGCCTCTAATTCTTCCCTCTTTCACTTTGTTACCTCCCACTAGATAGCTAACTTGGATATACTGATGATGTCCTTTTATTTGTCAGAGATTAATCCAGCTGTAGATTTCTTCATGAAAAGTACAACAGTTTTAAGTACAACAAGCATCTTTTATTTAAATTTGTTATCAGGATGATAGCACTTCTTCTCCTTTTTTTATGGCCGCACCCATGGCATATGGAAGTTCCTGGGCCAGAGACTGAATCCCAGCCACAGCTGTAACCTCAGCAACACCAAATCCTTAATCCACTTCTGCCAGGCGGGGGGTGGGGTGGGGTGGAGGGTGGGAACCAAACCTGTGCCTCTGCAGCTTCCCTAGGGGCTGCAGTTGGATTCTTAACCCAGTGCACCACAGCAGGAACTCCATGAACCTCCCTATGAACTGAGTCACATGCTTACATTTAAAGAGAAAATACCCTCCTAGGGGAAAATGAAAATCAAAAAATAATTTTTTTAAACCCTAGGAAGTTCAAAAGATAAGTCATTTCCCTAATTACTAGACGTATCCATAAAGGAGAGTTTCACTATTTTGATTTTTTGTTAGATATTTAAATGTATTCTTAAAGCCTCCATTTTCAGGATTAACTATCACAGATGGTTCCTTTAAAAACAGCCCAACCATCTTCTTCTTAAGATTTGGTTTTCCATCTATCAAATCTCCCGTTTTGTCACTGGTACTTGTGTCATTAGCTCCCTCTCCGTTCTGCATTTGAACTATTGTTTTGATTCAGTCCCTCAAAAATTATTTCAAAGTGATTTGAAGGGAGATGCTTTGTGATTTTGTCTTTAGAGCCAGTGTAGGCACCTCGCCGAGGGTGATGCTTATACTAGACCTGTGGGCCCAGGGAGAACCAATGCTGCTGCTCCACCAGCAGCAAAATGCTGTGCAGGGCCCCCCATCAGCACCACGCTCTCTGGAGGCTGCAGTTGGTGGGTACCCACAGCGCCCACCTCTCCACTCAGCTGAGCATCCCGCCTGAAGCTGCCCTTGCCTGGGGCTCTCAGTCGGCTGAGACCTCTTAGCCCCAGTGTTCAAGGCCCAGGTCAGGAGAGAGCTTCCCTGTAGATTTTTTTTATGCCCTCAAAACGATGTGTGTCTCGCTGTAATGGAAAAGATTCCTAGCAAATTTGGTTGTAAAACAAAACTCTTAAATAAATTTCCACACCCCCTTCTAATAATTTCCTTTATAAATATCAGGAAAAGGTATCAAGGAGAAAAAGGGAAAAAGCAAAACAAAATAAAACCCTCACAGCTTTGTGTTTATGCTTCACTTTGTTCCCAACATGACCTAAAGTGATTTGTAAGGCTCTGTAAAACTGTAACGACAGAGAATACATTTAAAAATTAAAAAGGATATAAAAACAAGGGTGGGGGCATTAAAAAAAGCCAGGAACAAGGCTTAAAAAAATGTCTGCAATAATGGCCTCCATTCTGTGTGGGTCACAATTTGACTCTGAACTGTCTAGGAGCCCTCTGTTAGCTAATGGCATCACCCCAAAAACTCAATTTGCTTATGAGCATTTTGGAGGGGAGGTAGGGAGGTCAGGGTGAGGGGTAAAAATACAGGTGAGTCTGGCCAACTCCCTTTTCATTTGGCGCCACGCAGGAGTAGATTTTAACACATCCGGAATAGAAAACATCATAAACTGTGTGTCCTTAAAGCAGTCTTCCTCAACTATTGTTCTTCTGAGGGAAGGCACTTGTAAATGTGGGATGGCGTTGAATTGAGAACAGAGGCCAAATTCTGAACTTGGCTTGCTGAGAACAGAAACTTCAAGTGTATAAAGCTGCTCTGTGTCACTTTTCTTCTTCACAGTCAAACAGCTCAAGAGACTGATTTGTTTTTGCATTTCCATTTCTTCCCTTACCCCTCACTCCTAAAACCATTCTAATCTGATTATACCCCTACCACGCCACTGCAGCTGATCTTTCTAAGGTCTCCAAAGCATTCTCCAGTTCATTGTTTACTTGGCTCTCAGGAGCATTTGGAAGTTGACTTAATTCTCCTTCTTAAAATACACTGTCCTTAGATTTCCTAACACCTTGGGGTTCTCTCTCTCTTCTCTGGCCATTCCTTCTACCTGTCCTCCATCTGTTTTTCCTTTTCCACCAGACCCTTCAGTGCTGGTATTCTTTGGGATTCTGCTCTAGGGCTGAGGAAGACTCCAAATCCAAAAGAGTACACGAAAGTGTTGCAGCCATACAGACCAGCAAACAAATATTTCTCATCTTCTGTATCCTATAGTATAGAATTTCATGAAGTTCTTGTTAACTGAAGAACAGCCGTGGTAGACATGGTATATTGCCTTGCTCAGCCTCCCTTCCAAATGCCTTCCAGTGCGTTTCTTTGACTGCAGAGCTAGGAGCTGTATTTCTCGGACTCCCTTGCAGCTAGTTTCAAATGTAATTTCAATTTCATCAATTAAAGGTCCTCATTTGATATTAAATTTGGAACCAGGTTTGGTAGGTGGAGAAGCAGCAGGGTCTGAGATGTCCATTTAGCTAGTGTGAGGATCGAGCAGACATTCCATGGCTCTGGAGCCAACAGTTCTGACAGGGGCTTCATGATGTCTGAACTGCCGGTAGGGTAGCGTGTTTGTAAATGCCATGATTTTGGTTGCAGACTCCTGATTCTTAGCAGTTTCCCTAATGGGCCTATCAGAAAGAGTCCAAGCCTTGGAAATAGAGATTAGGGGGTGTCGTTGGGGGAAATTCTGAATGTTGTCTAGTGGAGTTTTCATGGATTTTCAGATGGCTTACAAATGTGCACCTATGACAGATTTTCTGTTGACCAGGCTATTTTGTAACTCTGTAAGCTAAAAATTTACTTGTAGCAAACTATAGAAATGAAAATGCTTCTTGTCCATAACAAAGCAAATTAGTTTTTTCTGATAGATATACAATCAACTTTTGCCCTGAAAAAGAAAGATAATCCCAAATATTACTTTTTCATTGCCCTGGGACTATACTACTATAGGAGCCACTAGTCACATGTGGTTGTTGAGCGCCTGAATGTAGCAAGTTTGAATTGAGATGTACTCTTAAGCATAAAACACACTAGATTTCAAAGACATGATGTAAAAAGTGTGCAAAATTCCTTGTTCATTTTATTTATTGTTTCTATGAATTATATCTTAATATTTTGAATATATTGGACAAAATATATTGTTAAAATTAATCTCACATATTTATTTTTACCTTTTTTTTTTTTTTTACAGCTGCAATTGCAGCATATGGACTTTCCCAGGATAGAGGTCTAATCAGAGCTGCAGCTGCCAGCCTACACCATAGCCACAGCAATGCCAGATTTGAGCCACGTCTGTGACCTACACTACAGTTCATGGCAATGCTAGATACTTTAATCCACTGAGCAAGGCCAGGGATTGAACCCGCATCCTTATGGGTACTAGCTGGGTTCATTAACCTACTGAGCCACAATGGGAACTTCTTATTTTTACTTTTAATGTGGCCTCTAGAAAATTTTAAATTACACATGAGGTCCACAACCATTGGACAGTGTTGCCCTATAGAATGTTAACCACTGTTACATCTATTGGCAAGTTGAGTTCAACATTCTAGATTGTATGCATGAATATACATACATGTGTGTGTCTAAATTCTCCTTTGAACCAAACCATCATCTTCCACATTCCCTCATTAATTAATGTATTGAATAGAAGTCTTTGACACATGTCATTTTATATTTATATGAGAATCACAGTTTTAACATTTTATACTTTAGCAGCCATTTCTACAGAGTTGCCCCACCAGGCCCATTCAGTTCTGTTTTTCCAGCCCTTCTTGTAAGGACCTAATTCCCTATATTCAATTCCTTTGTAAAATAGCTGAGGTGATTTTCATTATCAGCTACTGTACCCTGACTGATAAAATAGCTAAAAATTATTGAGTGCTTATTAAACTCCAGAGACTGGGTTAAACACTCTACACAGATTTTCTGTTTTAATCTTCCTAACAGCTCTCTAAGGCAGGATACATAATCTCCTTTTTACAGACGAGGCACTGAAGAGTTTAAGAAATTTGCCCAAGATGACTTGTTAGGAAATGGTCACATCTAAGCAGAATGATCCCAAAGTCGACTCCATTACCACTGTGCTGCCAGTATCTATTTTCTTTTTACTCAGTGAAACAAAGCATAGCATATCTGTCCCTTTGCTGACCTAGAAACTCTGGTGTGGCTGTGAAATTAGAGGTTTCAGTCTTGACTTGACTTCTTCTGCCTTCTCTGCATCCAGGTCCTTGATTCAGCAGCTGCTTCTCAGAATCCTGGGCATAGTTCAACCCTGGGTCACTCTTCCAAACCCTCCTCAAATGAGGCTGAGTGACGTGCCAATTCCCACCGCAGCTGAGAAGCAGCTGCACCAAGACCAAGAGGTTCTACTAAGAGAGTTGCATGGAAGTGTGTGACTGACTCGGAGGTCACAGAGCTTGCTAAACAGGCTAGCTACCATCTTCTGCAAAGCAGAGAACAACTGCAATGTAATAACTGCTTTTAAAAGCCTACTGCGTGACAGATATTTCATTAGGCAATTTATGTACATTCTCTTTAATCCTTTTAATAACTCAGAAGTAACATTATCCTATTTTAAAGATGAGGAATCTGGTCTAAGCTTAATTATGGATGTCCTCGAATTCCATTGATAATCACTAAACTCTTCACTAATCATGGGCTATATATCTGACAGAAACTTTAGATTCTATATCAAAATACCTTTAAAATGTTCCTAGTGATAATAAAGAAGTAAATGGTATTATTTGTCCACATGTAACTGAATAAGGAAAGAAAAAGCAAAAATACTATATGCTATTATAATAATATGCTATTATTAGTGCTAGTTTGAAAGCTTGAAATGAGCAGATAACTCAATATTTACCAGCATGCACTGCGTGAGCTTTTAATTCATTATCTGTCTTTTCCTGCTGTCTGCTTTCTTGCTATGGTTTACATTTTATGCTGGTGCTGCAGAGATATGGGAAAGGATTATGCTGCCCCACTTCAGTTCCAGGAAATAGAACTGCTGTGAATTATTAATAGTATTGGCTTTCTAGTGCTTTTATTTCACCTCTTTGTTTCAGAGAAGGATATTAGTTAAATGGGATTTTTTTTTTTTTTACCATCCCAGGAGGTTACTACATTTTGTAGGAAACACTTACCTGAGTTATAGAAAAGACAGTCCTATGTTGATTTCCACCTCTACATGTGATGGATTTTCCATTCATTCCACTCCTCTATATTCTTGCTCAGTGATAGGTTAATAGGGAAGTTTTCAAACTGTGCTCTTCAGAGCCTTGAGATTCCCCAGTGGTGCTGAGAGAAAAGCCTGAGGGAGGGTTGGCATCCCCCCACCCCAACCTTCCCTTGTTCAGAGAAGCATTCCAGTGCTGCTATAGGCATTAAACTCTTGTTCAAGATTATGTTAGAAGAAAGGATTCTTTTCTTTAAGAAGAAAGCTTAAAAACCCTGAATTAATACAACAACAAATACAATAAATAGTAGGTTTCTGTACAACTCTGGGATGCTAAGAAAAATGTCTAAGGCTTTGTACGTGATACACATATACAATCATCCGTGTGCTAAACTTGACTGAGTTCGTATGACTGGGTTTCTAGGCTGGACTTGGTCTTCCTGTGGTGTTGTAATAGTCACCCTGAACTCTGAGAGAAGTTGGTTACCATGCTTATTTATACAATGAGTAAACTCACAATCATAAGAAATGTAATCTGTAGGCTAGCAAAAATAAATGGATAGATTTTAGGAATAAACTTTGTTCACATGCTTGTATTTAAGTTATTAAGTCAGATCCATAGGCGTCCAACCTCCTTTAAGAGATTGAATATTGTCATTATTTGAGTTATTTCACAGGAGATTACCATGATCAAAATATTTACTCACTTTCAATAATAATAGCAACTATTTCTTTACCTTTCAAAGAAAAAAATTTTTTTAATGGGAGGGTTTTGTTTTGTGTGAGATTAAAAAATCAAAGAGTTAACAGGTCATACTCAGGGTTTCTCTCCATGTGTAGACTGTGTAGGACCCTAGAAATGCCCTTTCTCTCATGGATGGGAGCTGTAGACCTGAGGAAGGCAGGCAGGTGACAAAGATTCAGTTCAGTCAGTAAATATTTATCAAGTGCCCCCATCACCAGGCACCGGGCTAGATGTTGGGGATATAATAGTGCCTAAGACTCTGACCCTGCCTCCTTAGAGTTTGCATTCAAACTGAGAGGAGGTTTGGCGTGAATAACATCCAATGCTGCTGCTTACATGTGGAAACTAAAAAGACACATGAACTTCTTTGCAGAACAGATAATGACTCACAGACTTTGGAAAACCTATGGTTTCCAAATAAGACAGTCTGGGGGGTGGGGGGATACACTGAGGGTTTGGGACAGAAATGCTATCAAATTGAGTTGTGATGATTTTTGTACACCTATAATTATAATAAAATTCATTAAGCAATGAAAAAGAGCACAGAGGAGGTTTGGAATGAACACATGAACAGTCATATAAACACAGCAATTTTAGCATGTGGGAATTCCTGTGATGCACACAGTGTTGGGGGAGCAGGGCCCTTTTCAGGTCGGGGCAGTCAAAGAAAGGGTCTCTAGGAGGGCAAAAACCCCTTTTAGAAGGCCGCAGCTGGCCTCTTTGCTGGCTGCTAAGGCCATAAATGTGTGGCACTTACTGTACTTGACAGCTAAATGTGTGCCATCTGCACCCACGAATTAGACTGCTCTGGAAACCCTGAGGGGACTGATAGTTGGTGACTCTGAATCGGAAGAGAAAAACACAGCACAGTTAATATATTAAATGACTAGATTTTTCCTTGGTCATTTAACATTTATCAGCACTGTGTTCGATTCATTTCTTTAACACAAAGATGGCCTAAAGAATCTTTAAAAGTAATATGCACACTATCATTGTATCATTCCATAAAACATTGTTTTCAAAACTGTGTATGATCCTCATCAACCATGTAAGAAATGCATCCATAATGAAATGTCTATTATTTCTCCATAAATATAATTGCAACATGATTTTGATAAGAGAATTAAACTTGACAAAAATTAGTTTGATTTTCAAAAATCTCTGCATAAGGCATTTACAGTGAAGAGAGAACACGGTAATCAAGTAACACGACTTCCATCAGTAGAATTTTCCAGTTACATTCTTATTCATTGATTTGTATTTGTTGAATGTTCTTTTTTGGTTTTTTAAAGCCTACCAGTGGATCATATTTCTCATATAAAAACAGCAGATATATGCACACAAAGCAAATTCAGATTTACAACAGAAATAATAACTTTTAGTCTTGTTCAAGCAAATGTAATTCACCTGTCCAGCCAGTTGTCCATTCAGTATTTATTGAGTTTATGAAACTACGCTTGAGTTTATAAATATGCTTAAGTTAGAGCATGTATTAGCGTATTGTGATTGTGCTGGCCCCTTGGCTGAGCACACATTGTTCATGATTCAATCTTTCTCTGCACAGTTACTGTAGCAATTCTCTGAAAGGCATGTAAGTAGCCAAAATGTGGCTAGGAATGCTAAAATAGCAATTTGAAATTATCCAGTCAATATGATAAATACTTACAGAATAAATTCTGGAAAAACACATGGGGTGGTTTGCATAGGCACCCCAATGAAAAGAAAAAAACTGTTAAAGCACCAAGAAGGTTCAGTAAGGCATCTGATTACAATTTGAAAGATGACTAATTTCTCCAAAAACATAATGATGAAAAAGCCTCTTTTTCACAACAGCAAGAAAAACAGAACATATCTAAGTATAAACTTATCCAGAAATACACAGGACCTGAATTTTAAGCAAATAACAGAACTTTAATGAGTAACATAAAAACTTGAACAAAAGCATACAAAACTGTGCTCTTGATGATAAGATTCAATGGTGATAGAATGTCAGTTCTCTCCAAGTTATTTTGATTTAAAAGAGGATTTGGAGGGATTGGATAAAATTTTACTAAAATCTAGTAGACTGAGACATGGCCATTTAGAAATAGAAGAATAATGAGGTGGGGCGTACAGGGACTACTGGACATTAAAATATATTTTGAAGGTTATAATTATCTTTGGTTGATCCCTAAACCAGTACCAAACTATCAGTAAAGCCGATCAGAATATCTTGAATATAAAT
>PVHT021183519.1:11481251-11521803 GCA_004024745.2 Catagonus wagneri
AAGAAAATCACGAACTTGGGGAACAGACTTGTGGTTGCCAAGGGGGCGGGGGAGGGGTGGGGGAGGGGTGGGGGAGTGGGGATAACTACTGCTTTAATGATGGAATAGCAAGGAGCTCCAACTATAATGCACAGGGAACTATATCTAATTACATGTGACAAATCCATATATGTACATGTAATCGGGTCACCACATGGTGCAGTTGGAAAATCTGACAGAAATCTGTAAACCAGCTATAATGCAAAAATAAAAAAAATAAAAAAAGAAAAAAGAAAAAAAAACAAAATAAAATGCCAAAATGAAAAAAAAAAAAAGTTCACACTTGACCAATCTCGGTTTCCAGCAAGGAAGCCCAGGTCCTTGTTCATTGTGGTAACCTGAAAATCTTCCCTGAAGTCCCCACAGGGTCAACTAACCATTACCCAAATAAAGTCAGGACTCTGGTATTTCCCATATTTATTTTCTACCTGGCCAAAAAATGCAGAAATGCCAGATTTCTTTCTAATGCTGCCTACCTTCTCTTAAAATATAGGAAAATCCTATCAGATTTCTTTTCCTGAATCTCACAACCCACTATTAAAGCCTCAGAAGTTGGAAGAGAAAGAGAGAAGAATGACAGAACAAAAGAAAGAATGAACCAATAGAAGAAAGGAAGACTCCAATCAGGTAATTTGCTCCTGGGCTCACTATAAGAGGGTAAAAAACATAGCTGTTTCCAAACTCTTGCAAAGTTTATAAATACTGAAGTAATTAAACAAAACTTGAAGTACATAAATCCATCATAATTACAGAAGGGGACAAGGATATGCTAAAATAATAGTTTAAGAGTGATGACTTGTGAAATTTTTATTTGCCATACCATTCTGAAAGGAATGATACAGGTCTAGGAAGTATTTGAGGTAAACTAAACTGAACCTTATTAACTAAAAGTGTTGTACTTTTCTATTTAAAACCTCAACTGTGATTTTTTTTTAGATATATTCTACCTTTTAGGTAAAACCCCTCATTTTTTTCTTTAGATGAAAGTTTTAAGTTATCTCCTAACTCTTCACTTTTGGAATAGAAGGAAAGCAGTTTTTAATTTATCATAGGTCTGTACGATAGGTCATCCATCTAAATCAAAATTGCTATTGTTTAGCAGTTCATTGACTTACTCTGAAATTGTGGCACCATGTAAAGTCACGTGTTTACATGGACTGGTGGTGATTCATGATTTTGTGCTTATTCTTGGATTGTTATTGTTTGTTTTACCAACCATGGAATCAAAATATCAGCTCTAACTGCAAGTTTGTCAGAATGCATTGTGTATGGCGACATTTTACAAGTGGATAGTACAAGCTTTCATTTTGCACACCCCTCCCCCATCACTGAATGGTTATCGTAGTCCCCTCCCTGGCACACCTTCCTGTCTAGGAAGGCTCCCACTCTTAGAACACTGGCTAATTTTACTCTTTCTAGTTATTTTTACCACTCTTCATTACGCCACAGTGACATTAGAAGATGCTACTTAGAATTTTATGTTCAATTTTTATTTTTATTGCCATGGTTTAAAACAAGAGGTAGAGAAACTAGATGTAGAGGAAATAAAAAAGAGAGGCAGATCTAAAATCAGATCCTAGCTGTATCACTTTCTAGCTGGGTGACCTTCCACACGGGGTAAAGACGGGGCAGAGTGGTGGGAAAAGATACCTACTCAGTACCTACTCTGTGCCAGGGGCTTTGTGCATGTCTCATTTAACACAAAAACCATAGCAGATAAGTTATGTTATCCCTACTCCTTTGGGGTATTTTCTTGTTCATTCATTTTTTAAACACGAACAAAAGACACATTCAAAATCTAAAGTTCAAAGAATTTAAATAACTTGCCCAGAGTCACAGACCTTTCCTCACAGAGCCAGGACTTAAACCCTGATCTACTAATTCTCAAGTTCAATAAATAGTTGTTCTTTTCCCGAAGGGAAAACACAGAGAATAGCAATTTATATAATCAAAAGAATCAAAGATAGATTTTAGGAGCAGAACTTGAAGAATGTAAATTGCTTGGCTTAACAGCTAAATAAAAACTTTTGAAGGTAGTTTTAGTTACCATTTTAGAAATTCTCTAAAACAGGAGTTCCCGTCATGGCTCAGCAGTTAACGAACCCAACCAGCATCCATGAGGATACGGGTTCGATCCCTGGCCTTGCTCAGTGGGTTAAGGATCCAGCATTGCTGCGAGCTGTGGTGTAGGTCACAGACGCGGCTCTGATCCCGTGTTGTTACTGTGGCTGTGGCTTAGGCTGGGGGCTACAGCTCTGATTGGACCTCTACCCTGGGAACCTCCATATGCTGCAGATATGGCCCTAAAATAAAATAAATAAAAATTCTCTAAAATATTTATTGAACAATTATTGCCTGTATCCATAAAAACACTTAAAAAGGAAAAGTAGTTTATATTTGGTAGGATATAAAGAATTTTCCTGTTTAAAGGGCCTGTTGTTTGCAAGGTACTTTTCTAAGTGCTGAGAATCTCAAATGAATAAACTAAAATCTCATGGCTCACTGAGACTAGGCCAGAGCATGCAAAGCGCTCAAAACATACTGGATTGCTCAATAATTTAAGATGTGGTCACGACCTGCAAGGAACAGGTTTATATCTCTGGAAGTCTTCAGATAGAGCAAGGGAAATAGTCTCAAAAAAGAAGCTAGACGACACAGAAAACCATCAAAACTAGACAGTTTAGACTAGTGATTCCTAGCTTTTTGATAACGCTAACACTCCAACCATGTTTCATTTTGCATTGTTCCTTCCTCAGTAAGTTATATGTCCATAGCTAGTCACAAATCTTTATGACACAGTCACTCAATTTAAAATACTGCTATAGGAGTTCCCATCGTGGCGCAGCAGGAATGAATCCGACTAGGAACCATGAGCTTGTGGGTTCAGTCCCTGGCCTTGCTCAGTGGGTTAAGGATCCAGTGTTTCCGTGAGCTGTGCTTTAGGCTGAGGACGCGGATTAGACCCCGCATTGCTATGGCTATGGCATAGGCCAGCAGCTGTAGCTCTGATTAGGCCCCTAGCCTGGGAACCTCCACATGCTGCGGGTGTAGCCCTAAAATGACAAAAAAGACCTAAATAAATAAATAAATAAATAAATAAATAAATAAATAAATAAAATACTGCTATAGTACTGAAATGGCCCTCTAGTGTTTTAGCCACCCAAGACCAGCTTTTCATTAACTCTTTGGTTTTATACCGTCTATATAAGTGACCATAGTTGGATTATTTAAAAATGAACCTTGAATTATAAAATTACAGAGATGGTTAGAATACTCCAAATTCATAAAATACAGAACTCTTCCTTCAATCAGGTGAATTTCCGAACTATTGATTTCTAGTAATGATTTTGGAGTAATCCAGGCTGTTTTAGTTATCTCCAGAGATTTCATAAGATTTTTAAGCTTTTAATTCATATATCAATAGGAATAAATATAAACATATCCATGTATACATCCAGGATCACTTATATCAGAGTAATCTATATGATTTATACTGGAGATTTTTACTTTTTAAGAGATGTAACAGTTTATACTTGTTTTGCAATCCCTCCCTCTTAAAAGTGAGATATAAGTTGATTAGCTTTGAACTTACACCAGAGGAAAACTCAGAGCTCTTTCATATCTGTACCTTGTTTGAACCTGTCCATCCTCAAAGATAAATAAACCTAACAGTCATATCTTTCATTCATTTTTTTTTTTTTGGTCTTTTTAGGGCTGTACCTAGAGCATATGGATGTTTCCAGGCTAGGAGTCAAACTGGAGCTGTAGCTGCCGGCCTCCGCCACAGTCACAGCCACAGCAGATCCGAGCTGCATCTATGACCTACACCACAGCTTACAGCAACACTGGATAGTTAACCCACTGAGCAAGACCAGGGATTAAACCTGTGTCCTCATGGATACTAGTTGGGTTTGTTACCACTGAGCCACAATGGGAACTCTCAACATCTCTCATTCTTATTGCTCTCAAAGTAATGTATATTTGGCTTGATAAAATTCATATAGGCTAAGGTAATGAAATAAAGGCAAAGTAATGACGCAATTACAAAATGGTCAGATCTGAACAGATATTTCTCCAAAGATGGCCAAAAAAACACATGAAAAGATTCCCAGCATCTCCAATTATTAGAGAAATGCAAGTCAAAACTACAACAAGGAGTTCCTGTCGTGGCAGAGCGGAAGTGGATCTGACTAGTATCCATGAGGATGCAGGTTTGATCCCTGGCCTTGTTCAGTGGGTTAGGGATCCGGTGTTGCCATGAGCTGTGCCATAGGCCAGCAGCTGTAGCTCCAACTGGACCCCTAGCCTGGGAACTTCCATATGCTGCAGGTGGCGCCCTAAAAAGCCAAAAAAAAAAAAAAAAAAGCCTACAATGAGATACCACCTCACACCGGTCAGAATGGCCGTCATCAAAATTGCCAACAGCAAGTGCTGGAGAGGATGTAGAGAAAAGGGACCCCCTCCGACACTGTCGGTGGGGATGTAAGCTGGTGCAATCACTATGGAGAACAGTATGGAGGTTCCTTAAAAAACTAAATATAGAACTACCATATGATCCAGCAATCCCATTCCTGGGCATATATCTGGAGAAAACCACACTTCAAAAAGACACATCCTTCTTACTGTTCATTGCAGCACTATTTACAATACCCAAGACATGAAAACAACCTAAATGTCCATCAACAGAGGATTGAATAAAGAAGATATGGTACATATATACAGTGGAATATTCCTCAGCCATAAAAAAGAATGCAATAATGCCATTTGCAGAAACACGGATGGACCTAGAAATTATCATACTAAGTGACATGAGTTCGAGAAAGATAAAAATCATATGAGATCACTAATATGTGGAATCTAATAAAAATGATACAAAAGAACTTACAGGGAGTTCCCATTATAGCTTAGCAGTAATGAACTCAACTAGCATCCATGAGAACATGGGTTTGATCCCTGGTCTTGCTCTGTGGGTTAAGGATCCTGCACTGCCATGAACTGTGGTAGGTCTCAGACATGGTTTGGATCCCGTGTTGCTGTGGTGTAGGCCAGTGGACCCCTAGCATGGGAACTTCCATATGCCACAGGTGTGGCCCTAAAAAGTCAAAAAATAAAATAAAGACTGGCTTTTGAATAGCTGCAGACAGGGTGTGAGCTATCTATAATTAATGTATCTGTTCCAGTATGAGTGGGAAATCGTTGCCTGGGGGCATCACAGGGCCCTAAAAAGACCAAAAAGAAAAAAGGAAAAAGAAAAAAGACAAAGCACTTACAAAACTGAAATAGACCTAAAGATTTAGAAACCAAACTAATAGCTACCAAAGGGGAAACACGGCAGGCAGGGATAAATCAGGAGGTTGGGATTAACGTATACACAATACTATATAAAAAACAGATCATCAACAAGGACCAAGTGCATAGCACAGGGAACTCTACTTAATATTCTGTAATAACCTATACAGTAAAAGAATCTGAAAAAGAATAGATATATGTATTTGTATAACTCATTCACTTTGCTGTACACTTGAAACTAACAACGTTGTAAGTCTACTCCAACAAAATTTTTTAAAAGAAAGGAAAAAGAACAAAATGCACTTTGAAAGGAGGTTAAAAGAAGGCAATGTAAAAAAAAAAAAGGCAATGCAATGTATGTACCCGATGAACTTTCTATCCTACTAATTATACAAATAGGAAGACTACTAAGAGCCAACTTTTAACGAGTGTTTACTATATGCTAAGATAAGTTTTATGCAAGCATTTTGCCATTTAATCCTTACAACACATGCGTATGAGGCAAAAAAACAACCTATCTTTAAAGCAATAAATAAAATTAAAAATAGCTTTGGTTTTCTGCCACATTCTTGAAGTCCTCACCTTTATCACATCACTAAAGAAAGAACTGAGAAAAAGCTGAATCCTCCTGAGCCTCAGCTTTCCTATCAGGTTATACAACTGAACTGTCATTATTTTTGGCATTTTCCTATGGTTTGAAAAAAAAAAGTGTTGACAATTTTCTGCATCTATAACATTTTGGATGAGCAATTTCCATCCTATTGTGTTTCCTCACATATGGTGTTCTAGCTCAAATAGCACTGGTATTTTTAACTTGCACAACGTTAGTACACTACTTTGAATTCTTTTTGCTGACAAGTATTTAAATTACCTAACACAAATGAGAAAATGACATTTATCATTTAGGTCTGTATGTTCACTGATTTTTTTTTCAGACATAAATTTTCCAGTAGAATCACCTGTATTTTACAGCTAGAAAGGATCATAAAAATGATCTAATCTGACTACCTCTCTTTACAAGTGAGAATCTGCAGCAAAGAGGTTTAGGTATCTCTGCTAGGTCAGATTAGCTAGTTAGCAGCAGAAAAAAATAATAGCAGTCCAGTGCTCTTTTTACATAAAAAAGTCAATAGTTATTATAAAAATCCATATTATTTTGCAGTGCCCTGCAGAGGATGTTCCAATAATAAATCATTGGCACATTTTTATAATACTGTATTATTATAATCTACATTAATACTGTATTTATCTATACTGAAACTGAAAACTTGAGACTATGAGTAATATAATGCTGTCACATAGCAATGCTGTTCACATTTTTTTTCCTGCAGTCCTAAATGCATTGTAACTTCCTTGTGATAGGCACAATTACCTTTTTTAAAATTAAAATTTTTTTTTTGCTTTTTAGGGCTGCACCCAGGCTAGGGGTCCAATCGGAGCTACAGCTGCCAGCCTACACCTCAGCCATAGCAGCCTACACCACAGCTCACGGAAACACCAGATCCTTAACCCACTGAGCGAGGTGAGGGATCAAACTTGCAACCTCATGGTTCCTAGTCAGATTTGTTTCCACTGTGCCATGATGGGAACTCCAAAATCAGGTGATTATGTTGTTTTCAGAGCGATAAAGTTGAGAAAACTTATTTCCTGTCAAGCTGTTGGGATTGTCCCTGAGGGTGAGGGGTTCTAGGAACTTGAAGAGATTGGTGAAAATTGGAATAGGAATTACAAAGAGTGAAGAGAGAGTTCTCTAAGCCTTAAGACATGTAGTAGCATTTGCAGACAAAATTGCTCGATAAAAATAACAGTTAATGATATCCAGGGACTTAATATGTGTTTGGCACTCCTCCCCCCACTCTGCCTGTGTTAGTCATCTCCACTTTGCAGCAACCATAGCCATTTTTTCCCATTCGGTGAACCAAGAAATTGAGCATCAGGGAGGTAGAACATTTGCCCAACTGAACAAGCTACTCCTTGGTGGAATCAAGATTCAAACACTTTCAGATTCTTTTCACACATGGATTATCAGAATATTGGGGGGTGTTCTCTGTACTATACAGCAGGTCCCTGTTGGCCATTCATTCCATATACCTCAGTGTGCATATCCCATTCCCAAACCCCCAGAATCTGATAGAGAATGGATGTGCGTAGGTGTATAAGCGAATCACTTTGGTGTACAGCAAAATTATCACAACATTGTAAATCAATTATACTTCAACAAAACTTTTAAAAATGAAAAGAACAAAACAAAAAAAAAACAGATTCAAATGCTGACTGCCCCCAAGGTCTATGCTCCTATCACAGTTTGATGGTTAGGATAAAACCAGATAAGCATGAAGCATTTAATACAGTGCAGAGCAAATGCCAGGGTCCCAAGCAGGAGCTCATTAATGTTAATTCCCTGACTTTTGGTTTCAATCCATTCTCCCCATATTTATTTATCCATCCCGCACACTCCAGTCTTTTTTACCAACAAGGTCCACATTCAGGTGTCTAGATAACTTCTATTCATATACTCTTCTTCCTCAAAGGAATTAAGCTCACAGTATATACAATGAGTCCTCGAACCAACATTTCTCCGTTTAAATGGAAACATACACTACAATTGGCTCTGGGTTACAAAACATATACACATGCATAGCCTGATATACAGGAGAATTTGACTCAATAAGGAATTTCCTTTTCCTATTATCCAGGGAAATGCATGAATTACCATAACAGATGCCAAAGACATTTGGCTCTGGTAGTGGAAACTGGGAAGCAATGGTGAAATGAGGTAAGAAATTCCAAGGCCAGAAAGTGGACGCCAGTCATCAACTGCTTTTCCCAGGAGCTTGATCTTTTTGGGGTAGGTGCTACATGGACAAGCCCCAACCTGCTGCCATAGCCTCCAGTCCCTTCCACCTGATTCTGAACCCCGCTCTGGCTGGAGCAGATGCATTCACCGCGGGGAGCCTCTTTTGAAGAGAGGAGTGTTGCCTTGCCTTTTCTTTTTTTTTAAACGCTTGCCGCCAGGCTGGGGAAGGAGGATGTGTCAGAAATCGTGCGCAGCGACAGCCAAGCTTTCCCATGCAAAGACTAGGCAGCCCCGGCGCAGCAAATCATGACTTGCACAGTATTTAATGGTTCACGGGAAAACAAGTTTATCTCCTGCCTGCTCGCAGTTTTGGAGCCAGCTCCAGCAGACGTGAGCAAAACCGGGGCGGCGTCCTGCTGGGCTCTGGAGGGCGGGCGGAATGCAGGGATGCGAGCAGCGCAGCTCCTGGCACCAAAGCCAACCGCTGAGGGGGAGGCTTCGGAACAGCCCCTTGCTGATCCCCAAGGACCAAATGGGCTAATAAACACCCCGCCCGGCCCAACACAGGAAGGCCAAGTTCAAACGCAGGATGTCCAGCCTGGGTCGGCACGGGAAGGACCCGGAGAGACCCGGCCAGCCGCCCCCTCCCCGCGGACTAGCAGCGTAGCAAGCCGCCTAGCGGACTCGGTTACTTACTGCGCCTGCGCACTCCGCGTCCCTCCCCCATCCGCTTTCTGAGGCCTAGAGCTCAAAGACTGCTGTCGCTTAGCAACGCACAGGTCACAGTCGCGGTTCTCCACGCGCCCCTTTCCTGGCAGGGCTTAGTCCCTGGTCTTCCAGTGAGGCTCCTCAATGCCTTGTGTCAGGCCGTAGGAGTCCATGGAAGGAAAGGAAGATAAGCAGCAGTAAGTGCTGGGGTATGGTTTTCTATTTCCCCTTCGGAAAAATGTTTTCCTCCTTCAAAGGAGGGTTAAGTGAGATCCGAGGTGGTGGGTCTTCCAGCCCTCAGGGCTTTCCCTCTAACAATTCCCTTCCTACCTCTCATTTCTAGCATTGACCGCTTACAATAATACTTTTTAAAAGGACTGGGTCACCTTGCTTTACAGCATAAAATTGACAGAACACTGTAAACTAGCTATAATGGAAAAAATAAAAATCATTAAAAAGAAAAAACTATGGAGATAGTTAAAAAAAAAAGTCAGGAGTAGTCAAAGGTTGGGGAAATGGAGGCATGAATCTACGGAGCACCGAGGGTTTTTAGGGCAGGGAAACTATATTCTTTGATGCTTTAATGAAATGACATGTAGACTGGCCTCCAAAAATTGAAGGTTGCTCCATTAAAAAAAAAAAAAGTTTACTGGTCACCTGCTGTGTATCAGGCACTTTACACGTATTGTTTGACCTAAAATTCTTGACGTCATCTTAAATCATTCACTCCTCACACCCCACATCTAATTTATTGGCAAATTCTGTAGGCTTTACCTTTAAAGTATATCTAGAATCCACCACGATTCATCACTTCCGCCAGCATCCCCACCCTGGCCCAAGGACAAGCATCTTACGTGGATACTGCAGTCGTCTTTGCTGCTCTCCTTGCCCCTTTTCAGCCTCCTCAATGCAGCTGAGTCATCTTTTTACAACATAAAGTCAGATCTTTGTTCGCCCTTGGCCACTGCAGAGAAAAAGCTAATCTTCAGAGGTCTCTGAGGCCCACACAATGTGCCCCTTTGCCTTACTTGACCTTCTCTGCTACTTGCCTCCGTCTGACAGGGCTCTACTCTAGCACCCACACCTCCTTGCTGCATCTGCGGGGATTTTCAAAGTGTGGTCCTCAGAATAGCATCGGCATCACCTGGGAACTTATTAGAAATGCAGATTCTTGAGGCTTTCCCTCCACAGATAAACCAAATCAGAAGCTCTAGGAGAAGGGGCACAATAATTGGGTTTAACAAGGCATCCAGGTGACTGATGTACCTTAAATTTTGGTAACTATTGAATCAAGGTGTGGCAGCTCATTATGATGTGAAGCCAGGGATATATGCTTCCAAAGTCACTAAAATTGGTTCTCAGACTTTAACATACATGAGAATCACCAAGAGAGCTGTTAGAACAGTTTCCTGGGAACCTGCCCCAGAGATTATGATTTAGTAGGTTGGGATGGGGCCCATAAAATTGTATGTCTAACAAGCTAACAAGTGACCAGGGCTGTCACTCCAGGAACCATGTTTGGAGAAGTACTGTCCTAAGGTCAAGTGCTTCTGCCGCAAAGCTTTGGCTCTGCCAGAATGCTCTTCCTCAAATATTCACTTAGCTCTCTCCCTTCTTTCCTTTTTTTCAGTTGCCACCTTCACAATACAGCCTCCACCCCTTCTAAAAATGCCACCTACCTCCCATGAACGTGCACTTCTTTCCTCCATTCCCTGCTTTATTTTTGTCCTTAGCACTTAACACCATCTAACAGACAATATATTTTACCTTTTATTTATCTTCTGCTTTCTCCCACTAGAATGTAAGCTCTATGAGGGCAGAATTTTTTGTTTTGTTACTCCTCTATCCTCAGTGCCTCAAATAGCACTGGGTACATAACTCAATAAATATATATTGAAAGAATGAATTATTTAATGTTATTCTCACAATAGATATTGTTGTCCTTATTATGCAAAGGATTGAAAACAAAGGCTCAGATAGTAAATGGCAGAGCTGGCATTCCAACCCAGGTTTGACTTATTACACCAGCCCGTTAGTATTTGTAACTGTGCTTTCCTTCTAGTAAAAGAGTACTACAGAACCATATATTTCATGTTTATGAATCAATCTTTAGCCATTCATACCACAAGTACTTAATCGAATTAGTGTGTCAGTATGCAAGCAAATAGCCACAGCCCTTTCCTTAAAGACCTGATTCCAGTTACAAGTATATTGCTGGCTTACAGCTATGAGAAGCAGATGAAAAAAAAAAAGGAAAGAAAAAGAAACCTGATACCAGAAGTCTACAATGATAAATGACAATTATGGCCTTTAAATAAATACATCTCATAAAAGATAGCAGGAAAGACTTCAAAGTAATTTACCCGTTACTAATAGTGATTTTTTCCAAATCCTTTGCAGAAAGCAATTTTTGTTGGGGTTCAGGGAACTAGAATCCAAGAGTATGGAATGTTGTGTGTGAGTTGGAATGAGGATTGGGTGTGTACAGCTAAAACAAAGCCAGAGTGAAAAACAAGTCCAGCAGATTCACCAAGGAATACGGAAATGCTATAAGGATAGTCCATTTACCTGCAACGAACAAGGCACCTGTCTGGATGTTGGGTACACAAAGGATGCAAATGAAACCCTATTGTCACCGTCATGGAACTGACTGGCTAGTGAAGGGTATTTGCAGTGCTTTGTAAAACAAACAGAAAACTATGCACATAAATGATAAATTGTGGTCCGTGCTATGAAAGAAACGAACAAAGTACTGAAATAGAGAATATGTAGGGTGGGGAGGGGGAAATCTAGGAAAAGCTTCTGAGTGAATGACTTGGCTGAGGCCTGTGTGGTAATAATGAGACCTGGGCAGGGAGCTGGAGAAGAGCAGTCATTGGGCAGAGGGAAGGCAGCACGCAGATGCCCAGGGGAGAGCAGACTGGTGTGTTCCAGGAACCAAAAGCAGGCAGGCTGGGGTGGAAAGAGAGGCTTGAGTGCCTTGAAGAGATTAGCTGAGCAGGGTCACATGAGGACCTCAGAGCCACAATACTATGGGAGGGCGTGTTTCTTTGGAAATGCAGTGGAAAACCTCTGGAGGGTTTTAATTGACAAATCACATGGACCATTGCTTTGAGCTAAGGTAGGGCCATTGACAAGGCTAAACAGAACCACTTACTTTCTCTATAAATTTCAAATCTTATTCACTCACCTTCCATGGATCAGGGCTTTGATTTTTTAAATTTCTGTGTAAAACGTATCCAAATTCAAATATGTTGTTCTTAACTTTATTTTTCAAGTATGTGGAATTTTAAAATAGCACCTTTTTTTTGGCTGCACCCATGGCATGTGGAAGTTCCCAGGCCAGGGATCAAACCCACGCCACAGCAGCAACCCAAGCTGCTGCAGTGACAACACAGGATTCTTAACTCACTGTGCCACAAGGGAACTCCCTAAAACAGCACATTTCATAATGTCTTTTACTCCATATTTAAAAGGAAGAAAATTTTAGAAACTATTTCTTTAAAAAAATTTCTTTAACATTTAAAAATTCAGTAAGTTTTATTTTTGTTCTAATGTAGTTACCAGAAGTAAAAAAATGATGAGATGGAATTAGTTGTTCTGATGTCTGCACAGTGTTCTTTTCCTGAAAAGATAAATGATGGTCATTCGGTAGCTTTTACAAATTTGTTAGGTGAACTTTTTAAATTAAATAGCTATCCTTGTCCAGATAGCTATCCTTGTCCAGATGGTTAATTAGTTAGGTAACTTTTAAAGAAAATGAGTTAAGGAGTTCCCACTGTGGCACTGTAGATTAAGAATCTGACTGTAGCAGCTTGGGTTGCTGCAGAAGCAGTGGTTCCATCCCCAGCCAGTTCAGTGGGTTAAAGGATCCAGCATTGTGGCAGCTGAGGCTCATATTCAGTCCCTGGCCCAGGAACTTCCATATGCCACGGGTACGGCCATAAAATTATAAAAAAAAATGATGAGTTAAGATGAGCATGTAATTTAGGCACATGAATACGTATAATAAGCACGATTTGTTAGCAGGATCAAATCACTACTCTTTCTTTACTCCAAACAAATGAAAATCTGCATATTACATTGCTATATTATAATGAATAACCACTATTAACACAAATCTCTTTATCTTTCAGATGATTTCAAATGAGAAGATACCCTCTCAAATTTAAATTGCACAAGCCCCTAATAGTTATTAATAAAGCCTAAATTGTCTTGACACTTGAAATATATTTAAATCTTATTTTATGGAATTATGACAGCACTGAAATACTCATTGGGATAAACGATATACTATTTGTTTTTCAGACAGCATAAAATAGAAGATGCTGGTATACTGTACGTAACTGAAAAAAAAGAAGAAATCAATGATGAAAAAAAGCCTGGAAAAAGTATACAACACGTCCTCAGGAGAGGACGTGTGTGTTATGCTAAGTTCATTAACACAAATACAAGAACCTGCAATGAACCAGTTCCTTACATGGATCCCAAAAAAGAGCCAGAAAATCAGGTTGGATGTTCATTATGTACAATTATAGATTTAGATTCAGAAGCTGTTTTGCAGGATAATTTTGTCACAGACTACTTAAACGATGTGGCATATCTCAGGCTAATACTTTGTATAACCCAATAGTTAAAAACAGTAACCTGGAACTATTCTCAAAGATAATTTTTGCATACAAAACTATACACACACACACGTACATATATATGTATGTATGTATACACACATATGGGAAAGGAATCCAAATATTCCAAATTTTTCTAGATTGGGTCATATAATAGTCACTCAGCCGTGCTGATGGTGGAGAGATGGTTACTGAAGAAATCTCTTATGTAATATTGTATTTGTGACACATTAAAATATAAAAATTTCTAATGATACTCAGTAATTCAGATACTTTCTAGAAAATAATAGCTACCATTTATTTAAAACGTATAAAGTGCTTAGGAATGAGCTAAGTATTTTATATAAGTTATATCCTTTAATCTGCATGACAGTTTCTAGGAGGTATTATCAGAAATATTTTACAGATGATAACATGCTCCAAAATACTAAATTAACATACCTGAGATTAAATAGTAAGCAAATGTCACAGTCATATTTCTGACCCAGGGCTCTTGGTTTAGCCAAATCACCCTTTTATTCACTATCATAATAGATCTATTCTATTGTCTTTTTAAAAAATTAGGTTTGTTGAGGTAGAATTTATTGTATTAGTTTCCTTTTGCTGCTCTACACATTACCACAAACTTAAAACACTAGTTTAAAGCAACACAGATTTATTCTCAGCAGTTCTGAAGCTCAAAAGTCCAAAATCAATCTTGTTGGCTATTGGCAGAGCTGGTTCCTTCAAGAGGCTCTAAGGAATCCATTCCCTTCCCTTTTCCACCTTCTAGACATTGACTGCGTTTCTTGGCTCAGGGCCCCTTCTTCAAAGCTTCTTTAAGCCTGTAACTGACCTTCCTGCCTCCTCCTCAAGGTATCTGGAGTCCTTGGATGAAGATAATCCAGGATAATCTCTCCTTATCAAGATCCTTAATTTAATCACAGCTACAAAGTCCTTTTTGCCATTGTAGGGTTAGATGTAGTTGTGATTTAACATTTAAATGGATATTGCTTTTAGTAAGCTCTCTATACTGATAACAACAACTGTTCCTGTCATAAAACAGCACTCCATGGCCCTGTGTGAATGTGAGATCTCTTAGGGGTGGAAATTCCTGTAGTCAAATATGCTTTAATATCATGAAGTAAACCCTTTCAAGGATATTTTTAGGGCTCTTTTGTTTTATAAATATGTAATTATTGGGGATTTAAAAGATATTGATACACCATGCCTCTGGAAAAATAAATGTGGTACAGAAATCCAGGTTAGTGAAGTCCTCATAATTCTTACAATCATTAATGAATAACTCTCCTGAGCTTGAGTTCAAGGCTAAATTTAAACCAAACTGTTAACCGAAGCCATCCTTACTTTGCAGCCAATAAGGGAAAGAGGTTGGTTTGAGAATAGAAATATGAAATATAAAAAATAAAATTAATCTAATTTTCTCTTGTTCGTACATTTTAAGTGTCTTGAAAAAAAATTAAAGTATAGCAGCATTGGGAGCTGCTGTCAGCAAGACTGAGTAACAGTAAAATCTTTGTTAGCACTAAAAGCTACCTTAAAGCAGTGGTAAAAGTGAGTTTGAAATGCAGAGGATAGATAAGAGAGGCTGATAGTGGATACGAATGAGGAGTTACAAGGAAAGTCCAAAGATGCATCACAGAGTTAAGTGTTTGCTTTGGGTGTGGAGTGAAGGGAATGTTAATATTTAAAAAACAAAAACAAACCACTACCACCACCAATAAAAACCCTTAAATGTACTCATTTCCAAGTACCTGAGGAATAATAAAGAATGCTCATTTTACATATTTGTAAATTTTGTTTTTTCATTTAAGATGATGGTTTTCTTTTTAAAGGTTAGCTTGTTTAAAAAAAATTAACTGGTTTATAGTAATACTGGCCTTAAAATAAGGGTAAGGAAAATAAAGTTGCATTAATATTTCAAGTGACATATATCTATTAAGTATTTTGCTAAGATGATATCTTTAGATTGGTTGACTTCATTTATTTACAAGATTTCTAAATGAAATACTCAGTTCTACAGTCCTACATAGGGACATAGCACTGGTGGTGCTAGAAAAACTGAAAAGGAGCTTTCGCTTTGTTATTTCCAATGAAAACTAATTTGGTTGTTTTCTATTTTTAAATATTGGTGAATATTGATATTTCAAAAAGAGTGTATTAGGTCAGTATTTTCCAAAGTGTGTTTTTTGGAGCACTGACGCTTGCTTATGTGCTCAATAAAATAAAGTTCCAAAGTCAAACATATTTCAGAAAAGCTGTTTGCTTTTTTTTTTTAATGGCCACACCTATAGTATATGGAAGTTTCCAGACTAGGGGTCAAATCAAAGCTGCAGCTGCCAGTCTACACCACAGCAATGCCAGATCTGAGCCATGTCTGCAACCTACACTGCAGCCTGTGCTGTATCCTTAGCCCGTTGAGCGAAGCCAGGGATTGAACCTGCGACGTCACAGAGACAACTTTAGGTTCTTAACCCACTGAGTCACAAGAGCAACTCTGAAAAGCTTTCTACACTCTTCGCAGAGCTGCACAATTCAGCTTCACAATTCATCTTCACAATTCATCATACAACTAGATAGGGGTTCTAAGAAATCCTGTGATGAACTTGCGTATCTCAGTATTTCTCAAGTTTATTTAAATATAGAAACTTATTTTGTAAAACACCGATTAGTATGCTGCAGACCTAGAGTTCCACAGAACACAATTCAGGTATAACTGTTATTGGAGACATTATGAATTGTTTAAAATGAGGTTTTTTTTTTTTTCAGCATTTAATCTGGTACCCACTACAAAATAGAGAGGAATGCAGATGCAGTGTAACTCTAGTGCTTGTGATAACACACCACATTTTTTTAAAGCCATTGAGCTCTACTAAAAATAGATGATTATCTATGTGTAAAGTGGTGTCAAAACCCCATATTTGTCTAGGAATCCCTGAGGTATTATTTTATGTTCCACAGGTCACCACCACCAGCAGTCATCTCAGCCAGGCATCTGTGGAGCTGGCTTTACCACCTCTTATGTTTTCTTAACTGCTATCTCCAGGATACCCTTCTTGCTTTTACTACATCCCCACTAGGATTCTCCCTTAATTCCCCAAAGAATGGAAGTCAGTTATGTTTATTGATGAATTTCTGAAGGCATAGGGCTGACAGAAGAATAACATAGAGACTGCCTCGCAGTGGTTTCCAAATGTGGCCGAGGGCCCACAGCACAATGGATCTTAGGCCTTCTAGCAGCCGGGGTTACAGGGAGCCTTGGCATCAGGACTCTCCAGGCACCTCCCTTCCGTGGAGCCCCAGTGATGCTGCTTCTGGGGCAGGAAAAGTTACTGGCCTTGCACTGGAAGGGAGAACTTCATCCACTCTCTGGGTGCAAAGTTCTGGGAACAACACTCTTTAGGAAAAACCCTCTCCACAATCTGCAAGATGTGGTCTCCCCCCCCGCCAAAAAAAATACCCTAGACAAAGCAATCACATAGAAGACTTTTCCAAGTTTGGTTTATTTCATCATAAATAACTCCACACTAACCCCTCACAATCCAGTGTAAGTGACGGTATGCAGAGTGGTAAATTTTTATTTTTTTTATTCTTAAGTCTTTCCCTTCAGTGCGAGGTGAAGAAAAAAAAAGCCACTACCTTTATCTTTAATCTTATAATCTCTCTAAAAGGCATGCACGGGTGCATGGGGTATACACACTCACTCTTCCAGGAAGGAACCGGACTTTTCAGGCACAGGGCAGACTATCAGAAATAGGGAAGATAAAACAACATTTTTTGAACTGTAGGATTTCATTCTACTGAAGTGAAGATTTATCCAATTCACAACACTAATCAGGACACTCACCAACTGGGATCTTAATGTTATCAATCACACTTCAGGAAAAATTGTGCATTATTTCCTTTAGACGTACTTGGGAAACCAAAGAGACCATTTTTGTAAAATTCTAAATTCAGGTCTTCTTGAAAGGTGAATTATCTCTGCTTTAAGGGTAGCTTTAGCACTACACTCTTAAGAAAAAAATTGAAGTCTGCCAGACATAATGGTTCCCTTATTCTAGTAACTTTTCCAATAACTTGGGTGTTCGCAAAATAAGTTTCTGATCAACAAAAAGAAGATAATATAAATAGTACTCCTTAAAACCTTACTGTAGAAGATCTTTCTCAGTATCCTTAGATCCTATGCGTTTTTACTTTTGAAATAAATAAGTTTGTGCTCATCTGGCTTTGTCTTCCACGGCAGACTTGCTATAGCAGTGGAGCACGGAGGTTAGAGGCACATACAGATGGAGGACTGAACTGGGGCAGCTGTGCGAATAGTAGACCTTGGGAGGTGACTTCATCTCCCAGCAGTGTCCTCACCTGTTGAGTGGGTGGGCCTTGTGGAATTGTGATGAGAATAAATGAGAGAAGGCCTGGACCTTGGGGCGTTGTGAGCACGCTCCTATTCACAGAGTAGAGGAGAGCTGCAAGAAGCAGGCTCTGACGACAGTAAGACATGATTATTTTGAGCCAGAGAGTGAGAAGACACCATCTGTGTAGTAATCTGTTCTAGAATTCCTAGGATCTACATCAAATAGTCTCAATTTCTGCAATTCACCTTTTAACCCATTCTGAAAAGCGAGGCATTACCTCATTGGCTCTACTATTCTCCGAAATTCCCCAATTACTACACTTCTTTAATTTCTGCAAAAAAAAAATATATATATATATACACACACACACACACACACGCACACACACACATTTTTTTTTTTTTTTTTTTTTTTTTGGCTGTGCCCACAAGATAAGGAAGTTTCTGGGCCAGGGATCAAACCCGTATCATAGCAGTGACCTGAGCCACAGCAGTGACAATGCCGAATCCTTAACCCATTGAGCTACCAGGCAACTCCATAGTACTATTCATTTTTACCCCCAGTTATAGGCTGTCATTGGCCTAGAAACCAGACCTCATGTCCAGTTGAGAAGTGAGGTCTAACTCTGTCTTCAACTATTCAGGACTTAGCGCCTTCTTTGGTCCATGTTCCTCCCATCTTTTTCAGTTTGAAGGTGATTTCCCTTAACAAAGAACCTAAAGTTGAATAGCTCTGATTTTCAGCTCTAAACAGTATACTCTTCCCCAAATTCGAAGCCTTGCTACAACAGAATTCCCCCCCCAGAATATCTGCAGAATTTTTGCTGCATTTGTATATTTCACGAATTTCTTCTCTCTAAGCCTCTTGACAAACTCATAAAAAGCTAACTTCATTAAATTCTTTTTGAGTTTGATATTGTGCATCTCTTTTATACACACCTGTGTCTTTAGAAAACAACTCATTTGAAAACTGACTCCCTATGCAGCCACATAGATTTCTTTAGATGCCGCCTTCTTTTTAAATCAATGTAGCTTCAATTGTCAGAATTTAACTTATTAGACTCTTACATTTAACCCCCTTGGATTGTACTTTAAAGTTTCTGACTATGCGATCATAGCTGATTTTTTAAAAGGCCCATCTCTTTCCAAGCTCCAGGTAGGTATTTGAATATACCCAAGGTTACTTTTATTCTCTAATAATATAAAAGAACTCTTAGGTGTCACAGTTGTTTTTCTCCCAAGGTTCTCTTTTACCTGATGAACCAGCTAACAAAAAAAATTTTATTCAATATTAATGTGAGTAACAATTGCACTCACTGCTTTCTGAACATCTAAGAGACCAAACTGTCATACATACTAAGGAATAATCTATGTGTTTTCATTTCCTGCACAAGCTTTGGTTTGTTTGTTTTTCTTTTTATGGCTCCACTTGCAGCATATGGAAGTTTCTAAGCTAGGGGTTGAATCGGAGTTGTAGCTGAAGCCTGCAACATAGCCACAGCAATGCCGGATCTGAGCCACATCTGCAACCTATGCCAAAGCTTGCAGCAATACTGAATGCTTAACCCACTGAGTGAGGCCAAGGATCAAACCTGCATCCTCACAGAGACAATATAGGGTCCTCAACCCGCTGAGCCACAACAGGAACTCCTTAGGGCTGCTTTTATTATAAAAACTCAGTAACAACAGAGATATTTCTGCATAGAACAAAGTTTTTCACACTGAATCATTAGGGAGTTATAAATCAGTGTGGGCTGCAACCACTATTACGAAATGAAATAAAAAGAAAAGCAATAAAATAGAATAGGAAAAACAGCCAAGTGCACTGCATGTAGGGAGACTAAGTATTGTTTTGTAAAAATTTCTAGTTTTATGTCTGTGTATGCAGTGTGTTCTCTTGCATGACATAAAATGTATTTCATGGTGTGGGTCATAAACTAAAAACTTTTAAAACCACTATCTTAGATGATAATACATTATTTGTATTGCCATAATAAAAAGTATAAAGCTATAAAACTATACACACACGCATGCATGTGTACATATACATTTAAAAATTGTAGTACAAAACATAGGAACATAATGATTTTTACCACTCCATCTGTTGATAGAAGATAGTTTAAGAACTTAGCAGTTGTATTTTAGCTAATAATATATGATAATGAATTTTTAGATGCTTTTTTTTGTCTTTTTTGCCATTTTAGGGCTGCACCCGAGGCATATGGAGGTTCCCAGGCTAGGGGTCTAATCAGAGCTACAGCTGCTGGCCTGTGCCACAGCCACAGCAACGCGGGATCCGAGCCGCGTCTGCAACCTACACCACAGCTCATGGCAATGCTGGATCCTTAATCCACTGAGCAAGGCCAGGGATCGAACCCGCAACCTCATGGTTCCTAGTCGGATTCATTTCCGCTGTGCCACGACAGGAACTCCCAAGATGCTTCTTAAGAGAAACTGTCTTTGTGGAAATAGATTTATTCCTAGATATCAGAACTCTCTTTTGGTACTAGGATATCCAATAACTGGTTGAATCAAATTACTGGACATTCATAGATATAAAGCAGCACCTGAAAATGTCCTATGGGATCTAATTTAGTATTTCCACTTTTTTTTTTCCATGAAGGGTGACTGGTGGTCGCATTGTAAAGGACTGGAAAATCCCTTCCAACCACCTTATGACACTAAGAGCACCCAAAGGAGCGACTTTCAAAAACCAGCATGTCCATTGGTTTCACCAGTCAAACACAGCAAGTTGCAAAAGCCTTCTTACGGAATAGGTAAGGTCAGTAGTGGTAAAACCCTCTTCTCCATTGTCTCAGGTTACTGCTATCAAATTAAGATGTATTAGATGTGCTGGCACTTCCTGACAAAATTGTCCCCTATAAGAATTGAAAATATATATGCAGAAAATGCAGCCCTTAACAAGTTTGTTCTTTGTCCCTTTCTGGTGGACAACTTAGCTTCAAACATGCTTGATATAGCTTCAAACATGCTTGATATAACAAAAAAATTGTAATGATCATTGACGACAATGATCATTGACAACACGAGCCTCAAAGGCAGAAATTTAGTAGCATTCTGCTCATTATTGCCAGCAAAGTTTAAAAGTTGTAACTATTAAAATAGTAAGCAACACCATCGGGCAATATTTCTCAAAATGCACTTTGAGGGACACTAATTTGTATGATGTTTATAGATACTGCTCAAAAAAACAGGGGAAGTCAAATGTTCTGCAAAAACTGAATTTACAAAGTTAGGGTTTTTTTTTCTTACTACAGAACTCTTAAAACCCTATTCTAAGCATAAGCATCATGAATATCCAAGAAGAAGAAGAAAGAATGCTGTTTCCCCAATATTGACAACTTCATCCTTTTTCAGATACTTTCACATGACTAGTATCCCACAGAACATAACTTAGGAAATATTCTTATATACATTCTTAATATATTTTGAGATCCTAAATTTGTTTTACCTGACAATATCATTGTAATAATTGAAGTCTTTCTCATTTTTTCGAGTTGTATCTGTTTCTGAACCCATGTCTTACTCATCTTCACTGCAAAAGTAGGATTTTTAGCAAGAAAAGAAGTACAGGATCAAGTCCAAACAAAAATGTATTGATTACCCCCTCTGGTTCTCATCTCATACAAAAGTTCATAAGCTAAACCTCTCTAATTTTCTAAACATGACTGTAGGCAGCATAGGATTAATCTTTGAGGTCAACAGTCCTTCAGTTTTAGCCTTCTGGCCTCTGTGATTGGCCAGTCTAGTTAAGGATACAAAAGGCAGCTAGACTTAAGGTCAGGACATTTCAAAATGTTCATATTTAATATGATTTCCATCTCAATGGTGGTAAGTACAGAGAGCTAGCTATTAGATAATCTGTAACAATGACCTCTTTTTGAGAAAAGTAATAAAGTTTCCACTTCTGATTCAAGATGCTGGACTGAGCACACACATCTAAATCTCCTGCCTCTCAAGACCCTATTAAAAGATAGCAAAGCAATCAGCCCAAAAAGGTGGAAAGAATGGGAGGAAGACCCTTCTGGAATGTGGGAAGGAATGGAAGTCTGTTGGTGGATGAAAGAGAGCAAAGAAGCAACAGCCTAGAATATATAGAAGGAGATGCAGCAAAGAAGAGCCAATCTGCCTGGGCGGGGGGTGGGGGGGAGCCACTAAAGACATAGCAGAATGAACAGAGGAAGGGGAGAATCGGAGAGATACTTGAAAGTCTGTCTCTTCGATAACTGCTCCAGTCATGAGCACTCTACCCTCTGCCAACATCAAAACTGCTAGAGCCCACTTTTCCAGCTAGCTATCAACTACCACACTAGTCACTTCAGCATTTCAAGCTGGATCCTATTCTTAATTTATGAATGGACAACTAAAGATTAGAATTATGCCAAAGTTTTTGTTTTTTGTTTTTTTTTAGTTTTGGAGGATAAACTTAATAAAATATCACAGAGCATAAAAGAACAATAACAACAAAAACTTAGAAAATATGAGAGAATAGAATGGAGAATCAATCTGGGATATCCAACTTTTTGGAGCTCCAGAAAAGAGTAAAGATGAAGATGAGATAATTATCATCATAAAACATATTAAACTTATTTATACAACTACTTTGTAAAACTTTTTTTTTTCTGCTTTTTAGGACCTCCCCTGTTGCATTTGGAAGTTCCCAGGCTAGGGGTAGAATCAGAGCTACAGCCGCTGGCCTATACCACAGGAAACAGCAACACAGGATCTGAGCCGCATCTGTGACCTACACCACAGTTCCTGGCAATGCTGGATTCATAACCTACTGAACGAGGCCAGGGATTGAACCCACATCCTCATGGATCCTAGTTGGGTTTGTTAACCGCTGAGTTACGAAGGGAACTCCTGTAAAACTTTCTAAATATTTACTCACTCAATTTTCACACCAACCCTGTGGAATATAATAGTGTAGTAATACTATTAATAGTCTCATTTTTTCAGGTAAGAAAGCAAGCACAGAGTTTATTTTGCCCAAAACTAGACAGCAAGTAATAGGTGTTTGAACTAAGTCTGACTCTAGTACCTGTAAAAATAACCAGTACTCTACACAGCCTCTAGAATAATAGAAAAACGTTTTCCAACATAAAAGAGAGCCATTGAAATGGTCTACTGAGTGCTTCAAAGTATGAAGCGAAAGAAGATACATCCTTACACATCATCACGAAACTGCAAAACAATTACAAAGAGAAAATTCTAAAAGTTTCCATTAAAAAAAAAAAGAAGTCACCATCTAAAAAATAAGAATATTGGAATTCCCATCGTGGTTCAGTGGTTAACGAATCCGACTAGGAACCATGAGGTTGCGGGTTCGATCCCTGGCCTTGCTCAGTGGGTTAAGGATCCGGCGTTGCCGTGAGCTGTGGTGTAAGCTGCAGATGCGGCTTGGATCCTGCTTTGCTGTGGCTGTGGCTGTGGCAAAGGCCGGCAGCTACAGTTCCTGTTAGACCCCTAGCCTGGGAACCTCCATATGCTGCGGGTGCGGCCCTAGATAAGGCAAAAATACAAAAAATAATAATAATAATAATAAAAAACAAAATAAATAAAAAATAAGAATATGGAAGAGCACAATGGAATTAATGTCTTCAAAGTTCTCAAGAAAAACCATTTCTAACCTAGAGCAGAGGATTTATTTGACATGTACCCTAGAATCAATCTTTTTTTCCCCATGTGGCACTGGACATTGGACCCACTGAGAAATAAATCTAGACTTAGCACAATATTTAGCCCTTAAGGGAACAAATTCATGTAATTATATTATAAATGCTATTTAGTAGTTTTCAACTTTTATCATCATTCTATAGATACAATATGAAAATTATATATGGTTACACATCAGAACTATGTTATTGGTCTTAAGCAAAATACACAGTTGACAGAAGATGGGAAGTAGCAGAGGAGAAGGGTGCTAATATCATTGTTTAACATATGAGTCTTCAAGAGATACTACCCAAAATAGATGAAACATAGAGTAGAAGATTAAGATCAGTCAAAGGAACTAATATAAGAACAAATTTCTCTCTCTAGCCCTGGCCTCCTTCCTGAGCGTCAAGTTTACATATCCAAGCAACTACTTAATATCTCTTTTGGGATAACTAATTTCCTTTTCAAGCTTAACAGGGCTAGAAACAGAACATTTTATTTCCCCCATTCAGACCTATTCCCTCATCTCAATAAATGTCATTTCCATGCTCAAGTTTCAATAACCAACATCCACTCCATCAGCAAATCTTGACACCTCTATCTCCAAATAGAGCCCAAATCATCTTAACCAATGTAGTACAGCCACTATTTTCCCACTTCCTTTGTCTGCCATTATGTTTTCCATACTATAATCAGAGGATCTTTGATTAAATGATATCACTGTCCTCCTTTAGAGCCTCCAATTATTTGTCATTATTTGTAGGATAAATTTCAAATTCTTTGTCATGGCCTACAAGGTCCTATTTGACCCACTAAATCTATCTACTTTATTTGCTATTGCTCCTGATGTTTTGCTGTGGGGATTTAGAGAAACGGCATATAACTCAGCCCCAGGAGGTAGAGAATACTCTCTGAAAGTCTTGCTTGTTTCAGAACCAATTAGGTACTTTTTTTTAATATCTCTATAACTTAATTACATATTCTAATAAATTAAATCTGAGTATAAAAAAGCGGTTGCTTCTATAAAACATTCAAAGTTGAATGCTTTAGAAAGACTTGCTAAAAGGTCAATCACTAACTTTAAAAATGCTAATTAAGTGTGGGTAAAATAAAAGAGGAGCTAGAGTGAATTTTTTAAATCTTAAAGGACTTTGTACTCATTTTCCTTCAAACACATTTTTAAATTTCCATTCTGTGTTTAAGAAACAGAAACTGAAAAAAGATGCATTAGGGGTGTGGTTTGTGTAAGAAAACAAAGTGGAATTCCAACCAACAGACACTTCCTGCAAGAAAATGCCTTGACACTCGGATAAAAATTTGGTGAATGAACTAGTTAAAAACAAAATAAGTATGGTATATGTAATTTTCTATGATTCTTTGCTTTTTTGTTAACCAGTCAGGCCTGTAGTGGCTGTAGTTTCTCATAAGGAGCAGTTGTTTCTTCTCTAGTTCGATACGGGATATGGTAGAAGATGAGGCAGAAAAAGAGACTTTGTTCTAGGGTGATCGGGCAGAGCTCAGCCATTTCAGAAGGGAGCCCCCCAAACCAGTGTCTGTGAGTCTGTCAATTTTCCCATAGAGGAATCCTCCAAGCTTCTGCCTGGAGCTGGGGACAGAAAATCTTCAGTTCAGTTTCAACTGTTCCCTGACTCAGAGGCATCAGAGGCTTCCAATTCCTGAGTCTTACTGGAATACTGTGGCATGAATTGGCTTGATTTTCATCCCACCTCCCCCTCCTCAAGCACTTTGCTTCCAGTTTTCTGGGCTCTACTCAAGTCAATTGCCACTTATTCATCTGCTTTCCAGCTTCCAAATTTGTTACCATCTTTGCTTACATTTAGTTCTCTCTTTTTTTCCCTTAAGGCTTTAAGCCCTTTTAATTTCTTTAGTATTGTTGTACTAGGGTTTGGGGACGGAATTTGGGGAAATATACATGTTGAATTTGCAATGTTTAACTGGGAATCACCGTAAATACTAACTCCCCCTGGAATTTTGATATTGGTTCAGCACATAGAGTTGTTTGATTCTGGGCCCAAGATTTCAATTTCATCATCTTGTTTTACTCATTTTATGAAGTGGGAATAATAATTCCTGTTTTGCAAGATTGTCATGAGAAATAAATGAAATAACATGTAAATTGCCCAGGCCAGGGATCCAACTGAGCCACAGCCCTGACAACACAGAATCCCCAATGCTGGGCTACCAAAGAACTTGTATTATTAATTTCTGCATTGTACTAAGTTAGTTGTTGAGTTGGAATCTAGGTTTGGGAACCTGGCCTGTAGGTCTCCTTTTCTCCTTCCCTTCCTGTCCCTCCCTCCTTTCCCCCTCTTCCTCCTTCTTTCTCCCCCTCCTTCTTCTTCTTTCTCTCTATGTTCTTTTATTGGTATTTTTCATTGCCAAGATCATTATTATATTCCAGGTCCTACCACAATGCCTAGACTCAACAAATATTAATTAGTTTAAGGACAATTACATTTTATTCAACAGATTATTCATTTTAAAGTCATAACATAACAAATTAATACACACACTGCAATACAGGCCTATAATTTATTCATATTTCAGATGGTGTTTTAATATTAGATGAGAAAGATTTTTAAAAGAATATATTTTACGTAAATTTTAAAATATGAATATAAACTAGTCTGTGTAGGCCAGGTTTTTAATGTGTGTGTATATATATGTCTATATGCATATAGACATAGAAAATGTGTGTATAAACATGTATTAATAACAAAAGTCATCTCATAGTCATTCTGTCCCATCAGCCCACTTAATTACGCCTGTTTTTTGGCATTTCGGCTGTGTCATCTTGTACAGATAATGAAAGTGCCCTTTATGTCTTGTACCACCACATAATTTCCTGGCTGCCATCCATGGTCAGTTCAACAAATGGCTATCCTTCATCATCTCTGAGTCCCTGTAAGAATAAGTGTTCACTTTTGGTTTTATATAATAAAACTTTATAAATTGGAAAAGCTGATCTAATTTGTGAGGGAATTGTTTTATACTTCAATGAAACTTTGGCTGTTTATCAGTTATTTGATATTTTAACGTTCTTTCCAATTGAGAATTCAGATACAGTGCTAAAAATATTTTCTAACATAGGTTTTAGTTTGTGTTTTCTCTTTTGTACCAGTGTGTAAATGACAATGATTTCTTGCTATAGTTATGTTCAAGTTTCTTTTTTTCAATGTATTTTGAAAATCTGTATGATTACTTTTACATTAATAATCTTTTTATAGAAGATGAAAATAAATATTTAAAAGAATGAGGTTTCTAATAGAAAAATAATAGTGATGAATGTTTTTTAAGTAGACACAAATGAAAAGTTAAGAAAATTTCTTGAAGTAAAACCTGCTACGTTCCCATCAATATGAAGAGCAAGTTGTGTGTTTTGCTGATAAACTATAGCTGGCCAGACACCAACTTGTTTGGTGTATCCTTGTTTTAAAAATTCCTGCTTTAATTAGATCAAGTTTCCAAGAAACAGAGAGTGGATTTCAAACATTCTTCATAGGCTTTGCCTTATTTTTTTGTAAGCCTCATCTAACAAGGCTTCTTTTAAGTAACTATTTTGGGTCCAATTTGAATTCTTGAGTAACCACTAAGAACTTGAATATCTTCTTTGATGTTTTCCCACTTAGATGATCTCCGCTATTGTGGGCCTCTTTTAAAAATCTCATATATTTGCATAAATGAACATGAAAGTTATGTCTATTTTTAACAGGTATAATTTCTGGGTAAGGAATTTCTTTCTGTAATAGCCCAGATTACCTTTCATGTCCCATTATTAGTGCCCATGAAATTTTTTGTTATTATTTCTAAGATTCTGAGAGGCTCTAGGTCATTGTATAAAAGATGATCCATTTTAATTGATTTAATTGACTTCCTTCAGAAGTATTTGTTTGTTAATCTGCATAACAAGCCACTCCAAAATTTAGTTGCTTAAAATGACAATCATTTCATTTGCTCATGATTTTGCAATCTGGACTGAGCTCACCTGGGCAGTTCTTTGAATGGTCTTGCTGGTGAGCACTTGCTGAAATTTATGGCAGGTCATATGAGGACTGGCCTCATTTAGGATGCGAATGAATGGGCCTCTTCTGCTCTATGGTCTATACATGTGCTTTCTCCAGAAGGGTAGATGGACTTCTTACATTGTAGCTCAGGGCTCCCAAGAATGCAAAAACAGAACCTGTAAATCTTTCTTAAGGTTTATCCCTGGAACTGGCACAGCATTACTTCTGCCACATCCTATTGGTTGAAGCTAATCACAAGGCCAGTTCATTATTCACCAGGGGACTGTGCAAGGATGTGAATATTGAGAGGCCTGAATCTTTAGGGCCACCAATGTAACAGATTATCTTAATGATTTTAAATAGTTCTTTCCATGAGAGTTGAGGAATGGCCAACTCTTCACCTTTCTTTTTCGGAAAAATGTCTTTAAATTGCCCTTACTTTGTAATGCATGAAAGTATAGCTGGGTATAGAATTCTAGATTCATGGTTACACACATTTTACACTAAAAAAGATATTATTCCATTGCCATCTGGATTCTACTGTTATGTCAAATCTGCATGTAGTCCAGCTGTTGATCCTCTAGTAAAAGATTTTTTATTTCTAAGAAGGTCTTTGTAGACAGAAACAGTTATTTATAGTTATATGTGACTTAAAGTAATATTCTAGTTTTAACATTATAAATTTTAAAATATTTCTTTAAGCCTTTACTTTTAAAATATGGTATACCATTAGAATAGTCATTTTCACTTGTTCTTTGATATTTATCTCAGGTTGAACAAATGAAACACTCCTTAACAATGATTCATTTACAAATAAGTCAATTAAATTCTATTAATATTTTAAACTGCAAGATTGTTGGTTTAATTATATTCTGTTCTCCTCTTAAACACTTAAATTCCTAACAGGGAAAATGGACCACTTTGACAATCAAAACCCTCCCAAATAAAAAATTCTTATAAATCTAACAAATTAAACCTGTAAATATCGTAAATGCAAACATGTCAAACATTTTAATACTGTTTATAAACTTAATCATATTTCCTTAAAATTGTTAATACCAGCCAACTATCAGATCATATTTTCTTTGACATGATATATTATATAACTAATTATAGAATTAAATGTTTGCTTCATCATCTTTATATTTAATCCCAAACCTTCCCAAAGTGAAAAGACTCACTTTTAGAAGTGTCTTGGCTGGGGAATACTGGTTTTGAATATTAGTAAAGTAGTAAAATATTTGTTTTGAAAAAAAGCTACTCTGTGACCAATTGTTACTTATTACCCTATAGGAAAAATTATGCAATATACTATTTGTATTAAATCTGGTTCATGGCTAGGTATTTTTGTGATCATTACAGAGGGCTTTTAATAATGATAGAGATTTTTGTTCTATGCATTTCTTTTACTAAAACATTAATTTGATAACTTAAATTCATTGTACTTTAAGTTTTCCTTACAGTAAGGGGATGTGGATTGCATTGTCAAGGATAGTTTCACATGTGGAAAGTTGCTGGCATTGGATTTTAAGCAGGTGGGAAGTATATACGTTTCTAGTTTGTAGAGAGCTAAAATTTTTTCTCTGTAGACTTCCCTGAAGTCTTTGCTAATTTCTAGAAATGTTATACTGTATAGCTTTATTCCTATAGGGACTGTATCTTTATTTTTCATTTTGTTTTCTAGTAGATTATTTTTACTATAACAGTGCTTTTGATTTTTATACACTTATCTTCTTGCCTTACCATACCCTATTCTTATTATTTATCAATTCCAGTGTTTTTTCTATTCAGGCAATTATGTTACCTGAAAATAATGACAGTTTCTTTCTTTTCCTTTACAATCATTGTACTACTTTTTTCATCTTTTACAATATTCACCAGAATCTCCATTAATATGTTAAGCAGTAGAATTTTAGCTGTAAGTAATTATGGATGTAATAATTTTTTCTGTTTCTTACTCTTTGTCTTTTTAAGTCAACAAAAAATTTTATGTTCTTCTATGTACCTTAGACACACTCCTTGATTTATTTCTATTCTTATTTGAAATCTTCCTCTAGGGGGAGTTCCCATCATGGTGCAGTGGAAATGAATCCAACTAGGAACCATGAGGTTGCAGGTTCAATTCCTAGCCTCACTCAGTAGGTTAGGGATCTGGTGGTGCTGTGAACTACAGTGTAGGTCGCTTGGATCTGGCCTTGCTGTGGCTGTGGTGTAGGCCAGCAGCTGTAGCTCTGATTAGATCCCTAGCCTGGGAACCTCCATATACCGCTAGTGCAGCCCTAAAAAGCAAAAAAAAAAAAAAAAAAAAAAAAAAGAAAAAAGAGAGAGAGAGAAATTTTCCTCTAGAAATTTTTTGAAACAGTCTGTTTTATGGGAAAATATTCTCAGGCCTTCCTTGCCTTCCAATATTTTTTATTAGGACTTTATAGTGAAATGACAGTTTGATTGGATATAATAATTCCAAAGTTGTTTTTTCCCTTTAAATATTAAAAAATATTAATCAGTTATCATGTCTCCAATGTTGTTGCTGTGAAATTTGATATAAATCTACTTCTCCTCTTTGAAAACATTTACAATATACTTTGTCTCAGATGACCTTAAATTTCTCTGTACAGTGTCTTAGAGTGTGAGTTTTTTCTTATCTATCATGCAGGATTGGGAGGAGAGTGAAGCAAGCGAGAGATGTAAGGTGCGAAAGGTAAAGAGGGACCACTCCCAGGATCATGCAAGTGCCTCCTTATATTTTTGCATTCCATGGGCCTCACTTGTCTCATATTATTAATGGCCCTGCTACCTGTTTGATAATCTGTGAGCCCTTTCAATCTGAGGTCTTTGGGCTTTCTTTGATTCTTAAATATTTATCGTCCTATTTCTTTAAGCACTTCCTTTTCTCTATTTCCTCTAGATTTCCTGAATTCTAGTATTGGTATTTGTACCATTCATGTTTGTAGCTTTTCTATCATATTTTTATGTCTTTATCCTTTCTGGCTGTCTTCTGGGAGAGTTTCTCAGTCTAATTTTCAAATTCATAAATCTTGTTATCTCATCTCTTTTATTTCAACTATTATATTTTTTAATTTCCAACATTTTATGCAATTATTTTTTTATGACCTCTTATTCTTGTTTTCTATTAATAACACCTTCTGTGACTTTGAGGATATCTGCCATGTTTATTTCATCCTTGGTGCATAGGTTCTAATAATTCTGCGGTACATAGTATATACTTTAAATCTTGCTGTCGTTCATTTGAGAGACTACTTTGAAAAGTATGGCAAAATTGAAACCACAGAGGTTATGGAAGACAGGCAGAGTGGGAAAAAGAGAGGATTTGTTTTTGTAACTTTTGATGATCATGATACAATTGATAAAATTGTTGTTCGGAAATACCACACTATAAATGGGCATAATTGTGAAGTGAAAAAGGCCCTTTCTAAACAAGAAATGCAATGTGCTGGATCACAAAGAGGTCATGGAGGGGGATCTGGCGACTTTATGGGTCATGGAGGAAACTTTGGAGGTGCTGGAGGCAGCTTTGGCCATGCTGGAAACTTTGGTGGAAGAGGAGGTTATGGTGGTGGAGGCGGTGGCAGCAGGTGTAGTTATGGAGGAGGTGATGGTAGCAACGATGGTGGTGGTCCTGGTTATAACAGTAGAGGAGACTACGGTGGTGGTGGACCAGGATATGGAAATCAAGGTGGTGGATGTGGTGGCAGTGGTGGAGGATATTATGGTTACAGTGAAGGAGGAAATTTTGGGTGTGGTTAGCTATGGTGCTGGGAACAACAATGATTTTGGAAATTATAGCGGACAACAACAATCAAATTATGGACCCATGCAGGGGGGCAGTTTTGGTAGAAGAAACCCGGACAGTCCCTATGGTGGTGGTTATGGATCTGGTGGTGGAAGTGGTGGGTATGGTAACAGAAGGTTCTAAAAACTCAGCAGAAAAGGGCTACAGTTCTTAGCAGGAGAGAGCAAGGAATTGTCAGGAAAGCTGCAGGTTACTTTGAGACAGTCATCCCAAATGCATCAGAGGAACTGTAAAAATCTGCCATAGAAGGAACAATGATCCACAGTCAGAAAAGTTACTGCAGCTTAAACAGGAAACCCTTCTTGTTCAGGACTGTCATAGCCACAGTTTGTAAAAAGTGCAGCTATTGATCAATGCAATGTAGTATCAATTAGATGTACATTCCTGAGGTCTTTTATCTGTTGTAGCTTTTTTTTTTTTCTTTTCATTTCAGGTATATTGCCCTGTAAATTGTGGTAGTGGTACCAGGCATAAAAAATTAAGGAATTTTGGAGTTCCCTTCATGGCTCAGTGGTTAACGAATCTGACTAAGAACCATGAGGTTGTGGGTTCGATCCCTGGCCTTGCTCAGTGGGTTAACGATCCGGTGTTGCCGTGAGCTGTGGTGTAGGTCGCAGACGCGGCTCAGATCCCACACTGCTGTGGCTGCGGCGAAGGCCGGCAGCTCCAGCTCCCATAAGACCCCTATCTTGGGAACCTCCATATGCTGCGGTTGCGGCTCTAGATAAAAAAAGGCAAAAGACAAAAAAAAAAATTAAGGAATTTTTAACTTTTCAAAAAAAAAAGTTTTGCTGGTTTTCTTTAACACTGTCTCTCTCGTTTATCTAGGTCATATTCCCCAAGGGGAATTAGCAGCCCTGTGTGGGCAAAGGCTAGAGACCAGGGTCTGTCTTGTGTGCCTCCCAGGGAATTTAAGGAAAGAAAATGAAGGTCAGGCTGGAGAGTATCAGTCCCAACAAAATCAGTTCTGACCATTTCCATTCGTTGTCCCTATTTGAGACCATTCCTTTGGTCAGCGCTCCATTCCTTTCACCTTTCAGCTCCTAAAAAGAGGCATCACTGAGAGAAGGCAATCTCTGGACATTTTTAATCCACCAGCAATGACAGTTGCTAGGGGAATGGTGGAGGAGGAAATGCCCAAAGGGGCTTCATGCATCCATTTTCATCAGCTCCTTGCCCTGGAGGGACTTCCATGCTGTTCCAGTGTTAGTAGGTTGACAACAGATGGCTAGACTGTTGCTGCCAGTTTCTACCACCTTGAGGCAAGCAATGATCTTCTCAAGGCAATGTAGACGAAAGTCAAGAGCATATTTTAAAAGCTCTCCCCAACCTATTTTCTTCTGGCTACATCTGATCTCCCAACCTCCAGTCCAAGTTGCTACCAACCTTTAACAGCAGTTCAGTAAACCCTTTGGTTTGCTCATAGCTTTTTGCTGGTTCATCAGATTCATGCTTCTTTTCTTCCATGGTTTCCCCTTTTGTCAGAATACAAAAGAACTCTCCCCTTGCCTAACTTGGAAGTCCCTTTCTATTTTGCCCTAGAATCCCAAAGGCTTTATAAACATTGTCTTTAATCCTCCCAATTCTGAAAGCAAATTATTTTTACTTATTTTTTTGAGTGCACCCACAGCATGTGGAAGTTCCCAGGCCAGGGATCGAACACCTGCAACAGCACCAACAATGCCGGATCCTTAACCCACTGAGCCACCAGGGAAGTCTGAAAGCAAATTACTATTATCCCGATTTTAGAGAGGAAGAAACTAAATCTCAGTTAAGTGATTTGTCCAAAGTGACACAGCTAGGAAATATGGCAGAGCTGGAATTTAAAAACACATCTATTTTATCCTACAGCACATGCTTTGGATACTACATTAACCCCACCTGATTAATGCCTATTAATGCCTTCATTTTACTCATAAAGCTATCAAAATCCTGAAACCACTAACCTTCTATGAGCTGGACCATGGCATTCACCCCCAAACTGGTAGTCTTTTCTGAATTGGTGGAAAAAATGTAAGTTATGGTTAGTATTTTTTCAGTGTATTAGATGTCCACAAATTCTTGCTACATTTTTGGCACCTGGTGTTCTTTTGCATGCTAGCAAATAACTAAAAGAAAGGTAATGACTAAGGAGAAAAGAGTTTTGAGTGTTTGATCTCAGAAATCAAGAAAATGTTATCCATCAGAATTTTTCCCTGCTAGCCTGAAAAGTTTTCCCTGCTAGCTAGAAAAGTTTTCCCTGCTAGCTAGGAAAGATTGCCATTTCACATTACATAATATATAAATATTTGAATACTCATCGTTTCTGCTAGTAAAATTAATTTATATCACGGAATATTGAATTGAAATCATGAATACTTAGTAAACATGAATTTAATAACAGAGTTTTCTTTCTTATCTATTCTCCCTAGTTTTAAAGGCATAGTGTTTAAAAGTTAAATTTCACTGGAAGTTCCTGTTTTGGCTCAACGGTAATGAGCCCGACTACTATCCATGAGGATGCACATTCCATCCTTGGCCTCGCTCAGTGGGTTAAGGATCCTGTGTTGCCATGAGCTGAGGCATAAGTCGTATAAGTGGCTTGGATCTGGTGTTGCTGTGGCTGTGGTGTAAGCCAGCAGCTGTAGCTCTGATTTGACCCCTAGCCTGGGAACTTCCATATGCCACAGGTACGGCCCTAAAAAGCAAAAAAAGAAAAAAATTAAAATTTTTTTTTAGCAATTAGTGCATGCACACAGTACAGTACAAAATTCAAATTCTACACTAGGATAAACAGTGAAAGTTAATCCACTTCTCTCCACCTCTGGCCTTCACGCAATTAACTCTCTCCCCTTGCAACAACCACTGTTATCAGTATATCATTCCATAGATATGATAGGTGTACATATTATCTTACGTATATGCTTTTTATAAAAGGGAAACATTTTAAACTTTTCCTTGACAGAATTTTATGTCACTAAACTGGGAGTTACTCTGACTCCTTACATAAACTTGTGTGCTAAAAGCAAAAATAAAATGTTTTAAAAAGTATTACAACTTTTAAACATAGAGACAAATATAATGAGCCCCTACATACCTGCTACACAGATTAAAAGATTATTTAAAAGTGATTTTTTAATTTTATTTTACGTTTTTCTTTTTACGGCTATACCCATGGCATATGGAAGTTCCCAGTCTAGAGGCTGAATTAGAGCTGCAGCTGCCAGCCTATGCCACAGCCACAGCAACACTGGAACCAGAACTGAACCACATCTGTGACCTATGCTGCAGCTTGCCGCAACGCTGGATCCTTAACACTGACAGAGGCCAGGGATCAAATCCACATCCCCGCAGACACTATGACTGGTTCTTAACCCACTGAGCCACAAGGAAAACTCCCAAAAGTGATTTTTAGAGGGTTTAGTGCTCTTGCAAATTTTTAGAGCCTTTGTCAATGGGAAGTGAAAACAATTATGTGTTCAACTATGACTGCAGCAGCCCTGGTGTCTTCCAGTTCAACTGTCAGTATTAGCTGGGAACAATTTACACGTAAATGTCTTAGAGCCTTTCTAGTAGTAAAAAATAAATTGACAAATAAATTATACTTATGCTTTTCCTAACACTTTGGTTGGTCTATGTGCAAGAAGCAGATCTAACGGTAGATTTTTTAAAGTCACTATTACATTAATATTAGTTTTAGAAATTATTAGCAGTTTCACATATGGAACTAATTTGGTTGTTTTGATTTGATTCTTTTCATGGAGAAAGAATGATGAATCCATTATATTATTATTTAGGTATGTTCAAGTAACCTTGCATACTAAAATAATTTAGTTTCATTAGCATTTGTGAAACAGCATAAATGTTATGAATACTGATTACATTTTGATATGCAAATCTCACATTTATCCTGGCTTACAAAAATCTCTTTTTTCCTCCCTTAGTTCCACTTGCCTCTCCTGATGCATCAGCGGAATGTCAAAAGAATTTTATAGAATGCATCTCTTTTATACATCAGTATGATTCCAGGAAAACACCCAATGAGCCCATCCGGGGAAAGGTGAGAAGTATTTAGAATCGATTATTTAATACTTTATGATAGGATAAATTTATGGTGGAACTCTAAGGCTTTTCAAGTCATAATCATCTTAAAGTTCACTTAAACAAACATGGTTATTAGGAGGATAAAATCTTAACCACATGTCATAGTCAAAACTAAAGAATGATGTCATAATTTTGGATCACAGTCTTTGGAATTTGGTCCAAATAATTAAAATCACTCACTTAAGGTAATACCAAGCATTTGATAAAAATTTTTATATGCTTATTTATATGTGTGGCAAGGTATACATATAAGATTTATACACTGATACAGTAATATAATAATTAATTGCTAGGTTTTTTGTGTCCCCCCCCCCTTTGAGGGCCACACCTGTGTCTTACAGAGGTTCCCAGGCTAGGGGTCGAATAGGAGCTATAGCTGCCAACCTACACCACAACCACAGCAACAGCAATGCGGGATACTTAACCCACCAAGTGAGGCCAGGGATTGAACCCACAACCTCATGGTTCCTAGTTGGAATCATTTCCACTGTGCCACAACGGACCCCCCCCTTTTTTTTTTGCTAGGTTTTCTTCCAGCTACAGATGTTTGTTTTCATATTTCACTATAGTTAATAATAATAACATTTCATAACAACTGTTAGTTGTTGGAATAAGAGACATTTGTGACGCAATCTTAAATCCTTAGCTCTATGAATTGTAGTTTCCTTTGTATCCATAGCAACCTACAAAGCAAGAAATGAAATTTGATATAAATAGTCAGACAATCAAAATGATAGAAAAATTGAGAATGCAAGATAATGAGATGTTGCTCCTTTGACTTTCTGTTTTTCCCTTCCTGTTCATTTGGGTGCACCCTGGTTCATAATTTGTTTAAAAGGTTCGCCAATAATTATTATGCTGTTGTCTTTGGTTTTGGACTAAGGTGACAGCTAATGGGGAGGCAGAGAAATAAGTGCCTGCCTCAAACAGGACTTGAGCTAATGCATGAACTCAGTTCACAGCTGCATCTTCCAGCAACGCCTATGCCCTGCTTAATATCAACTTTGTTTTCCTTTCCAGCGACATGGAGTTTTTGTGCAGACAGAGATAAAACCAGGGAGTAGGCGAATAGTTCCTAAGAGAACAGAGGTATTACTGAATGCTCCAGGGTTGTGCTCATCAAAACAGTCCAAAAAAACAGAGAAAGGAAACTCAGCGGAAAGCAAAATGATCTCACCCGGTCTCTGCCAACAAAATTCCCAGGAGTTGTTAGAGACTAAAACTCACTTTATCAGAAGCAGACGTCAGAGAGGCAGCCAATGCATGCCCCAGGAGTCCTGAGAAACAGGAGAAGATTGCGGACACCTTTCAAATAACTGCAGTAAATGCTTTTCTCACCAGCCATGCCCCTTTAAATCCACCAGGAAAATGTCAGGATAAATCAGGGTAAATCACCGTCTATAGATAAAAATGTAATCCTTGCAATGGAGAGAAATTTCAGAATCATACAGGACCTCACATTTGCTTTTTCTGTTATCAGTAATCTCAAAAATTTACAATTTACATAGATGGGAAAATGAAAAAAGATAAAATACACCAAAAATTTGTGTGGTCTCCAATTAATGATGAATATGAGATGTATTTCTATGTCATAATATTTATATATACAACAACTTTGTTTTGCACAACAATGCAGGTAATTAACAAATAATATAAAACTTTCAGTGGAGAGGCCCTATTAGATAGTCATTAGTCATGGCGCTAGAATCAAACTGGGGTTGAAGTTTTGGCTCCATCACATTTAAGCTGTGTGACCTTGGATAAATTACTTAATCTCTCTGGTCGGTTTCCTCATCTATAAAATTAGGATAAGAACAACTTCATAAGGATATTATGCATGAGATCATGCACATGATCAATGATCAATGTAATCATATCATCACTATTACTATAATTAAAATTTCAATTTGTGTTCTTAAATATTAATTAATATATAATTAATATAATATTATCCTCTAAACTTGAATTTTCCTCCTTCGCTAAAACTTTGAACCCTTCTATGTACAACTAAGAGCATGAAAACTAAAAACATTTCTCTCAGTACAAGATATACACCACCACACACACACACTTAATTCAAAGGCATGAGTACCTAGAATATAAAAATATTCCCTAAACTGAAAAACATTTCCTAAATTGTTTTCTATTTTACTTAAATTATTTCCAGCACTAACTCAGCCTCTGCTTTTTGGCTGAGTTTGGTATGGCTAATTCTACCAGTTATTCTATTTGGTACACTTTGCCAAAAACGTATCTACTCTAAGCTGTGTTATGTTGCACACAGTGGATGTAGGGGAAATATCCTCTGCTGCCCCAAAGAGTATTTACATGCCCAACAAATTTCCACAGAAACATAGCAGCTACACACTGTTATCTGTAGAACTGGTAAGGCTACTGGTGTATTTTTATTCCTCCACTAAAGACGTTTTTATAGACTGTAAACAAATGAATGCCATTATTAAATATCTGTGTTTGGGGGACCTCAGGTTCTTATAAGCATGGCAGATTAAGGCAAGTAGTAAACCCCCTTCATTACAAACACCTTGAAATGCTGAATAAAATAGAACAATAAACAAATTTATAGCTCAGCTCACACAACAGAGAAACCCTCACTTCCCAAATAAAGAACTTGCTTAAAGGTCTTTTCCTCATTATTTTTCTTACTGAAGTGTATTTGATTTACAATGTTGTGTTAGTTTCTGTGTGTAAAGGAAAGTGATTCAGTTATCCACACTGAATATATATATTCTTTTTCATATTCTCTTCCATTATGGTTTATTACAGGGTATTGAATATAGTTCCCTATGCAATATAATAGGACCTTGTTGTTTATCAATTTTATAATAGTTCGTACCTGCTAATCCTAAACTCCCTATTTATCCCTCTCTACCCCTTTTCCCTATTAGGTAACCATAAATTTATTTTCTCAGTGAGTCTGTTTCTGTTTGGTAAATAAGTTCATTTGTGGACTCTTTCATTATTTTAACAGTGCCATAATCTTCTATAGTATAGATATGCTATATAATTGGAGCAGTAAGAACACAAGCTTTGGTATGTCAGGGGAAAGGAATAGAGCTTTTAGCAGATTTGGGAAGAGCTCTTACAGACTAGGGACTTAAAAAAGACACTTTTAAAAGTATACCCTTTTTTAAGGCTACAGACTTGAATTTTAATTCACATTGTTATAGAGATGGAACCTTATGACCTGTAATGTAGAAAGATGGAACTGAAATCTGCATTAAGCTAGAACTCTGGAATAGCTGGTGTTTTAATACAAGGCAGACTTGAAGAACTCCACTCAGTATACTGGTAGACAGCGAGAAAGTCTTCCTCTGCCTAAAGCTATAAATAGTAAATAAATCTGTTTTATTTACTATTTTGTAAGAAAGCAAAACTTCAAGCTTGCACCACATTCCAATTTGGATCATCTCATAGGACACAAATCAACATAAAAAAATAATCCTGCTGGTGATTCCACTGATGTGCGTAACAAAAGCAAATGCAGCCCCCACCCCCAACTCTGGAGAGGTATTTCACAAGGTCACAAACAAAAATTACAAGTCACACAAAGAAAATCAGACAGCAGGAGTACAACAGTACAACAAAAAGAATAATTAAAACTTCACAACTGGAGATAATAGAATTAAAACACTTTTAATTAGAAGATTCTTGTCTTTTTTTCCAGTCTGGAAAATTGTATTCTGTAGCTTTTCCTGTTATTTCCATCCCCTCCATTCTCTCTCCTTCTCGGACAACTACTACTAACAGAATGAACACTTGGATCTATCTTCTACGTCTGTTAACTTTTCTCTCATTATCCTTCTCATTACTTTACCATGAATTAATATAAGAAGCCCCCGACACTAACTTTCTACTAACTAACTTGCTTTTCAGCCATGTCCATTGTTATGTTAGGTCATCTACTTAAATTTTTAAAATTTTAAACTTGTGAGATCCATATATGTGTCCTTAATATATAAGACTTTTCTTACGTTAAGGATACAAAAGCCTTTTTTTCTCTCTCTTAAGATAGTGTACTTAAGCTTTTAGTCTTTTGTTTGCTTTCTTAATTATATTAATTTTTTCTGTTTTGTTTAGTGTGATGCTTCACTTTCTTGGTATTGTGCTTTTTTCTCAAATGTTTTGGTGATTCCTATCACTCTTCTTTGATAATGATATTTCCAAATCTCTATCTGTATAAACTGTTTCTGTCTTACTGTGTTCTGACTTTGGGACACAGCTGGATATATAGTCAGATAGGATCTGAGGGTGATTTCTGATGGGCTCTGTGATCATCCTGGGGGTTAGTAGCTACTTAGGCACTGACCTGCTTTTCCAGAACCAGTGTGATTCAATTCACACCACAGCTGCCTATTACTTAGCACACACAGAACAGGGAGGGGATAACTACTCTGCTGCTCTATATGCAGTTCCCTAAGTTTCCACACTGACAAATGCCCCAGGGGCCTTCCACTTCTCAAAACTCATGGGCCTTAAAAGCCGGTAATACCTTTTTTTTTTTCTTTCTGCTTTTTAGGGCTGCACCCGTGGCATATGGAGGTTCCCAGGCTAGGAGTTGAATCGGAGCTGTAGCCGCGGGCCTACGCCACAGCCACAGCCACGCCAGATCCGAAACGCATCTGTGACCTACACCAAAGCTCACGGCAACACTGGATCCTTAACCCACTGAGCAACGCCAGGGATCGAACCCACAACCTCATGGTTCCTAGTCGGATTTGTTAACCACTGCACCACGATGGGAACTCCAAAAGCTTGTAATTCTGTCAGACTTACCTACATATCAGTCATCTCCACACATGTGTTGACCTTTTGTTTCATTTATTTTTGGCCTTCCAAACAAAAATATCTTTTAGAATTTATTTAAAAGTATTTCTTCCGATAGGAAGTTTCCCTGATTTCCAATGCTATTAAGCTATAACTATTTTTATTATCTATACCTATTTATACATATTTTTATGACACTGAGTATACAATAAGTGGTGGAAGTATATGATTAGTCTGCCATCTTGAGTCAATCTCTCATTTTCTTTTAAGTAGATCATTTACAAACTTCGTATGTTAACCATTAGTAAATCACAGATACTCTACAATGGACCATACAGTTGACTGATAATCACT
>PVHT021183519.1:11522803-11624767 GCA_004024745.2 Catagonus wagneri
AGCACTGATGTAGTCCTTCTGTCTTAGAGAGTATGTTTCACTGATAATCACTGAGCACTGATGTAGTCCTTCTGTCTTAGAGAGTATGTTTCACTGATAATCACTGAGCACTGATGTAGTCCTTCTGTCTTAGAGAGTATGTTTCACTGATAATCACTGAGCACTGATGTAGTCCTTCTGTCTTAGAGAGTATGTTTCAGTGAGTGATGGAGGCTTTGGAGCCAAATAGCCTGGTTAGTGGAATACTACCATAGGCTAGGTTGGGTAGTTTTTGACATTTTCAAATACGAGGACATATTTTCTGCACTAAATAAGAAGTTTATGTTTCCTCTCAAAATAGTAATTGAACTTTCAGGATCGATTGTTTCAGAAAACACATTAATAACAAAATGCAGTGATGACTTCCAGGTTCAATTCTCATTTTTTTAACTGTGAGGAGTGTATCTCTCCACAATGAATTCTGTATCTTTTTAAGTTATAACTGCCTGTCAGTACAAATGCTGCTCTTAATTTCACAAGACTATTTGATTGTTTCCAAGTAGTTCCATTATCAGGTATTTTCACAGAATGATAGCTTTTACCAGGACACAGGATTCTTCACGTAATATTTTAAAACTATCTTAATGAATGTGTTAATAGTTTTTAACCCTTGACATCACTATTAATAATACCATTAATTTGTGTAACGTTTTAAGCTTTAAAACATTTTCAAATCCATTAACTCAATTGATCCTTACAATAATCCTATGAAGCAGGGTAAATAATAATATGCCAATTTCATGGCTAATCATAGGCTCAGAGAACTTAAGTAATTTCCCCAAGTTTGCAATTAGCAGGCAACAAAGCCAGGACCTGAACCTAAGTTTCTCAGTACTCTGTCCATTTATTCCCAGTGTCAAACCACAGGGTAATGCTGGCCCATTGCAAATGAATAAACAAGGATGGGATAAGGAGTATGGAAGCAAATAATTTCAGCACTTTCATTGAGATTTTCATTCTACTGCTTTGGGGGAATTTAAAACTCTCTTTGTCAGACTTTTACCACTATGATGGATTAAGGTGATATGGAAGGCACCCTTCATTCCTACCAAAGATAAATGCTTGACAAAATATAATAAAAATATTTGAAATACACTACTAAGCACTGAAACAAGAAATAAATTAAAATCCTCCAATATCAGAAATGAAGACAACACTAAAAACTGGACAGCAAGGGATGAGGCTAAATAGGCAACTGGAGAAATAGAATCAGAAGATGAACGGAAGTTCCCATTGTGGCTCAGGGGTAATGAGCCCGACTAGTATCCATGAAGACCCAGGTTTGATCCCTGGCTTTGTTCAGTGGGTTAATGATCCAGCATTACCTGAGCTGTGGTATAGGTCAAAGACTCAGACTAGATCTGGTATTGCTGTGGCTGTGGTTTAGGCCAGCAGCTATAGCTCCAATTCTACTCCTAGCCTGGGAACTTCTACATGCCACACATGTGGCCTTACAAAAAAAAAAAGATGAACTTAGGACTTTAGGACTTGGGATTTTTTTTTAATCCTTTTGTTTTAAGGGCTACACCTATGGCATATGGAAGTTTCCAGGCCAAGGGCTGGCCTATGCCACAGCTACAGCAATGCCTGATCCGAGTTGTGACTGTGACCTACACCAAAGCTCTCAGCAATACCAGATCATTAACCCACTGAAGGCGGACAGAGATAGAACCACTGAACCCACATCCTCATGGATACTAGTCAGGTTCATTTCTGCTGAACCGCTACAGGAACTCCAGGACCTGAGATTTTAATGCCTGAGCTGAGCTGGAAGGGGAGTTGAGATCCCAAGTGCAGTGGAGTTAGAGATGAGCACAGAACCAGGATTCCTGAAGAGCTTTCCTGCTGTGAAAAGGATTCTAGATTATATCCTTCCATTAGCCTGAGAATTGGGGGAGAAAGCAGACTGATTACCACTCACGTGAAATACCTCCCAAACTGAGCTGTATGCAGGAGTAGGGGCTGAATGTGTATTCATGAACAGTGCAGGAAACTCAAACTGAGGTAGTAACAGAAAAACTCGTTTGAACAAGGGAAACCCGAACGACACTGGCAGAGACAAAACAAAATTGCTCCATCATAACACTTTACAATCCTACAACCATGAGACACAGAAATACCCAGGATGAGATGAAAAAATACACGCATACACACACACATATATACAGACACTAACATACATACGTGTGTATATGTTGTATATCTGTATCTATATATCTGTATCGTCTATGGGAAGAAGTTAGCAGAACTCATCCCCCCAGAATCACAGACATAGAACAAAGAGACTATCAAGTAAATATTCTTGAATGATTTGAGACATAAAAATAAAAACTACACTAAAAAAACTGAATGGCATAAAAAAATAACAGGCATATATCCACAAAAAATTTATAGAAATATTAAAGATATAAAATATTTTATATGATCTTCCTTTTTTTGCAGCAATGTGGATGGACCTAGGGAATATTATGCTTAGTGAAATAAGTCAGATAGAGAAAGACAAACACTGTGTGATATCACCTATGTGTGAAATCTAAAAAATAATACAAATGAATGTATATGCAAAACAGAAACAGACTCACTGATGTAGAAAACAATTAGTTGTTACGAAAGAGTAGAAGGAAGGGGAGAGGCAAATTAGGGGGCATAGGACCAAGAGATACAAATTACAATGTATAAAATAGATAAGCAACGGGATATATTTTACAGCATAGGAAATTATAGCCATTATCTTATAATAACTTTCAATGGAGCATAATCTGTAAAAATACTGAATCACCATGTTGTGTGCCTGAAATTAATATAATAAAGTAAACCAACTATACTTCAATAAAAAAGTATCATTTTTTGACAGAGCACTGTAAACCAGCTATCATGGAAAAAAATCATTAAAAAAAGTATCATTTTTAAAAAACTTAACTCAGTAGACTAAACATAGCTTAAGAGAAAATCAGCAGGAGTTCCCTGGTGGCCTAGTGGTTGAGATCCAGCATTGTCACTGGTGTGGGACGAGTTTGATCCCTGACCCAAAACTTCCATGTGCTGTGGGTATGGCCAAAAAAGAAAAAAAAGAGGAGAAGGTATCTGAAGTTTCTGCTGTGGTGCAGTCTGGGATCTGACTGCAGCAGCTTGAACTGCTGCAGTGTTACAGGTTTGATCCCCTGCCTGGAGCAATGGGTTAAAGGATCTGGCCACAGCTGTAGCGTAGATCACAACTATGGCTCAGATTCAGTCCCTGGCCTGGAAACTTCCATATGCTGCAGGCATGGGAAGAAAAAAAAAAAAAGGGAAAGAAAGAAAGAAGGAAAGAGAGAGAGGGAAGGAGGGAGGAAAGAAAGAAAATCAGTAAATTGGAGAAAGAGCTGAAGAACTCTCACAGAATGTAACACAAAAAGATAAAAATATATTAAAAAGAGGCAAAGAGAATAGAACATTATTAAGAGTTCCAGAGGGACATAATAGAGGGAATATGAGAGAAATTTGCAACTATAAAAATGGCTATGATTGAGACTACTACTTGTTCCCAGGAACCAATCTTCCCCTCTGCCTTATTCATAGAATCACCCATTTTTAGCTGGGAATTCAGCTGCCCAGACTAAAGACAGTATTTGCCAGCTTCCCGTGTATCTGGATTGACCATATGACTATGCTCTGAGATGTAACTAAAACAGCAGTTACAACTGCCAGAAATGTATTTATAGGGAGGAGGTAGGCGCGTCTCTGTACTTTTTCCTTCCTAGCAACTGGAATGCAGATGTTATGGTTTAAGTTTGAGTAGAGAATGTGCTTGCTGAGAATAGTGGATCGATAAAATAGAAGAGTCCCTGAACCCCTGGCATCATCAGATATTGCCTGAAAGACATAATTTATGTGAGAAAGAAATTTCTATCTTGTATAAACCACTATAACTTAGAGGTTTTCTGAGTTTTGTCTGTTTCTTTGTATGACTTGCAGCAGGACCTTATCCTAGAAAATGGTTGAGAATTTTCTAGGATTGAAGAAAAATGTGAGCCTTCAAGTTGAAGGAGCAAACAATTTTGTGCTAGAAAAATGAAATGAAATGGACACATAATAGTGAAATCACAGAACATCAGGTGTAAAGAGTAAAAGCTTTAACAAGAGCAAATAGAGAATAGAGATTCTTACCTATAAAGGCAAGACAATCATAATGGCAATGGACTTCTCATCCACAACAATAGGTGCAAGATAGTGGGGTAATATCTTCAAAATGCTGAAGGCAATCATGGTTGACATAGAATTCCACGCTTAACTAAACTCTAATTCAAGAATAAGGACAGGGAGTTCCTGTTGTGGCTCAGCAGAAATGAGCCCGACCAGTATCTGTGAGGATGCAGGTTCAATCCCTGGCCTTGCTCAGTGGGTTGGAGATCTGGCATTGCCGTGAGCTGTGGTGTAGGTCACAGATATGGCTCAGATCCTGTGTTGCTGTGGCAGTGGCAGAGGCTGGTGGCTACAGCTCTGATTCGACTGCTAGCCTGGGAACCTCCACATGCTGCAAATGCAGCCCTAAAAAGGAAAAAAAAAAGGACAAAACATGGACATTTTTAGACATCTACAGATTAATAATAATAGCAATAATATTATATAGCAAGTGCTATATAATACAATTTTACAAGGCACTGTTCTAAATGTTTTATATATTTTTCACTCAGTAATCCCCACAAGAACACTCTGATATATTATTAATATTACCTTATTAGAAACAATGAAACTAATATACAGGGAAGTTAAGTAACTTGCCCAAGGTCACATAACTAGTCAGTGGCCAAACGAGGATTCAAGCATGGGCATTTTGCCCCATATTCCATGATTTTAATCATTCACGGAAACGAAGTTTGTTACTCATAGACCCTCAGTGAAATTACTACTAAAAGACTGATAGACCTGGACAGAAAAAGTAGGATGTAAGCAGAAAAGTAGACAAATTAGTAAATCATATTGACTAACTCATATGTTAACTACAAAAATGTTCTTTTGTGAAATAATTCTGAAACTAGATTCTAGTTTCCTTGTATTATGTTTACTTGGCAAAACAAAATACTGGACAACTCTACATTAATTCTCAAAATCATCTTTGGGAATTTGCCTAGTCTGTGAAATTCTGAAGTCTGGAAACTATTGGCTTAATCTATCATGCAACGAAAGTTTTGTTTTTTGAAAAAGCAACTTGGCAAGGTTAATTACCAGTGTGTTACACAAATAAAATATATTTATTGGTAAAAGGATATTTTTGGGTATTTGAATTCATGGCATAAGACCACAGACTACATGTAACCATTAGGGAGAATCCTTGTTCTCTTAGAGTCATGGCCCAGCAAAGGGCATGCTGTAAATCAAAATGTAAATAAAGGGGGAGGGGACCCTATTTTCACCACAGAAATTTATTGCTAACTTATTAAGATTTATAGAGAGAATGCTTTTGGCTGATAAATTATATGAAGATGATCTATAATGTTTAAGCCAAAAAGGCAGAGCCCAGTGCTGTTATATACCACCAAAGTCAAAGATGGATAACCACACTGAACATCTCTGAAACAGTGAATTTTGTGAGGCAGAGAGAAAAGATGTTACTTTTTACCTACTTGTAATGATTAATTTGTTATAAAATTTTCTTTAAATGATTTCGCCAACTATCTTTTTTAATTCTATAGATTGAGAATGACTAATATTTTCCTCTTACGTAACCACACAACCTCCTTACTCTTTAGTCAGTTTGCACAAGGAGACACCCCAAAAATGGTCCCAAGAGTTCTTAGCTCTTTGTTTCACAATTATAAGCAAATGAGCTGAAAAAATGTATGACCTTATGGAGTTTTCATGGCTAGAATCTGTTTATTTATGTATTTATTTATTTTGCTTTTTAGGGCCATACCTGCGGCATATCAAAGTACCCAGGCCAGGGGTCAAATCGGAGCTAAAGTGAAGGCCTATATCATAGCCACAGCAATGCCAGATCCAAGCCACATCTGTGACCTGCACCACAGTTCATGGCAACACCGGATCCTTGACCCACTGAGAGAGGCCAGGGATGGAACCTGCATCCTCATGGATCCTAGTTGGGTTCCTAACCTCTGAGCCACAACAGGATCTCCCTCATGGCTAGAATCTTAATTGTAACTACAACAGAAGTTGAATTTCCAGATTATATTCTTTTGTAAAAACAATTTCTTTATTTAGGGTGTTTTTCTTTGCTTTCGTTTCTTTATAACAGCAGCTGCTTATGTATTTCATTGTGGTGGGAGTTAGGTGTACTGAGAAGGTATTTTTAAAAGTTAAGCTGTAAAGTAAAAAGTCCCTTGAAAGTCCCTCACATAGCCCAGGATGTCCAGCATGCAAAATTTTGTGTATAGTAGTTGTTACATACACTAAATATCAATGAGCTACAAGGACAATAGGAAAATCCTATCAGATGTCTGCCTGTTTGAAGGAACTCCTCCATTCTGTTTTTTAAATTATGATTCTATAACCCTACCTACTTGTATGGTAAGGGATTAAACTTGCCTAAGGAACTGGCCTTTGCCCTTGGCTCCTGTGAGGTAACTTCTGAGACTTGGGACATCCTGCCTGATAAGAGTGTCTTTATTTACTTGGGAACCTTGAGACACACCAGATGGTCTATACAACATGTGACTTACTGTGGGAGGTCTCAGACCATGCAATATTAGTTTGACCTCTGAAGGGGCTGGAGACTAAGGTCAGCCATGCAGGTAGTTAACCGTGACTATACGACCATACTCAACAAAAACTCTAGACACAACTCAGGTAAGTATCACAGTTGGCAACACTTCATGCGTCTATCATCCATTTCTAAGAGAAGTTACCAGGGTCCACAAATCCACTGGGAAGACTGAACAGTCATGCTTCGATCTCTCCTGACCCTGCCCTATGTGCCTCTTTTCTCTGCTGATTTTAATGTCTATCTTTTCACTGTAGTAAACTGTAACTGTGAGTTTGAGAGCTTCTAGTGAGTTCTGTGAATTCTAGTAAATTCTGAACCTGAGGGGGATCTTGGATACCCTCAAATCTGCAGTTACTGTCAGAAGTTAAGAGCGGTCTTGGGGGCTCTCAAACAATACAATGCTGATTTATTTGTGGTAAGGATTCAGCAAGATAATTAAATCTACAGTGCAACTCCTTGGTAATGTAGAATCTCTCACTATATTAGATGGAGTTGGAATATTTGATAGAAATTAATAAACTGAATTTGTTAAGCTATAAAAAATATTCCCAAACATTTGCAATCAAGAAATTCTGAAATCTTTAAGGAAAAGTATCGATTTTATTACAACCTACCTCAGTTATGGTACAAGAAGCAGCCAAAAAAAGAACTCTACATCAGTCACTAAAACCTTCATTTCTTTAATTAATCCTGTCAAAGGTCCTTTAGGCCTCAGAGTAGGTAATCACTATTTTTGGCCTATAGTACAGGACGTTCCTAATTGACTTCTTTAATTCTGTCCACAGTTCCCTAAATAATCACTTTAATCTCATCTTTCACCCTATTTGAGTGGCCATTATTTTATAGTTGGATCTCACTGATTCGGTGATTGGTACTAAGGCCACATGTGATCACAGAGTCTTCTCAACACCGAGCTCCAGGTTATAACTATGAATTGATTAATGTTGACATTTGAGATGCATCTGTCCCTCCTAGATTTGGGGTGTAATGATATTCTTCTTGGTTTGAGCCTCTATCAAGAAACAAACCTGATTATTGGCCACTTCACAGCTCTGACTTTCAGTTCTCCGAGGAACAACCCTTAGTATAACTCCTAGCCTCAGTTATACCACTCTACCTGTGGCCTCCATATTGGGAATTTTAACTCAGCATATCTGTTAATATAACCTTGATGGCCACTAAGATGCCCTGTGACCTAATGAACTGTGTCATACCTCTGTTTGAGTCACCTGACTCTGTGTCTCAAACTTCCTAAGAAGCCAGGCAGGTAACTAAAATAAGACAGTGGTATAAATAACAGACAGTTATGATTTCTGGTATGTCAGAGAAAAGACTTCAGAAAATCCACTCCTCCATGAAAGAAGTGAGAACACTGGCAAGAACAGGTGTTTCAAAACTTTGCAAATTAACAAAAGGCTTACAAAAATAGGAAGAGCATTTATTCGATAAAAATGACTAAATCTCTGTGAAAATAGTGAGTTTTGTGGTGTTTTCACTTGCCCTATTCTGATCCCACTCTCTAAAAGAATAAAACACTTAGGAATATGTAACAAAGAAAATGCAAGACTTTTAAACTGAAAGGTGTAAAATTTTGCTGAAAAAAATTAAACATCTAAATAAATGTTAAGACAGTACAATTCACGGATTAGAACAATATTGTTAAAATGCAATATCTCCCAGACTGAGTTACAGAGTCAACACAATACCTTTCAAAATCCCAGATGCCTTTTTTTGCAGAAATCAAAGCTGATCCTAAAATTCAGGTGTTAAGTGCAAGGGGCCCAGAAGAGCCAGACAATCTTGAAAAAGAACAAAGATGGAGTAGTCACACTTCCTAGTTTCAAAACTTACTACAAAGCTACAGTAAATTTAGCCAGTGTTATGCTAGCATAAGGATAAATATATAAACCTATGGAATAGAGATTCCAGAGATAAACTTATGCATCTATGGTCAACTGATTTTCAAGAAAGGGACCAAGACAATTCAAAGGAGAAAGAACAGTCTTTTCAACAAATGCTGCTAGACAAGTAGAAAATGACATGCAAAAGAATAAAGTTGGACCCCTTCTTTACACCTAACAAAAATTAACTTAGAATGGATCATTAACCTAAATGTAAGAGTAAAAATTATAAAACTCTGAAAAATAAAACATAAATATAAATCTTTATCAACTTGGATTAGGCAATGGTTTCTTAGCTCTGACACCAAAAACACAAGAAACAGAAGAAAACATAGATATATTGGCCTTGATCAAAATGTAAAATGTTTGTGCTTCAGAGAACACCAGCAGAAAAGTAAGAAGTCAACCCACTGGAGAAAATGTTTGCAAATCACAGAAGAGACTTTTATCCGAAAACATAAAAGCAACTCATAAATTCAACAATAAAAAAGACCCAGTTTTAAAATGAGCAAAGGATTTGAATAAACACTTCTCCAAGGAAGCTATATAAATGGCCAATAAACACATGAAAAGATTCTTAACATCTTAAGTCATTAGAAAATGCAAATCAAAACCACAATGAGGGAGTTCCAGTTGTGACTCTGCGGTCAAGAACCCACCTAGTATCTATGAGGATGCAGATACAATCCCTGGCCTCACTTAATGGATTTGGTGTTGCCAAGTGCTATGGTGTAGGCCAGCAGGTACAGCTTCTATTCGACCCCTAGTCTTGAAACTTCCATATGTTACAAGTGCAGTCCTAAAAAAAAGCAAAAACAAACAAAAACCCAACAAATCAGCCAAACAAACAAAAAAACCACAATGAAAAACCACTTCATACCCCCAAGGATGGTGAAATAAAAAAGAAGGCAAGAGTTGTCCAGGATGTGGAGAAATTAGAACCCTCATTCACTGCTGGTAGGTTTACAAAATGCTACAACCATTTTAAAGACCGTTTGGCGGTTCTTCTGAGAGTTATCATAAAACCCAGCAATCCCACCCACAGGTATATACTCAGGAAAACAGAAAACATATGTTCACACAAAAATGTGTACACATATGTTCCTAGCAGTATTATTTATAATAGGCAGAAAGCAGAAGCAATGCAAATGTCCATCAGTGTATGAATGAACAAAATGCAGTACAGATCTTACTTGACTTACAGTGGAGTGGGGTTACATCCTGATCAGTTTAAGATACTTTCAACTTACGATTTGTTTAAATGCAGTTAATGTATCTAACCTACGGAACATGATAGCTTAGCCTAGACTATTTTAAATGTGCTCAGCACATTAGCCTATAATTGGCCCAAATCATCCGAAATAAAGCCTATCTTATTAATTAAAGTATTGAGTATCTCATGTCATTTACTGAATACTGTACTGAAAGTGAAAAAAGAATGGTCATATGGGTACAGAATGGTTGTGTGTGTTGGTTGTTTACCCTCATGATCATGTGGCTACTGGTTTCTATTGAACATGTATTGCTTTCACACCAAATAAAGCTAAAAAATTCCTTAAATTGAGGACCATCTGTATACACATACAATGGAAGACTTTTCAGCCATAAAAAGAAACGAAGTACTGATACACGCTACAATATGGACAAATGTTGAAAATATTATGCTGTGAAAGAAACCAGGAGCAAAAGGCCACAAGTTGTATGATTCTATTTATAGAAATGTCCAAAATAGGCAAATCTGTAGACACAAAAAGGAGATTAGTAGTTGCCAAGGGTTGGGGGTAGGAGGGAGAGAGTAAGGAGTGACTGCAGGTACGAGGTTTCTTTCTAAGGTGATGAAAATGTTCTGCAATTAGATAGTGAGGATCAATGCACAGCACTGAATTCTACACTTTAAAACAGTGAATTTTTTTTTGTCTTTTTTCCTTTTATAGGGCCGCACTCGTGGCATGTGGAGGTTCCCAGGCTAGGGGTCCAGTGAGAGCTACAGTTGCCAGCCTACGCTACAGCCACCGCAATGGGGGATCCGAGCCACATCTGCAACCTACACCACAGCTCACGGCAATGCCAGATCCTTAACCCACTGAGCAAGGCCAGGGATCCAACCCGCAACCTCATGGTTCCTAGTCGGATTTGTTAACCACTGAGCCACGATGGGAACTCCTAAAACAGTGAATTTTTATGGCATGTGAATTATATCTCAATAAAGTTATTACAAAAAAAAGGCAAGAGGTGGTGCTTAAACCTACAGAAAACTCTGGAATCCAGGCCTCCTCTAAAATATAATTTAGAAACATTAACTATATAGGGCTCACCAAATAAAGACTCAGACCTAAGGCCCGTGTAGCATCCTCTAAGCAGGTCTTCACCTCACCACAGCTGCCCTCTCACAGACTTTGCTCTCTTGATCCGGAAGAGGAGGAGCAAGAGGGGCTGTCCCTCGGGAGTGGGTTATCAACAATGACTGTCACCCCCTTTGTCTCCCACACGTGGGACATGGTCAGGAGAGCACCAGAAGTGAGCCAGTGCTGTTTCCCTAATCACCTCATTCTCTTCTCTGCTGCTGCCTCACTCCACCTGGGAATGCTGATTCTAGCTCCACCAGGGTAGCCCAATCAAGTCTCGCCCAGTGCGCTTCCAATCTTCATGGAAACTGTGACTCCTCTCAAAGCCAATCCCAGCTTCCTCCAGAGCTACCCAGTCACTTTCATGTTCCTTATTCACCTGTGATTCCTCATGCCACGTGCTCCTGATACACACCTGGTCACAAGAACCCTCGCTCTTCACACCAATTCACAGAATAATACTCCATCCATTACAAGCCCTTACACCCTCAGTTTACCAAAAAGTAAATTAAAATCAACATAGGCAAAATGTTCAAGAATTTGTGTGGGATGTGTGTGTCTTTCTGTCTGTCTGAAGTGAAATGACCCTAGATTTACAGACATTTTAACTAGTATCATCTAACAGTAACACTTCTTGGGAAGCAAAAAAAAAATCTAAAAATCTCTGGGGAGGCAGCTTGAACCAAACCTGAACCAAATGCTGGAAAACCCAGTTTATTTTTTTAAATGTATTTTATTGAAGTATAGTTGATTTACAATGTTGTGCTAATCAAGTATAGTTGATGCAACAAAATGATTCAGTTATACACATATATATATTCTTTTCCATTATGGTTTATTACAGGATATTGAATATAGTTCCCTGTGCTATACAGTAGGACCTTGTTGTTTATCCATCCTACATATAATATGAAAAACTGGGTTTCTAACCAAGGCAGATCTGGGAGTAGGTTGTCTCAACTATACCAACATCAGTTTTCTAATCTGTGAAGTGAGAACGTTATATTTGGCTCTGCCTATGTCACAGGTGATTTTGAGGATGAAACTGGAAACAAAAATTGATACAAAAGTGCTTTAAAATTTATAAAGCAAAAGACAGATGTGGGATCTCATTATCACATCTTTGAAGTCATGATTGTACAAAAATTTCAATAGGCAAATTAAAATGGTTATTTAAATAATTAGGACAATTTCTTGGTTATAGTGAAGCTGTTTTAAAGGGAAGAAAAATCCTATACAGAACATTTATTTTCATATACACATGAAATACATTCCTTTCTAGGCCACAGAGTAGTTTGTAAATCAGTGTCATGCTGACATTTCTCATCACATTGAGGTTGCTAGAGTCGTTAAAACAATTCAGTGACAGCAATGAATGGAGTCCCATTACTGGATGGTGGAGTGGGATGTTCTTTCATCGTCTTGCTTCTAACGTTATTACCAGTAAATTCATGCAGTACAAAAATATCTAGTAATGCTACGCAACTTTAGTCCTCCATTATATTTCAGTGCTGCCAGCTATCAATAAAAAAAAAGTCAAAAGTACATTTTCAGAGAAGAAAGAGGGAAAGGAGGTAAAACTCCCTACTACTCTAAAATTTTGTAGAAATCATGAGATGTTAATTATAAAAAGTACTTGTCATATTTCTTTAAAAGTGCATATTTCTTGGAAAAAATCTTGGTTATTTTAGAGCTTTGTTTAAAAATAAAACAAACTCCTATAAAGATGAATAGCAAGTTTATTAACCGAGACCTGTTGCTGCACAGCTGATGTGATGTTTCTTGGTTTTGTCATCCCGGATTCCACGTTTCAGAATCTGAATGGGGCTGGAACCCAAAGAACCTGTTGGCAACACACAACTCTGTTAGTAGTTCTGCCTGATGAATCCTCCTAGTTAGCTTAAACTGTAGGGAAAGGTGAAATAGTCCCACTGAGTCTTCAGAAGAAGAAAGTTGTGTTTTCAAGGCCCCTTCTCTTGCGGCCGGGTGGAGAGGAGCCTGGGTGGAGGGTGGGCTGGGACCCACCAAGACCAGACAGGGCTCCTGACGTTCTTGGGAACTTCCTGGAAGCCTTGAGAGGTGAGGCCCAATCCCCAGAGAGACAGTCTAATGGTCAGCTTTGGACATACCCAGGGCCGCCTGCCAAGGGAACTGTTTTCATTGTTCCCAAACGTCACTCCACCCAAAGCAGGATTTTCAAAGATTCCTTAGATGAATGGATTGCTCCTTGTTTTCTAAAGTGTGTTATGACAGGCATTTGATCTGTGCCTCCTTTGTAATTCAGGAAAAATTCCTCAGGGCCTAGAGGGTGACCTTTAACACAAAGCAGCGGACATTGTTATTCCTTTCCAGACAGTTTCAGGGTCTCTGATGGGTGGAGAGAGATGTTTTCTCACAGATGTAGCCATGTTTTAGCATTTGATGAGGAAGAAGAAATCCATCACTGTTCTGAACATTTCTTTGTTCAATTCTGAGCCCCCCAAATAGGAAGATGGGGAGGGTTGAGATTGAGAAAAATACTAAGCTGGGCCAGAGCCATGCAGGGAGTGAGAGGTGCCACGCGGCAGGGCCTAGGGGCTGAGAGCCTTCATCGGGGGGATGACTTGAGTTGGGTTTTTAGGGGAAAGTTAGGCCTGTCTTCTTTAGCACCCTCAAAGCGCCACGGCCAACTAGGCTGGGAAAGGGGCAGGAAACATCTGGGCCTGGCATCCGGTCTGGCCCTGGCTCTGAAGGGAGCAGAGGGAGCACCAATGTGTCCAATCCCGCATTCCTAGTGGCTTTGGAGAAAGGGCTAGACCCCTCCCCACCTCCCTTCTAGAGCAAATGCAACAGTCTGGAGATTTCGACGAGCAGGGAGGCTGGGGGCCTGCAGGAGTCACACCTGCTGTCACAGTTGTCCGTTTCTCGCCTCTAGTAAATTTCCGACATGCTGGTGGTGGGTGAGGGCTGAGGCAGCCGTGGTGGTGTCTCCTGGGAGGACATCAGTGCCAGAAACACAGTGGCTTTGTCAGGAAGCTAATCCCACTGTGTGGGTGGGCGCAGGAGTGGACCCAAGCAGCCTCCTGCCTGCGGAGCAGCTGTGCTGGCTGCCATGGGAAAAGTTGAGTCTAGGCAAGCAGGAAAGCAGGTTTCCGAGTTCCATCGCAGTCATTTGCCAGCTGTGTGACCTTGAGAATGTCACCTAACCTCTCATTCCTTCATCTGCTCTAGGACGATAATGCAAACAGCTACATCAGCCGGTCCTAGTGAGGAATGAATGAGATAATGTATGTGGGGTGCTTTGTAAACAATAAGAGCTGCTAACATGTTTGAAGGTGCTGTGTGCCTGGTACTGCTCCATGAATTTCACGTCTTAATGGAATCCTCATCAACTCTTTGAAGTAGGTCACTGTTATTATATCCATTAAAATGGGGTAACAGATAAGGAAAACGGGGCTCAGAGATACCAAGTAATCCACCTCTGGCCAAACTGTTACTATGCAATGGAGCTGGTAGTCACACCCACGCAGTCTGTTTCCAAGCCTGCCCTCTTATCTTAGCAATAACGTTATAATGTGGGAAACTTCGATGTGCATATTCAGTTTCGAGGCTTCCTTTCTCCTTAACCTAGTATTTCCTTAGTTGCTGAGATCTGTGGAGTCTAATAATGTCTTATATATGTGCTTTTATTTTTATCCTCTCAAAATTATTGTGCTGGTTTTAAAACAAGACCTGAAACTTTTTGACATTTTTATTGAGAGGAGGAGTCTGTGTCCCCTCCCCTTGAATCTGAGTGGGTTTGTGACTTCTTAGATCGATAGACCAAGGCTGAAATGACAACATCAGATTTCCAAGGCGAGGTCATAAAAGGCCATGGTCTACTGGTCCACTGAGCCACCATGTAAGCAGTTTGACTTCCCTGAGGCTGCCATGCAGGGAAGGCCCCTAACAGGCATTCCTACCATTCCTGGGCTGAGCTCAGCCCTCCAGTTTTCTCCTCCAAGGTGCCAGATACATGAGTGAAAAACATCTTGGGAGGGGCTCCTGTTACTCCAGCTCTCCCAGTCCCCACCAACTGAGTCACCCCTATCTTTCCAGTGGAGGCCCCACATGGCGAGCAGAGATGTGCCATGTCCACTGTATATAATAAAATGATCATTATCATTGGCTACTAAGTTTGGGGTTGTTTACCGCACTGCAATAGATAACTGGAACACTCATTATGTTCCAAATCAGACACATCCTGCCTGCCAAGTTCCCCATCCCTTATTTCTGCCTTTCAGTTAATGGCATCATAGGTTACCCAATGGACTAGAGACTTTCACATTCCATCTCCAGTTAGTCACTAAGTCCTCTTTTATCCATCTGTTTCCTGTTCCTATTTCCACTGCCTCTGCCTTACTGAGCTCAGGACTCATTACTCACTCATCTACAGGCAGTGGTCTCCCAACTGACCTGCCTGCCTGTAGCTTCTCATACCCTGGGCATTCTCTGCACTGTGGTTCGATTTGTTTTTTGCAGACCACTCTGAGTCTGATGAGTCTCAGCTGAAAACCTTCTAAAAGCTCCCCACTGCTGCCACAAGGACTTACAAGAACTTCACAGCCAGGCAGCCTCCCTCTAGCCAACCATGCCCCTGCCCAATGCCCTGGGCTCACACCTGGAGCTACTCACTCTTTCCAGAATATCCAGGCATGTTCATGCTTCTGTGCCTGTACCCATATTGTTCCTTCTGCCTGGACTGCCCATGCCTTCACACCTCCCCCCCATGTCTGTAACATTTTTTGTTTATTCCTCCAAGGCCTAGCTCAGATATCACCCTCTTTAAGCACCCCCTTCACCAACTCCTGGTAGAACAAACTGTGCCTTCCCATTGTTTCCATTTTGCTTGTCACTTTGGAGTAGGTACTTGATGTTTGTTTGTCTCTACACTCTGCATCTCCAGGGCCTGCTGTGTCGCCTGCCTGGCATACAATATGTGCTCTATCAATGCTTCTAGGATTTCCACTGCCGCCGCCCCTATTCAGAAACTAACCTCCACCTTAGTAGAATTTGTCTTCTTAAAATACAGCCCTCAACAGGCCACCTTCCTCTCAGAAATGTAGGTAGCTCTCCACTGAATGAAAACAGAACTCCTTAGCAGGGCATCTATGGCCTACACCAATGTCTGCGGGCTGACGGAGACTTAGTATAATGGTCGAGTAGTTGAAATTACCCATTGTTGGGTGGGTGTTGCCCACCTCTGTGCAGCTTCTGACCTTCTCTCCCCTTGTCTGTACACAGATATTATCCAGAAGGGCACTTTCCTCAGTTTTTTAATTTCTACTCATATATTATCTTTCTAATAGTCTCTTTCTCTTGGACAATGTCTGTCCTTCCATTCCTGCCATCAAGTCTCCACATCTTCATCAAGACTCAGGAATGCCCATGAGGATGTCAGACAGCAAGTTCACGTCCTTCATTGCCCACTGCCAAGGCAATGGCTTACAAAAATCTGACATCAGAAATATTAGGTTAAAATGGATCGACCTAGAGATTATGATACTGAAGTAAGACAGACAGAGAAAGACAAATATGATATGATATCACTTATATGTGGAAGCTTAAAAAAATGATACAAATGAACTTATTTACAAAACAAACTTACTGACATAGAAAACAAACTTAGCAGTTACTAAAGGAGAAAGGAAGGAAGGATATATTAGGAGTCTGAGATTAAAATATATACACTATTATATATAAAATAGATAACCAACAAGGACCTACTGTATAGCACAGGGAACTCTATTTTGTAATAACCGATAAAGAAGAGAATGTAAAATATATGTATTTATACATATATATGTATAACTGAACCACTTTTTGCTATATACCTGAAACTAGCATTTGCTATATACCTGAAACTAGCATAACATTGTAAATCAACTATATTTCAAGAAAAATTTTGTTTTAAGTATTGGCCTTTTTACTTCTCCAATTATCTCACTTTGCGTTTTACTATGCAACATGCCTCCTGCAGTGCTCTTTTCTCTTATACTCACCATAGTAACTGGTTTTACAGTTCTGTCTCAGCATTTCCTGTTCTACACTGTTTAATTCTTACAGATGGGATCCTAAAATGCTGAAAATGAACATCTTTTCTTCTTTTCTTTCTTTTTTATCATTCTATTATGAGCTGTTTCAAGCAATTATATATCCATGTATTGGGACTCTTATTTAAAACAAGGTATTTCAAGTAATTAGGTTTGACTTATCTGATATTTAATAATTGCTGGAACATTCACAGTTCCTTTAGTCATTAATGGAATGGCAAGTAAAAAGAAAAACTATCTCAGGGCAAAAGGAGCATAAGGATTTTAATATTTTAAGTAAAGAAAAAAATAATGCTTAGAGAGCCAATAAATATGCCCTAAGTTTCTGAGAGAATAACTAATTTCTCCTAAAATAACAGCACTGTTTGTTTCCATTTAAAGAATTTAAACATCAACCAGTTCCCATTTTGGTCCCTTTAGAGGAATGTCATACACGTTATCCCAGATGTGTATTAGAGAATACTGGGATAAGCCTGGCCTTGAAAATAGTGGTTACTTTTCAAGCACAGAGCACTTGACAGATTTCTAATACCTTCCTTTTCTTTTTAAATGCAAATAAAGACAGGATAAACCAGTGCTAAACTGTGGCTTCAGAAGAAATGATGAAACATACGTGTCAAGGCACCTGTCCATTCCCTGCCTGCCTCCCTCCCTCCTCTGCACGTTTGTAGTACAGAGAAGGCTCAAGACAGCTTTCTACTCTGCATTTTCTTCCCTGATCTGAAAAAAAACATTTATTAATCTTATTGAAAAAAACTTTTTAAAAAATGTTTTGCTTCCACACATAATAGAATATCTAGCAAAGTATTAAGTAAACACTGGCTACCTTTTTATGACATTGGTCAGCCAGACTTTCAAGACTTTTCCTGAAGGCTTTCAAGTGACCTTATCAGCACTTTTAAAATATCCAAAACAATACCCCATGCCCAGAAGTCAGAAGGAACAGATCAGATTTTTCTACAAAAGAATGTTAAATACTTTTAAAAATTAAATGATAGTTGCTTTACAAGGTTGTGTCAATTTCTGCAGAATGTTAAACATTAATATGGCCAAAAATATAGCTCTAATAAAGTTAAAGGATAAACAGAGGAGAGAAAATATTTGTAGCATACAATAAAATATTAATATATCCCCTAACATATAAAGATATTAAAAGTTCTATGTAAAGGATTCATACAAATCAATAAAATAAAGTCATTCAAATTAATAGGAAAATGAGCAAAGGGCATGAACAGGAAATTCAAAGAATAGCAAAAAATGTGTAAACAATGTCAAACAATTATAAAATAAGGACAAGATACAAGTTTTCACCCAAGTTGGGCCCAAAGTTAAGCATGTTCATGTGAAATGTTGGTAAGGATGAGGGGGGTAGGTAACTTACTCTTATGTTGTGGGACTATCAATAGGTACAACTGGGAGTCCCCGTCATGGCGCAGTGGAAACAAATATGACTAGGAACCATGAGGTTGAGGGTTCGATCCCTGGCATCGCTCAATGGGTTAACAATCTAGCGTTGCCATAAACTGTGGTGTAGGTTGCAGACGTGGCTTGGATCTAGCATTGCTGTGGCTCTAGCATAAGCCGGCAGCAACAGCTCCAATTAGACTTCTAGCCTGGGAACCTCCATATGCCGCAGGTGTGGCCCTAAAAGACAAAGAGCCGAAAAGGTACAACTCTTCAGAAGGGCAATTTGACAAAATCCAAATTATAGATGCACATACATTTTTACCCTACAATTTTATTCCTTGGTAGCTCTCCTACAGGAATGACTATACAAGGAAAAGAGGGGCATATTTATAAGGATGTTTATTTACCATATTATTTTAGCTGCCAATCATTGAAGAACACTTGAACATTCTTTAATAGAGAGCCCTTTAAGTGCATTATGGTACAGCCTCACAGTGGAATTCTCTATTGTACATGGAAAGCATGGTTTATTTATTTATTTTTTATTTTTTGTCTTTTTGACTTTTATCTAGAGCTGCACCTGCGGCATATGGAAGTTCCCAGGCTAGGGGATCTAACAGGAACTGTAGCTGCCGGCCTTCGCCACAGCCACAGCAACGCGGGATCCGAGCCGCGTCTGCAAACTACCCCACAGCTCACAGCAATGCCGGATCCTTAACACACTGAGCAAGGCCAGGGATCAAACCCGCAACCTCATGGTTCCTAGTCGGATTCGTTAACCACTGAGCCACGACAGGAACTCCTACCTAAAATTTTTCAAATCACATACATGAGTGTGTGTATGCAGATATAGTTCTGGAAGGATACCCATCATGGTGTGATTATCCCCAGAGAGCTGGCATAAAGAAGGAACTTCTTTTTAAGCTTTTATAATCTTCAATATTGTTTCGAATTTTTATCATGACTTGAATCACTTTCTAGTTTTTTTAAATGAAAATAACTGAAGAACAGAAACAATCAAGCTTTGAGGATCCCTAAGACCATATTTACCTTAAAATTTCAAGTTCACTTCATGATCCCTTCTGGTAATAGAGTAGAGATAACATGATTTGACATTTGAGGCCGTGAGTTTTGTTTCTGACTCTCTTTCTAATTGTTTTATAACAGAGGTAAATCCGGCCTTTGGGGAAGGTCGCCAATAATGTAACAGCGTACACTCACTGAGGCAATGGGCTGGCAGCGCCCAGAATCGGGAGGCAGAGAGTGGGTTAAAGAAAGCCAGCCAGATACCATGTCTCACAACCTGCTGTGAAAGAGTTTTCACACACCTCACCAGCCAGGGCTGCCCTCTCTTGGCCATTAGCACTGAGGCCCAAGAAGCAGAGCATTCAGGAAAAAGCATTAACACAAGAAATTAGGCTTGGTTCTCCTTGAGAGCCAAGACTCTGACTTTCGGGATCACTGTCAAGCTCACACAAGATTTTGCGAATGAGCAAGTGTTCTTCTGATGTAAGGAGTCTTTCCTACACATCTAACCAACATTCCAACAGACTTTCTGTTTTTCTGACTTGCCCACCAAGCATCTATTGAGGGGCTAGCACTAAGGAGTTTACAGAAGATATTCATTAGTCCTTGTGAACGGTTTTTTTCATGACAACACCTTGTATGGGGACTGCCCAGTGGTATGCTGGTGAATGTTCAACAACTGGCGCTCCTGTAGAAACTACACCCTGGTTTATAATATTTACTGATTTCCATAGTGTGGCTAAAACTTCCACGGCCAGATTCAAACTACCAACAAAATGTCACTGGCTGTCAGTTGGGAAGCAATGTTAACAGCAGCATAATACTGCACACTACTTCTACCTCAACAGCAGAAGTAACAGCAAAGTGTAATAAAATATTAGGAATCTCTGAGTTGTAAGAATGCCACTTGTTTTAATAAAATTTATTTAATTATAAATTTATATAAATATCCTTCTAATAAATGGCTCAGTTCAACAACTAGCTCACAAAATTCCTGAAATTTTAACAACTGACTCTTGCAAAGCCAATACAAGACGGCTCCAGTGTGCCTGAGATGACTGCACTACAAGTTATGGACATTCTTTCTCCTAGAAAACTTACAGTCATTATTTACTTAAGGGAAGCCCACATCTTCCAGTGTTTTAGAAAATACACATCTGTTTATATGTCTGTACATTAATGTGTGTTTATATTCATGCCTTCCTGGGCTTGGTATTAGGGTTGAATAGTGTAGCAGAAAAAGAAAGGCATGGACACTGGAGTCAAGTAGATCAGCGACTTCTCTGTGCCCATGTGCAATTTACTTAACATTTAGCTCCTAGTTTAATAATATATATTAGCTATGGGATTGTTGGAAGAAGAACAAAGTAAAGGAGGTAGAGAATATACTTAAACATACAGCAGGTGTGAGGTTTAAGGATTGACATTTGTTAACCACTTGGCACATAACAGGAGCTTAATAAACATGTCAGTCCTTTTTTGTCATTAACAAGCATCTCCAGGGACCCCCAGGTAATTGATCAGAGCTCTTTAGGGAGACCTGCAGAGCTAGGCAGCATCAGGACACAGGCAGGCAGAACTCAGCTCTCTTTTTCTTTTTTTTTTTTTTTCTGATTTGGGAATCAGGCTGCGAAACACACTGACATTCTGGTTCCTGGCAACGGTCTACAGTTTGATCTTGTCAATTAGAATTGTCATCACAGGGCAGAAAGTTCTAGAGACAGAACTCTCCCAGTTTTGTGGTAATAACATTTCCCTGGATCACCAAGACTGGGTAACCAGTGCTACCCATTCTTGAGAAAAATCTCAGCCTCACATGCTTTGTGGCCACACAAGCTTATCTAGGCTGCTGGGCCTGCACCTAAGCAAGCCTGAGAACAGTTTTTAAACAAAAAAAAAACTATGTATTGTAGCAATTTTAATTCTTCCTTAATTAATCAATCACATCAGATGCTTTGTACGTGCTAATAGATTTTTTTTGTTTTTTAGAACATAAGAAATTCATTCTAAAGTGTACTTGGGAAAACATGCAGGTGAAATTACCAAAAGAAAAAAATATCTAGAAAAGAATACAGGAATGCCTAACTTTCCCAGAAAACAGACCATATTGTAATTAACAATAAAGTGCAGGGATAGTGGTTTGAATAACAACAAAATGTAGCAACACCTCTAAAAACAGACTAAAGAATATACAATAATTCACAAAACAATACACAAAAAGTACTCAGTGAAGGTGGAAAGCTGGAAGTCCCTCCTTTCACTCTACCTATTCAAATCAAACTCCTTTTTCAAGTCCCAACTTCATTGCCACGGGCTTCAGTAAACCTTTTCGGGCCCACATTTGCATTCCTGTAAGCCTCAGAACTTGTTATTTCCACTATTCAGTTTATACTTTCCTTACATTCTGGACTGTTGTCCATGTAGAGATTCAAAATTTCCTATTTATCATCTGTTTTTTGAGGACAAAAACCATGTACTGTATTTTTATGTAAGCTTCATGTAACAGGCAGTTCATTTCATGAATGAATAAATGAACCAATGAAACAAATGAATGAACAATATGGATCTGGGGAAAAGACAACTTATGTGACCCTCAGTTTCCTGGGCCCTATTTGCAGGCTACTGGATCAGATTCTTGGGGGTGCATCTCCAAGGTAACTTGTATGTACTCTAAAGTTTAAGACTTTCTTATTGAGAAAAGAAGAGAGGGAAGGGAAATAAATGCATCCCACATCCCAGGTATTCGTATTTAAGATGCCTCCTTTGATCCTCACATCATAACTAAAGGTAGATTTAAAATTATTTTATTTCAGTGATAAGTCTCGGACACTAATGTATAGATGAGGAAAATTGCCAAAGGTCCCACAGTGAGTTTGTACTAGGGCTGGATTCCAAAGTCTATGTGATCCCATGTCCTCGGTTACTTTGATGATAACCTGCTACCTTTCCCACCCTCCACCCAGAACACCTTCCATTTGTACATATTTGAGATCCCAGATTCCAGCTATTTCCTATATATTGACCCCAAATGACCTCTGAGATACTACTCCACAGCTCATTTGCCTTAAGAGCTAGAAGCTGGGTCCTAACTCCTCGGTTGGGTCCTAAACATCATCACTGTTTATACATCCTGACCGTGGCTTAGAGAGTACCATACAATTCAGTTCAGCAGGTCATTGTTAGGCCTATGCCAAGCACTAGAATCCAAAAGAAGCATTGACAACTGCTTCCAACAGGCCTTGTGGATGTAAAGAGAGAAGAGCTTAGCAGGGCTTGGAATACCACAGAAGGATCAGAGCCAGTAGCACCAAGGCTGCCCAGACAGTGGTGCATGTTGTAGGCTGCCTCTAAGATGGCCCCCAATGTGGAATCCCCTTTCCCTGAGTGGGATCTGGATTTAATGACTCACTTCTAACGAACAGAACACAGCAGTAGTGATAGTATGTCGAGGTTAGGTTATAAAAAGATTGCTGTTCCACTGGGGTATGAGAACAACAGGCTTTGGTGAAGCAGAAGAAGGACTGAAAATGATGTCCAGGTTTTAGACTTGAACGGATGTGGGATCATTCACTAAGATGCTGAAAATTAGATTAAAAATCCGTTTAAGAAGCAAAAAAAATTTTTTTGAAGGAGAAATTTACTGTGAGTTCTTTTCAGTATGTTCTAGAAAGAATTGTGTGTGTTTCTATGTGTGAAAGCATCTTCAAGGCACATAGCTCCCTTCCCATGTTCAGTACTCACACCTGATCAAATTTAATACAACTGGTTGAATGCTATCTTGGAGAAAAGGATGAAAGCATCTAAGACAACCAAATCAATTTGCTTTTCAAAAGTGGTACCAGGAGTTAGAGCTATAGTACAGCAAATTAAGGATCTAGCCCTATCTCTATGGTGGCGTGGCTTTGATACCCAGAGCAGTGGGTTAAGAATCAGGGGTTGCGACAGCTATGGCCTAGGTCACAGCTGAGGCTCTGATTCGATACCTGGCTGGGAAACTTCCATATGACTGTGGGTGTTCAATAAATAAATGAATAAATCAATTAAATTGGTGCTATGACATTGGTACTAAACAAAGCCAATAGCTCTTGAGAGCACTGAAGAGAAAAGCCCACCAGGATCCTGCTTTGGCAGGGCTATAAACAGATCTTAAGAGTGCCAGTTCTTGTCTTATATCTAGGTCTTTAATCCATTTTGATGGGAAGGCAAATTGGTGCAGCCACTGTGGAAAACAGTATGGATATTCCTTAGAAAACTCAAAATAGAATTACCATTTGATCCAGCAATCCCACTCCTGGGCGTCTATCCAGAGAAAACCATGACTCAGAAAGACACATGTACTCCAATATTCATTGCAGCATTCTATACAATAGCCAAGTCATGGAAACAATCTAAATGCCCAATGACAGAGAAGTGGATAGGGAAGATGTGGTACATATAATACACAATGGAATATTACTCAGCCATTAAAAGAAATGAAATAACAGCATTTATAGCAACATGGATGGACCTAGAAATTATCATGCGAAGTGAAGTCAGTTAGACAATGAGACACCAACATCAAATGCTACCACTTACATGTGGAATCTAAAAAAAGGACACAATGAACTTCTTTGCAGAACAGATACTGACTCACAGACTTTGGAAAACTTATGGTTTCCAAATGAGACAAGCTGAGGGGTGGGGGGGATGCACTGAGGGTTTGGGATGGAAATGCTATCAAATTTGGTTGTGATGATTTTTGTACACCTATAATTGTAAAAACATTCATTAATTTAAAAAAATAAATTAAAAATTAAAGAAAAAAAGAATGCCAGTTCTCCAACGTTCAGTACAGATGCAGGTACAGCCTCAGTCCTGACAACATAAAATCAGAGAGCACAATGACGGTAACTGAGCTCCCCAGAGAAAATGCCAGTCCTGGGAAGATATCTAACCACAGCCAGGATGCGGGTGTGTTATGAGCCTCACCACAGGGCCTGTCTCACCCCCACCCCCAAAATCATGCTCAACAGCCTTGAAGGGGCCAGGGAGCCAGGCTGAGAGACCATCCAGAGCAACCGCTGACTACCATGGGGTGTCTGTCACCAGCCCGTGGACAGCCCAGACCCATCTGAGGTTTCAGGATAAAATGGGCAGGGACGTTAGGGGATTTGGACTGGTTGCCTTCAGTCTACACACACCAGAGCTCCAGGCCGAGACTCACCAACCTGAGCCGGCCATGGTGAAGAGGCAGGCTGCTGCTGAACAGAGTCAGAAGGAAAATGTTCTTAATCATGACTTTGGATTTCAGTGTAAGGTTTGAGATATCCATAGGTTTGAGATATCCATATGACATCTAAATAAAAATGTCTGCTAAGCATGTTGGATTTAGGTCTGGAGCTCAGAAAACAATTTGGGGATTGAATATAAATCTGAATTTTCATAAGAAGAAAAAAAAATCTCCTAGGAATTCCTCATCTACCTGTGGATACCACAGGGGATCATGCGCTTATACCCTTCTCTCAATGCAACACCATGTGGGCTGGGTGTGGGTGGTCCACACTTGCCCAAACACACCCAGGTGTGCGCAAGTGCGCGCGCACACACACACACACACACACAAACATTATGCCCGTTCCTATGGGTGTAACCACCCATATATACACGTGCTGCCATGGGAACATGGGCACAGAATACGTAGCTGGTTCCCCTCATATATATTTTCAAACCAGTGTTTCTTTGGTGATGTCTTTTTTAGTCTCCTTGTTTCCCCGACTACAGGTTGAGAGTGATGACAAGCCTCTGGGTGCTTTTAGTAGGTCTTTCTCTACTGAACATGGTGGCTGAATGACTGTATTTCTAGTCTGATTTATAGTCTAGTCTATTGTAATAATTATATCATTCATCTATTTGCAACCAATCTCAGAATATGTTTGCATAAGGTACTACCCTGCCTGAGAATTAAGAAGCTTGGATCTTAAGCTCCTTTCCTACTTTCAAGGGCTGCTGTTGCCCCATCCCTCTCTGCCCAGACCTTCTCTGACACCTCTGTTCCAGACCCAGGTGCTATTTCTGACCTCTGTGCTTTGTTCATGTGAAGTCCTAATGTGAGGTTCTAATCCAGTTCCTAACTAACTCCCTATGCTATTTTGAGCAAGTTATTAAAACTCTTTCAGCCTGTTTCTTTGTTCACTATAAAGAGGCTCCATTGTGCTCACCTCAGCAGCATACATACTAAAACTGGAATGACACAGAGAAGATTAGCATGGATTCTATGCAAGGATGATACACAAATTCATTAAACATTCCATATTTCTGTCCAATGTCAGATGAATAAAGATGTTATATATAGATATGTAATGGAATATTACTAAGCTATTAAAAAGAATGGAATAATGCCATTTACAGCAACACGGATAGACCCAGAGTTGATCATACTAAATGAAATAAGCCAGACAAAGATAAATATATGATAAAACTTATGACAATCTTGTCCTATCTTATCATATAATATCATTATCACAATCTTAAAAAAAAGATACAAATGAACTTATTTACAACACAGAAATAGACTCACAGACATAGAAAACAAACTTAAGGTTACCAAAGCAGGAAGCAGGGGGAGAGACAAATTAGGAGTTTGGGATTAACATATGCATACTACTATATATATAATAATTAACTGACAAGGACCTACTATATAGCACAGGGAACTATACTCAGTATTTTATAATAACTTGTAAGGGAAAAGAGTCTGAATAAGAATTATACATACATGCATATACATGTATTATTAAGAACATAAGAATATGGGAGTTCCCTTTGTTTCCAACCCAGGCCTCACTCAATACGCTGGGGATGCAGCATTGCTACAAGCTGTGGCATAGGGGACACAGCTTGGATCTGGCGTTGTTGTGGTGTCAGCTCTGATTGGATCCCCAGCCTGGGAACTTTCAAATGCCATGGGTGTAGCCCTAAAAAGACAAAAAAAGGAAAAAAAGAATGTAAGAAAAAAATACATATATATTCTATGTTGTACAATTGAAACTAACACAGAATTGTAAATCAACTATACTTCAATAAAAAATTGATATTAACAACAACAACAAAAAAGAGGTTCCATTGGCCACTGGAGCAACCATTTACTTTCCTAAGTATTTCACACATGTTTTCTCAAATCCTAATATCTATTTAAGGCAATATTATTGCTCCCATTGAAGAAACTGAGACTGAAAGAGGCCAAATAAATTGCCCAAAGATACATAGCTAGTGAGGAACAAAGAGGGAATTACAAACTGTGAAAGGAAAATCCCTCATTTTCCTCTACTCACTTCTGTGACTAGCTATGTGGGTTTTTACCCCTACACCATACAATTCTTCAAAACAGTGGTGCACCCTGCAATTTGAACTGGTTCTGTCGCTATCCACCTGGGGTTAACATTCAGATCCCACAAGGGCTCTGTCCCACGAACTGCTCCTCACTTCAGACACCAGTTGCATGTCCCTGGTTGTCACCTACACTTCTAATCTACTGACTGTTAATCAGGTTCTCATGATCCCCTCCATGGGTTTGATATTTGCTAGAATGGATCCTAGAACCCAAGGAAACACTTAAATTTATCAGTTTATTTTCTTATAAACAATATAAATATCCAGATCAATAGATACACAGCACAAGGTCCAGAAGGGTCCCAAGCACAGGAGTTTCTGTCACTGTAGAGTTGGGGTATAGCATGTGGAAACATTCATCAACCAGGAAGCTTTCTGAACCTCATACTTTAGGGACTTCTTTGGAGACTTCAAGACGTAGGCATGATTGGTGATTAATGCTACCTCCAGCCCTTCTCCCTTCACTGGAGGTTGTAAGGGTTGAGGATAAAAGTTGGTCCCCCCAGCAACCAGCCCCTCATCCTTAATAGCTTTCAAAAAACATGTCATTAAAACAAGCTAAGGTGTGGTTGAAAGGGCTTCTTACAAATAACAAAACACGCTTCCTTCACTTTTCTCTGCTCTTATCACTTAGGAAATTCCAAAGGTTCCAAGGGACCTTTGTGCTCAACACACATTTGATGCACAAATTCTTCAGTATGCCTCCTTTCAAGAATTGGAGCTCAATTCCTCTCCCTTTGAGTGTGGGTTGGACTTAGTGATTCTCTTCTAATGAACAAATAGAGCAAAAATGGGAGCATATAACTCCTGAGATGAGATCTAGGCATTAGAGCTTCCTCTTTGTCCTTTTTCTCTCCCAGGTCCCTAGCTCTGGGGAAAGCCAGCTGCCATGTTGTACCTGATGGAGAAATCCATGTGGCAAGAAACTGAGGCTTTCTGCCACCAGCCATGTGTGTGAACTGTCTTGAAAGTGCATCCTCCAACCTTATCCAAGCCTTCAAATGACTGTAGCCCAGCCAAATTGTGATTGCAGCCTCATGAGAGACCCAAAGCTGGACCTACCCAGCTAAGCTATGCTAGCATTCCTGAGAAACAGAGATTTTGAGTCATTTTAAGCTATATTTGGAGCCATTTGCACATAACAAATGACAGCTAATGGACAAGCCTAGCTACAAAATATCCCAAGTAATGTTTCACACACATAATCTCCTTTTTTCCTTACTCACGTTCCTTGACATGCATGACTCTGAAACTCTAGAAGGCTATGAGATGGAAGAAGTTAGAACCCCTGAATCACCTGGAGGAGAGGTACCCTAGAAAGCTGACCCTACCGTGTTAAACCACAGCCTTGGGGCCTGTGTGTTTCAGTAGCTGACGTTACTTATTCTGTTAATAATCCTCCTTTATACTTCTGCTAACACATATTGTTCTTTATCCCCTATGATGGAATTATTACTTTTTTGCATCTGGTCTACAAATTGCTTTCTTTTTCAAGTGAATAAATATCAAATGAGCGATTAGAAAATGCATATGCTTGGCATTATGTGATTTGCCAGCAAACCTCAATTAATTCTTACAATAACCCCCTAAAGTAGATCACGTTATTATTTTGATTTTTCAGATGTGGTCTGTGAAGATGAAAGAGGTTAAGTAACTTGCTCAAGATCCCACAGCCCAGAAGAAACAAACCTGACATGTGTTCAGATTTCCAGATTTGAGCTCTTAGCCACTTCGGTCTACTCCCTCCCAGAAGGTCTCTCCAGGGACACCCCCCACCACACACACACACACACACACACACACACACACACACACACACACACACTGTGCCCAACAAAGCCTCTTGCATACAGTTGTTGTTTAATTAATGTTTTCGGCTGCATGAATAAGTCAATAAGCAAATGGTAATATGTTAGGAGGAGAAATGTCATGAAAGTTCACAAATAATCAAAAACCTTTATTGTCTCGAGACATTTTTTTCCTCATACAAATGCTTCCTTTTACTTGTACGCCTCTGAACTTTAGGGTGTTAGTGCTGGGACACAGAAAGGGATTCATTCACTGTATGAAAGGCATGCTTTAGAGAATGCTAAGAAATCCTCCATAATGCTTTAACATTTCCAGATAAACAGCCCCAAGTGTTTCAGGACATCAAACACATTTGGGACTTTTCGGAAGAGCCAACTCACTAAGGAAAGTGGCTGAAATCCACAGGCACCTCTTGAGAAGGACAGTGAAGACTGAACCAATGGGCCCCTGCTACACCAGAAACCTGCATCCATTCAGGAACCTCAGCAGCGGGACAAAGGCCACATTGTTTCCTCCAGAACAATTCGATAGTGCAGTGGAAGAGTGGGTGCCCTGTGTACTAAGGAAAAAGGGCAGTAAATGAGTCCCTGGCACCACCACAACAGGTCAGCCTTAACAAAGATGAGACGGAGCTCCCTGCCAAAAACCTTGCAGTCTCAGTGAGCTTGCTCTGTGAGCACAAACTCTATCAAGTTTAAACTAAAACAGCTAAATTTCCAAAACATGCAGCCAGTGCACCATGAGAAGAAAAAGACTATCCCTTCCTACACAGGGCAGGTAATTAGTCAATAGCTTCAAACCCTTTTAATGAAAGCAGAGCCCAGGCCTTCCTTTCTGATTTGTTCTGAATCGGCATTAGTTTCAAGTCATCTTATTTCCACCTAAAGTTCAAACCTATGTTTATTCCAATTCTCCCAATGCAAAGTTTCAACTTTCCTTACTGTAAAGGTTTTTTTGTTTGTTTTTTTGTTTTCCCCTGAAATGAAAAACAATGAAAGCAGTAAGCTCTGGGGAGAGAAAGGGAGATTGAAATAGGAGAGGGATATTTGTTTTCTATTTTTGCCTTCTTGTATTCATTTCTCATTGTATACTTATTAATTTTATTTTATTAGAGTTCACATGAGAGTTAGGAGTCAGGATTATGACCATTTGGGTTTTCATTTTTCTATTACTGTTTCAAAAAAAAAAAAAATCAAATAGTATTCTTTGTAAGCTTTATAACTGCAAATCTCTGCCCTAAACGACACTTATTGTTTCTGTAAACAAAAGCCTTGCTTCTCAGAGAAAAGTCCATTCAATGTGTGTTTCTTAAAGTAGAGTATTATAGAATACCTTCACCAAAAAAAAAAAAAAGTAGGTTATTGGGTTTTCCTGTCATTTTAATATTGCTTAAAGTGGTATAACCACCTGTTACTCTTTTAAGTAAATTTATTGTTTCTAACTTGGGGTGATTTTTTCCCCCAGAGGACATTCTTCTAGATCTAGAAACATTTTTGGTTGTCATAACTAGGTGGGTGGGTCCTATCAGCAGCCAATGGATAGGGGCTGCTAACATTCCACAGGGCACAGAACAGTCTCCTCACGACAGAGAATTATCTGGTCCAAAATGCCAATGACGCCTAGGCTGAAAAACACTGATATAGACACGAAGACTCTATTGTATAACATGTAGAATTCACCCTAAAGCTGTGCTCACAGAATAACTGATTAGACTAGGGGTGGGGAGGATGGTGAGCTCTTATTTGTTTGGATGACACACCAAGTGTGAGGTTGTGGTTGGCCAGATTTAGGAGCAGCTGTTTGTGTCCATTCAAGGCACACAATACACGGACATACAAGGCACTTGATAAATGCTTTAAAATAGAACTGAATCTACCCTTTTTTCTTTATTCATTTATTTAACAAAAAATGTAGATAGTCTACACTATCAGGTAGACACAGCTTATAATAGAAATTGTCCTCCAAGTAGGAACACATCTGCTTTTGATAATAACAATAAAAAAAAAAAAGTACCCAGGTCATGTCAAAATACTACAATCAAGATTGTGGCTAGGGTATTTCTTTGGAGAATTGATATGAAATGAGAATGAAACTGACATGCTTCAATAGTTTATACATTAAATGTACATACAATTAATTTCCAGCATGACTGATTTTTGTCCTGCAGTCATTAAAAAGAAAACTCCTATCCCTTCAGAAATCCCAGATCCTCAAAGGACATCAATACAGGAGGCTAAAGAAGACTAAACAAACTAAGTAAGCGTTTACGCCTGGGACATGGACAGCAAGAGTTTCTGGTACTTTTGTTTTGTATTTCTGACTGGCCCCCACACTAACCAGTTATCTCAGAACAAGAGGTACTTCTGGACTTCCCTCCGCAGCTAGAATAGCCGGAAGGACATGACCATATGGTCCCTGGAACTGGACTTGGCTCCTCACTCTGAATGGAGTCATTAGGAAAGTTCGTGAACTATCCCTCCCTAAGCAATCATGTATCCACACTTAATTCTCCCCCATCAAAGTAAGCCTTGTAAAAACATCTCCCTTAAACTTAAAGAAACCCATCAGGATGAATTCTCTCAGAACTTATAATAGTTGTAGCATTATTGATCCATGAACAATTAAATTTTTGGAATTAGTGCCTAAGAACACAAGAGAAAACCCTGTACTTTTTCACAAGTCCCTGTAGAATATCTCATTCCAATAAAAGCAAGTTACTCTTTTTTTTTCTAAGATTTAGCAAAAGCACCATGTCTAACTATCCAAAGTAACCACTTAAGAGCTTTTGTTTACTTATGATTCAGAAATTTTTTTTCTAATAAAAAGTACAGCTACAATCTATTAAGATCAGAAAAATCTATTTGCAAAAAAATATATTGCCAATGTATTTTCTCCCATTTTTGGTTGCCTTCAAGGAAAACTGTAGGTAAGAAGAGCAGCATCAACACCAACTCAACTGGACCAAAACAAGAACTGACCCAGAGATGGCTGAACCCACTGAGCTGAGGTCAGAGCAGGTCCAGCCTGACCTCTCTGCTAGGCAGAAGTCTGTGAAGGATTCTGTCTGTCTCAGACAATCCCAGTTGCAACTGTTCCTGGTTGATCCTGCTTCCTACTACCCCCATGAGGCTTAGCTTGGAGCCCAGAACCAGTTCTGTAGGTGACCAAAGCTCTGGTCAGAGCCAAAGCCTCTATCATTCTCAAAGTTTGGGATGTCCTGGTCTGGCCTCGAAATAACCTAGATTGTTTTGGGCCAGAGCAGTGGATGCTGGGTCCAGGACCAGCCCAGGAGTCTTGGATCCACCTCATAGCTACTCAAATCAAAGGGCTTTGACTAGAACTAGAAAAATGATGGGGAAAGCAGCAAACCATCTGCCTGGCTGCATTCAACTCCTGGTCAGTCACAATAGGTGTTCAACCCCTGGTCCTGTGTAATCAATCAAAGACAACTGCTACTAAGAACTAAAAACCTGGGCAGGCTGTCTGGCTTTAAATCATGCCTTGTGTCACTCTGGAACTATGGAACAAGTTAAACCTCAGCATGCTGCTTTACTTTAACTCATTCCAGTTTCTCAGATGAGAACAAAAGAAACATCAGAAGTTATCCGTCAGCAGCGCAACAGGCTCCACGCTGGGCCAAGCACTATATTCTCACCCTTAACTCAGAATTTCCTTTCACTTACAGATTTAATGCAAACCTTGTGTTTGGTTAAATGGTGGCACATGTATTTATTTTTATTTAGTATGTGCTGTGCATTGTCCTAAGTGCTTTATAAACATGAATGTATTTATATCTATGTATTTATATATTTACACATACATTTATCATAAAATAAGGATGTACTTTTAAGTTTTATTTGTGACTGAATCTTTTTTTAATTTTTCATTACAGTTGATTTACAATTTGTGCCTATTTTAAAAAACATTTTTAGTTGAATATGTGGCCATTTTAAGAAAGTTTTATGAAGAAAAAGTGAATTATATCTCTGTCCTCCTCTAGATCCATTCTTCTGAAGTAACATCAATGGCAATGATGTAGAATAAGCCTACTGAGGGATTACGAACAAAACATTTTAAAGGAAATGAAGACTCAGAGCAAACCATTAGCATGAGATAAAGAGTAACATTCTCTCAAGTAAAGCAAAAAATTGAGAGAGAAGTGGAAAACAGGATAAAGGAAAAGATTTATGCTCCCAGCACTGAAAGAGGCTAAATGCACAGCTGAGCTGAATTTTTATTTATTTATTTATTTATTTAGGCCATGCCTGCAGCATGAATAAGTTCTGGGGCCAGGGATCAAACCCATGCCACAGCAGTGACAGTGCCAGATCCTTAACCCACTGAGACATCAGGAACTCCATGAGTTGAATTTTTACATTAATGTTGTTGAGTGAAGAATGAACCATAAGTCAGGAGACCTGAGAGGTGGGTAGAGGGGACAGTGTGAAATTGTAGGCCTCCCATAATTAATCTGTGAGTTTCTAATCGCACTGAGAGAGAATCTGATGGTTCTCTTAAACAGACATTTCCTCTCAAGAGTTTAGCCACATGTCCTTTTGAAAACAGTCTAGTTACCCCAAGCTACTATACACATAGGATCCCTGGGATTGCATATGAAGAGTCTCTCAATGCAAAAAGGAAATATCGTCCCTCTTCCCTGGAGAAAGGAATGGAGTGGCCCAAAAGGCAAATCCAGAAACAGTTTGCCCACTGAGACCCAGCAACTTCCAAGAATCTACTTTTTCCCCTGTGACATGTTCAGGGGGCATCTGGCTTGACCTTCAAGAAGGCTCTGAAGCCGAGGGAAGGGCATCTGGCTTGACCTTCAAGAAGGCTCTGAAGCCGAGGGAAGCTAACAGGTGCCCTGGAGAACAGGCTCTACAGTGGTCAGAGCCACCCTATCCTTTGTGGAACTAAAATGCAGCACAACATAATAGATAGGATTTTGAGTTGAGGGATTAACTGGAAAATAAGGGGTAATCAGGTCAGAAAAATACTATAAATCCTGCAGGAACATGATTTCAACCCTCAAAATAAAATGAAGGCATCAGGCTCCAAGGACTGCCTTTACAGCTGCAAAAATGTACCAGACTGAGTATCTTTTGTCTTTCAAGGAGAGGCAAACAAAGATCAAATGATGGAGGGGGTGGGAAGTGGGAATGTAGAAGTCCCTAGCTTGCTGACCTTGACATAGTCTGTGATTTGGAAGCTTTGATGTAGCACATAATAATCAGTCTCTCGGGCCTTTAAAAGTATGTGTTAACAGTTATTTCATATCTGCACAGAGAACTATTAACCTCTCCCCATACCTAATTAATAATCCATAATGAAGGCAGGTACCTTGACTTAAACTTCAAAGTGTGGGAAATAGTCACTGTCTAAGGCAGTGGTTTGGCACCCTGACTGCACATTGGAATCACCTGGGGAGTTTTAAAATATAGATACCTGGAATCCATCCTCTGAAATTCTGATTTAATTGTTCTGTGGTGAGGCTATTGCTTTTAGCACTTCCCCAGGAGATCTAAATGTGCAGGCAGCCATGAGAAACACAGGTGTGGGATCACCGGGATCCTAAGCCCTTCTAAACAACAATCCACTTCCTATGAGGTACACAAAGAGGAAAGCAGAACAAGTAACCCTTTACAAGCACCTGGGGCACCCAATCTCACTGCAGCGCTGTAGTGAGTTGGGCGGGAGCTAATGAAGAATGCTTTGGCACACTTCTGAATAGCCAACCACCAAAGTCAAATGAAGAGCTAACTCTTGCTCTCCATCCCCACGTCCAGTCTCCACACTCAAGCTGTTACCACTTCAACAAGAGGGACAGCCACATCCACCAGCAAGAACCAGAATTAACAGACATTTTTGCAATTCATATTTCAACCAAGAAAGATTAGTATCCCGAAATAAAAAGAAATGCAAATCAATAAGAAAAAGGCAACAACCCAATGGAAATGTGAGCAAAGGATACAAACAACTAATAAAAAAGAAGCCTTGAATGAACAATAAACATACAAAGAGATCTTCGAATTCTTTAGTAATCAGAGAAATGCCAATTTTCACCACAGAGATACCATTTCACACTCATCAAAATGATTAAAATCCAAAATTTTGGTAATAACAAAGCTTAGCAGGGATGTTGAGGAATAAGAACTTGGCTGTATTACTTGTTAGGGATGTAAATTTGCACAACAACTTAGAAGAGCAATTTTTCAATATCTGCTAAATAATAATGTAAAAGATGCTCATACCCTTCAAGAAATCAATATTCCTTTCAGATATTTGCTGCTCAGATGGATACAGAAGGAGATACACACAAGGGTGTGCACTGCAACCCTCTTTGTAAAGTAAATAGGTTGGCAGGGTTAATACCTTCCAACAGTAGAAACGAGTTATGGTTTCATCATCAGACAATGAAATCCTATACTCAGTTGAAATGGATAAATGACATCTACATATTTTAACACAGATTAATCTAAAAGATAATGTTGAATTAAAAGTGCAAGTTATAAAGTCATTTTCAGCACCATAGCCTTTATGTAAAATATTTAACACAGATACAATAATATAGATACTCATAAACAAACATGTAGAAAAGGTATTAAAACGTGAGCAGGAAAAAATGCACATGAACTATAAGAAAGTTATTACCTTTGGGAAGAGATGGTATCTCCTTGGTTGAGATGGGGAAGGCATTTCAACTGCAACTGAAACGTCTTTCTCCCTTTCTCCCTCCCTCCCTTCCTTCCTTTCTTCCTTCTTTTTATACCATTGTTCTTTTAATTTGAAGCAAATGTGGCCAAATGTTAATTTAAAAACCTGGGTCTAAGTAAATGTGTAGTTTTATCTGTATCTTATTGTACATTTGAAATATTTAGTAATGAACTTAAAAATATTTTCTCCTTTTATTATTTTCTCTTCTAATAATTAATTTTTTAAAAAACTTTCAAAGAAGAACAAAAAGAAACCACAAGCATCTCCTCCAGTAGGAGCTTTACTCTTCCTTTAATGCTGAGATGGTAAATCAGATGTAGTGGAGAAGTCTGCTCCTGGCTGACAGGACCCACCTGCTGAGGGGGGTGTAAAATTGGCGGGTCTCAGGTGGCCCATCCCACAGCCACCACACCAGGCTCATGCTGCATTATCAATGTCTTTTCAATAACTCCCACTTTGGAACGTGGGAGAGATTTCACCTAACTTCCAGAGTAAACACACGAAATCGGAGTGAAGGACTCTCCTCACTTCCATAACTGTTTTACGTGGCCAAATTACTTAAGTTGTATTTAACCTATATTTGATGTGTTTCAAATGCTCTGGCCCTTACAGAAGATTGGGTTATGAGTCACTGACGAACAAGTGGAGGGGATATTGGAAGCAGGTGGGGAACCAGTGCTGCGGAGCATGTGATGGATGAGGAAACCCAGACTGGAGAGGCAGGGGGGCTTCGCAGAGCCTGCACTGTGCCACTGCTGGAGCCAGGGCCCCACGCTCTTGACTCCCTGCCCAGGGCTCTGATACCCCAAGCTGCCCACGTGTTCTTTATATGGACAGGTGACACATTCTCAGAGGAGAAAACTAGAAAATGTTGAAACTACTTGCCTGTCTCTTTTTCTCTTCATGGTGTTGTTTTATCTCTACACTTGAAATTTACAGAAACTATGCTACTAAACATTTTAGGTAACCAGTTTATTTGAAGAAGGAAATAAAAGAAAATAGCTTTTTTTTTTTTTAAATCATTGCTTTCAGTCATGTCTGGTCAAATCCATTCCATTCTTTAGTGTCATTTTAGGCAGACATGATATTCCTGAGGTCACTTTTAGTTATTAAAAAATGTCCAAACTAATCTCATAAGGGATTCAGAACTCTTCTCTCATTCCCCAGGGTAGGCTTGGAGCGTATGTATATGCGTGTTGGGTCTGGGATGGGACTTGGCTCTGACACTACCAGCCCCTTGCTTCCCAGGCCCTAGCTTACCTGTTGAGGGTTTTGATTTTTCCCCCCTAGGGGTAGAATGGGAGCTAGAGCTGCCAGCCTACACCACAGCCACATCAACGTGGGATCCGAGCCACATCTGTGACATACACCATAGTTCATGGCAATGCCAGATCCTTAACCCACTGAGTGAGGCCAGGGGTCAAACTCCCATCTTCATGAATACTAGTCGGGTTCATTACCACTGAGCCACGATGGGAACTCCTGTTAGGGGCTTTTGAGAAAGGCAGGGGAAGCTTAAGAAATCTGGTTAATGGTCAAGAAGCTTAACCATTAAGATGGTTAGTGGTCCTCTGTTGGGAATGGGGGTTGCTGGTCTCACAGTTTTGTTGTGATTCTCTAAGAACTAGAGACCTCTGTTAATTTCAGGGACACTACGAGCCCATGTGGTGCCTTGGCCACTGAGAAATGGGTGCCTCCAGGAAATCTTCTGGGGTGATGGGAATGTTTTACACTTGTGCTTCTCTCCCCTAAAGCATCCACAGAAAGAGTCCAAATTCTTCGGTCAAGCCCGTCAAGGCCAAGGGGAGCACAGAGAGTGGATTGCTTGAGAACACTGGCTACACATGCATTGATTTTCCAGGTTCCTCTGCCACCCAAGCACACAGAAGCACTGAGCTGCCTTCCCTGACTCAGTGTAACTGCCAGAAACAGGCTGAGTCCCTCACAAACTCAGAGAAGGCTTGGCTTTTACCTGAGAGGAATCGTTCGAATCTATTAAACCATGGGCTGGCCATTTAATCCCATGAAAAATTTAGCAGCACCTGCCTCAGTGTTCTTTCAGTGGGGAGCTAGGGAAAGAGGGAAAGGAACAATGGGCCCCACCCATCCAGGTGGTAATGTCTAAAGGGGAAAGAGGAAGCATTCAAACCACTCATTCAAATAGCTCTTTTGTTCTTGTAGCGAGGAAAGAAAAGACTAGAAGGAAAGGAAGATGTGCCTGATCTAATAACAAAAAAAAATTTTTTTTTTCAAGAAAGAAGGTCACCAGGAAGTTAACTCTGGAGAAAGGGTAATGCCCTCATGTGACCACGTCTGCTCCCTGCAGCTTGCCTGTCCCACTGACTTGTCTGCAGGCTTAGATAGTGATTCTGAGGCTGACCTGTGTTTTAGGCTTCTCCATACTAAGGGGACTGTGAGCAGTCAACCTCTGAAAGGATGCTGTCCTTAAAAAGAGTGCCAACAGAGTTCCCTCTGTGGCATAACAGCATCAGTGGCATCATGGGAGCGCTAGGATGCAGGTTTGATCCCCAGCCTGGCACAGTGTGTTAAAGATCTGGCATTGCTGCAGCTGCAGCTTAGATTACGTCTGTGCCTCTCCCTGGCCCAGGCGCTCCATATGCCACGGGGTAGCCAAAAAAAAAAAAAAAAGAGTGTCATCCTTGGGGGGGATAAATTAGGAGTTTAGGATTAACATATACACACTACTATATGTAAAATAGATAACCAAGGACCTTCTGTATAGAACAGGAAACTATATTCAATATTTTGTAATAACCTAAAAGGGAAAAGAATCTGAATAACTAAACCACTTTGCTGTATACCCGAAAATAATGTAACAGACATCGTAAATCAACTGTATTTCAATATAAAAAAATTTTTTTTAAATAAGCGATCACTATCCATAACAAATGGCAGGTCTTTTGGCTCTTTGGACTTTGTTCAGAGACCTTCCATTCTGAATGAAAACCTGCCACATTTCAGTCCCTTTTAGTTGAGAGAACTTAAGCAGTTAAAGCTCTCTTTCTTATGAGCTCTTTTTAAAAATTTTGTTTTTAGGCTCAAAATTTTCAAACCTTAGAAAGGTCATCATATGTATCTCTGGATAGATATTAATGTGAATTATGTAGATCCTGGTAAAAACCATGGAATACTTTAAGTACTATAATCCATATTTTAATATTACCTCAGTATTTTATGTTGCTGAGATGTTTCATAATCAATATGCATTCTGTGCTTGAAAGATGTTACAAGTTCACACTGTTAAGGAGTTACAGAACTGACACACAATCAATATACATTGCACTTGCACCTTGTAAATGGAGAGGCCTAGCTCTGTCAAACCCTGAAAATAACATTCTGAGGGTAATGCAGGATATCCAGGGAGAGGTTTTTTTTTAATAGGGTCAATAAGAGGTCTATTTTTTTTTTTTTACCTATTAAAACGTGTATTTATTTTTTCCCCTTAGTTTAAATTTTCAAGGCATTAACTTCCCTTTCAAATGTAGAGTCATTACTTACATTTTATGTCATTCATGTTAGTTAAAATTCTCCTCTTAAAATACTATCAAAAAAAACAAACTATAATGTTCTCCGGCTTTCTGTTCAAGTTGCAAGGAGAAACCTGGTTCACAATCCGGAGAGGAAAGGATGAATCACAATTATCTCAGAAGAGAAGAGCACATGGACCTGAAATATTTATAACATGAGCAGGTCAAGGATAAGTGCACTTAGGGTGATTGTATGTAAGCCATTAACAGGAGGCACAGCCTAATGATTTACAGAAAAAGTGACAGATGCAAATAACATAAGCCTCTCTAGCTAAATATACATCTTCCAAATGTCCCTGTAAACATTGCAGAACATGTGTTATTAGCAGTTATCACAGTGATGGTTTTAAAGAACTGCCACATCCCTTTGCAGAAGTGAGTGGCTGGTTCATTACCAATATGGATATGACTCAAGGCTCTGGTTTCCCATTAGAGAGAGAGACAGACAAGAATTCCGGGAACCCAATCAGAAACCCTCCATTGGAACCCCCAAGCTGCTAAAAATGCGATGATACTGGCAGATCATGTAGCAGGCTCCATCCCCGCACCTTATCCCTTCGGATGGTTTAGCATAGGCATCTTCTCTAGAGATAGTGAGAACTGACCCATCAGTGCTGATCAATAGGGAACTTTCCTTCAGAGGGAGTTTTAAAGCAGAGAAACCCCTTGCTTTTCCCTCCTGTGTATCCCTCTCCTAAGTCAGAGGGATGCCGATGAAGACCTCAGGGTCCTTTCAGCTGGAGCTTTTATTTCTCTGGCTACTAGAAACCCCTCAGTGGGAGTATGAACCCGAATAGGAACCATGAGGTTGCGGGTTCGATCTCTGGCCTCGCTCAGTGGGTTAAGGATCCGGCATTGCTATGAGCTGTGGTGTAGATCCCAGATGAGGCTCAGATCTGGCGTTGCCCTGGGCTGTGGTGTAGGTCGGCAACTATAGCTCTGATTAGATCTCTAGCCTGGGAACCTCCATATGCCGCAAGTGTGGCCCTAAAAACCAAAAAAAAAAAAAAAAAAAAAAAAAGCAAAAAAAGAAAAGAAAAGAAAGAAACCCCTCAGTGAATATTCCTTTTTCACTGAGGGAACTTCATATGCTTTTAGTACTCTTATTCTACTCAGGTGTCTATTAATTTTCTCTACATCTTTCTATATTTTGAGTAATTTATATTTCTGGGTTTTTAGTTTTTTTATGATTTTTATTTTTCCATTATAGTTGATTTACTGTGTTCTGTCAATTTCTACTGTACAGAAAAGTGATCCAGTCATACATACATATACGTGTGTATATATATATATATATATTCTTTTTCTCACATTATCCTCCAGCATGTTCCATCACAAGTGACTAGATATAGTTCCCTGTGCTATACAGCCTGATCTCATTGCTTATCCACTCCAAATGCAACATGGGCTTTTAGTTTTTAATATGTTCCATTTCAGACTCTTTTTCTCATGTAAAATGAAAATGCTCCCATTTTCCCAGCCTCAATGAATTGATCTGGATATCTGACTGTAAAGCACATTCAGTTTTCCATCCAGAAACACAAGTGAGATACTAATATGTTTACAGTCTACTCAGCACCTTTTTCCTTCTCTGTGGTAAATGGGCATTGTGTCGATTTAGCTAAGCTTGGATTGCATTTCCCAGAAATCTCCTCCTTACACAGTTGGCTTGGGTTCGAAGAGAAATTTCATTTGTGATTCAGAAGGCAGAAGTGTAGCAACCATATTCTTTCTGTGCTCAAAAGGTTGCTGCTGGCACAGGGTGTGTTGCCCCTCACACGTGTCATCAATTTGCTGGTTCCACAAGTTGGTGTGGGGCAGTGGTATGGCCCTCGGGATTCCACCAAGTCTCTCATGTCAACTTCTCTGCCTCCAGGGCCAGGTCCACTCTTCTCCGTGGGAAAGAGGTAGCAGCTTATCCTGCAGGTCACCTGTACCCTGGAGTTGGAGGCTTATAGGTAGAGAGTCCAGTCCGAAGTCCAGCCATCCTTGAGGTTTCCACCTCACCCTCACATGTTCCAGTGTGTCTGTGTTTCCCTTACTTAACACCCATATTTTCTTCCCAGTTGCCTGCCTGTGAACTTCAAGTGCCAGTAGCAGAGGCAGAAGTAAAGCCTCGCAGAAATGGTTTAACTAGCTCCCACAATTGAATAAGGTCAACTCCCTAAAATAAATCCCTTATTATTATGTCATCCACCCCGAGTGATTGTGCTTCTCTGATAAAAGCTTGATGTATACACTAACGTCACTTGGTTGGGTGCATTTTTGCGAATAAAGGAAAAAGGACTCGCTACAATTGTTAAGGTCAAGGTTATGTGTTCCTCAGCCTCACCTGGATGGGAAGTCCTCAGTCTCACTTAAACATTTTTATTTGGGTCAAAGGCCTGGAATTTGAATCAACAGTGTCATCAGCTTCTGCTCTAGTACTCAGAGCATTTTAAGGGTTTTTTCAGTAACTCTACTTAGTGAACAGCCCTAGAATGGGTTAGTGGAGCACTGAGTGGCCACGGCATAACCTTCACTTTGGGGAGTGTCCTGCTGCTGATCTTCCATTGGAGATGGGTAGTTCAGGACAGCCCAAGGCCCTCTGATATGCCCAGTAAGCCCCTCCACATTACAGGATGTGTTAAGAAAAGGACTTTTCAAGGAAAACAGCAATATTCTTGAGTAGCCCGGCAGTGATAATTTATTTGACTCTTCTACATGGGTGGGTCTGTTGACTTTAAATGATATGTTTTAAATTATGAGAGTTGCCCCAAAGCCACAAAAATACATTTTGGTTATATGCATGTTTATGCACAGAGAGTTGGTGGGATCCGGAAAAGCCTTTAGGAAATTCTCAGTATTGTTCCCAGGGCTGAACTTTCTTGAATATAATGTCTTTTTGTTTTGTTTTGTTTTGTTTAACATGAGAGTTTCTTTTGGATTCAACTTAGGTATATGGGTCATGACTTGTACAAGATCTCAAATAACCCCAAACTTAGATGAATAAGAGCAGTTTCCAAACACAGCTGCTTGACAATTAAGATTGCCAATGTTCTTTTTTTGAAGGAAAGGAAAGGATATTTTCAGATATCTGTTTTCTTTCCTCTGGAATTTGTTTTTCACTCAATTCAAGAATAAAGACTTATTTTTTGTTAACTCCAAATATCCATCTTTGAAGTAATTTGGGGGAGGCTTTACTGCTGTAATCATCTTTAGAGTGTAGCTAAATTATACTGGATTCATTTTGCATAAATTCAAGCCAAAAGACTAAAATCATATTGTACTTAGTGGAATAAGTCAGATAGAGAAAGCCAAATACTGTATCACATGTAGAATCTAAAACATAACACAAATGAAAGTATATGTACAACAGAAACAGACTCATAGATATAGAAAACAAACTTGTGGTTACCAAAGGGCGAGAGGGAAGGCGAGAGGCAAGTTAGGGGTATGGGATTAACAGATACAAACTACTACATACAAAATAGATAAGCAACAAGGATATACTGTACAGCACAGGGAATTATAGCCAGTATCTTGTAATAACCTAAAATGGAGTATAATCTGTAAAAATACTGAATCACTATGCTATATACCTGAAATTAATAAAACGTAATTCAACTATACTTTGATGAAAACATAAATAAAGTAAAACAAAATAAAATGGCTTATGGTATTGAAAAAAAAGACTAAAATTAGTCTAGCTTAGCCTACACATGTTCAACTCTATGATCCTGACAGGAAAAAGTTCATAGGCATGGAAGCCAGACGTTACTCAAATAAAGAGGACTACATCTTCTGCTTCTATCTTCCATATCCAATTTTTCTAATGCGAATCATTAAAAACTTGAGTGTCCCCAGGTTATATCAGGCTGAGGGTTCACTGGAGTTCATGCCTTTAGGGATACTAGGGTGTTCAGACATATGACCTACTTTTTTCTTTTTTTTTGTCTTTTTGCCTTATCTAGAGCCGCACCCGCGGCATATGGAGGTTCCCAGGCTAGGGGTCTAACAGGAGCTGTAGCTGCCAGCCTACGCCACAGCCACAGCAATGCGGGATCCGAGCCGTGTCTGCAACCTACACCACAGCTCATGGCAACGCCGGATCCTTAACCCACTGAGCAAGGCCAGGGATCAAACCCGCAACCTCATGGTTCTTAGTCAGATTCGTTAACCACTGAGCCATGACGGGAACTCCCATATGACCCACTTTTTACCCAGCTGAATTCAATAAAAATTAAGAGCTAGACACAGATGTTAGAAAAATTAAAATCAAAATTATCAACTTTGCTACCATACAATCCTGCAATCCCACTCCTGGGCATACATCCAAAGAAAACCATAATTCAAAAAGACACATTCACCCCAATGTTCACTACAGCACTATTTACAATAGCCAAGACATGGAAGCAACCTAAGTGTCGACAGATGAATGGACAAAGAGGATGGTAATGTAACAAGCTAACTGTTTTCTTTCTCAGCCCCAACATATACACAGTGGAATATTACTCAGTCATAAAAAGATTTAAATAATGTTATTTGTCGTAACATGGATGGAACTAAATATATCATACTAAGTAAGTCAGATAAAAACATATCATCTGATATCGCTTATGTGTGGGATCTAAAAAACTGATACAAATGAACTTATATACAAAACAGAAATAGAGTTACAGACATAGAAGACAAACTTACTGTTATCAAAGGGAGAAGAGAATGGGATAAATTAGGAAACTGGGATTAACCTATATATACACTACTGTATATAAAATAAGTAAAAAACAAGGATCTACTGTATAGCACAGGGAACTACACTCAATATTTTGTAATAACTTATAAGGGAAAGGAATCAGGAAAAAAAAGACATATTTAGATGTATAACTGAATCACTTTGCTGTATACTTGAAACTTACACAACATTGTAAATCAACAATACTGCAATTAAAATTTTTAAATAAAACTACTTTAAAACAATCAAAACCAAAACGAAACAAATCACCCAAATCATTAGCTTTGTTACTGAGAAACTCTGAGTTAGAGGACACAGCTGAGTTGTACAATAGAAGGCTTGTTCCATGCTGCCCCATCACAGGCACAGCTGGATAACCTCAGTCCTTGAGCACAGGGTCAAAGACTGTCCACTAAGTTTCCTGCACAAGCAGGAACAGATGAGTCAGGAGACCCCCAAGGGGAAGAGGGAGGAAAGGAATGAGCTGAGCATGCCCAATTCCTCCAAAACTCCCAACAGAGAAGGCACTACTTCTTTCAGGAGAAGAATAGGGCGGAGGGCAGGGAGAGAGACCAAGATGTTGTTCTAGGGAGTTTCCTCCACTTGGACACTGCTGCCCTTCCTGGGCTCTCCTTCTGTCTCCTACCAGGTTCTACCACGGCTTCTGGAGTCCTCCAGGGGCCCAAAGTGTCCCAGCGATCTTTAGCAAAACAGGAGAGAATGTATCAAATAGATACATATTTTTATACTTTAGTGACAGCACCCTGCTAACAGAATCCCAGTTTTTCTCAGGTTGGCAATATGACAAGCTGGTTCTTCCTCAGCCCCTTTGCCTCAAGGGATGGCCAAGTAATATAATTTGGGCCAAAGACTTATAAACAGAAGTCTCCTGAATTTTTCTGTGAAATACTTTGCTTTTCAGTTTTAAATATATATATATATTTTAGGAGTATGCTCCCCTCACACTCCTTTCTTCCTGCTTGAATTAGAAATGATAGATTTACAGCCATCTTGTGATCATGAAGAGTCAAAGATGAAGAGTGAAAATGGGCACATTAAGGACGGTGCAACAGATATAATAGAAAGAGACGAGTAGACAGGTGGTACTGTCGATCAGCTGAGCTAAATAAGTATCAACTTACTTCGGGGTCTCTTGCTATGTAGGAAAATAAAATCAAAATAGAAAGACGTTTGTATAAGACACTTTGAGGTAGGTTTTCTGTTACTTGCAGACAACTGCAATCTGAACTGAGAGCAACTCTGTTTCCCCAGGCAGCTTTGGGAGGGAACTTCATGAAGTGGTAAAGGATGGCAGAGGCTCCTCACCCCCTCTCTCCCTCTACCCCTCAGCCAGCCAGACCATCCAAACCAACACCAGATACCACAGGACTGAAACATGTTGTGGCCACTTCACCTCTACCCCATCCTCATGTAATAACACTGTGGGGCAGACCCAATCTCTTCACTCATATCACCTACGTGCGATTCAAATTCCACTCTCACTGCTGCCTATACCAAGCACCACCCGCTGACAATAATCACAGAGTCCATCCTCCTGGCTTTCTTGTTTAATCTAAGGGTTCTTTAACCTGAACATCATCTACCATTTAGAAAAAAAAAAAATAGGTTAAGTTAGAATTGTGTTTCTAATAAAGCTATTTTGTCACAGTCTCCAGCTTTGAGGCAATTTCCCTCTCAGCAAACCCCCAAAACCGGATTTGTACTGAGTAGAGACAGAGGCTGAGCTGAAAAGACTACTGATACTAGATCAACAAGAAATCATATTATCACCCCCTAGTTTGTCCATCCTCAAATCCAGGGGCTTTGTCTTACAAAATGAGCAGTATTCTATGCTAGTGAAAGAAGTCAGAGGATGCAGGGCAGGACAAAAACCACCACCATATAGCACCCTAATAGGCTGCTTCCTGATACATACAAACTTGGAAAAGATTACAAACCAAAGAAGTGTCTGGTTGCTTGTTTTAATTTAATCAGAGATCTAAAGTAATATTTTCTTCTTCCAGGAAATATTAACAGATCCAGGGAAGCTTGCAACAGATAAGTACTTATCGGATTACTGGAGTTTCAGTTCCTTCTGTAGGAGTATAACGTTCTTCAAATTAATCTGTATATTTGTTGTCATGTATCCTGTCACTTTGTGACTTCTGTACACTTAGCTCTGTGTGCCAATAAGTTTTATTATTGTCTGGCTGCATCAATGAGAATGCAGTGAGCTTCAAGTAACCACGTGAGGTGGTTCAAGCCACAAGGACATTTACTGTTTATTTATCAAGTCTTGAGGCAGTCTGCCCTTAAGTTTGTTCAGTGACTTGGTGATATTCCAGGTAACATCACACACCAAGGCTCTTCCTATCATCCCACCTTGCCTGCCTCCAAGAGTTGGTGATAGTTAAAAATGGCTGCCAGAGCTTTCAGAATCAGTCCTCATAAGCAAAAAGGACAGAGTAAGAAGACAAAGGTAAAAAGGATTTTCTTTATGTGTCTCACTTCTTTAACAAAGAAGAAATTTTTGCAGCAACACTCCAACAGCCTTCCCCTTGTATTTCATTGGCCAGGAATGGTTCACACTGGGTGCAAAGGCGGCTGAGAAATCCAACGTGTTTTTTTCAGCCTTGTGTGTAGGAGATAGCCAGAAACGAAGGCCACTGGGAACAGCTGCTAAGTAGCGCACAAACATCTGCCACAGAGTATAAACTTTCAGAGATCACCAATTCCATATTTTTATTTACTCTCTGTGTCCTTTTGTAATAAAACAAAAAATCTAAACAATGATAGCAGTAAATATATTCAAATGGTACTTTGAAAAAATAAAAATATATAATTCTGTCCCTGTTCCATTTCATAATTCCATCCCTGTTACAAGATTTCTTTTTTGTATATTGTTTTCCACTCATTATCCATAATCTATGTTCATAAATATTTTTACCTGCCTACAAACTAATTTTGTATTTTCTCATTTAATATCACTTAATTATCTTCCTATTTTTTCTATTTATTGTCCATTAAATTTTAATAGAAAAATAATTTTTATTAAGACAAATATCACAATTTACTTAACTATTTCTCTATTATTGAACTCAATTGATTTTCTATTTTTTGGCTAAAATAGATTATACTACAATAATATCTTTGTGTGTGAAAGTTTTCTGTGCTAGTAGATTATTTTAAGTGCAAAAAAACCCCACAAAACCATGAGTATATAAGGTATGGCATAGTGACAATAGTTAACACTACTGTATTGCAAATTTGAAAGTTGCTAAGAGAGTAAATGTTGAGTTCTCGTCACATGAAGAAAAAAATTTAACTATATATGGTAACAGACATTAACTAGACTTACTGTAGTGATCATTCTGCAATATATACAAATATGGAATTGTTATGTTGTAGGCCTGAGACTAATATAATATTATATGTCAATTTTACCTCAAAAAAAGCTATGAATATTTTTATAACTTTAAAAATATTGTCATACTCTCATACAATCAGAATGACTGTTGCAGTTTAAAATACTACTGCTGATATTTATATATATGTAAATTTCACCCCAACCTCACTAGCATGGTGCTATCATTATTCAGATGCTTTTTTGTTTGTTTGCTGATTCACCAGCTATAAAATGTTACATTATATTTTATTTCCATTATTTTCCTTTTTCCTAGTAAGAAGACCTAAGGACTAAATCAGCCAAGGAGGATCTTATATGACTGTAGCTGGGGCAAGGTAGTTTCTTATCCAGAGCTAAGTTAAACCAACATGCTAATAATATTTTGAAAAGTATCTCTGAAAAGTACGAGAGAGAGATTTTGTCTGATTTTTATTTTCTGCCTTGTTTTTTTTCTAATTATAAATTGAATAGGTATACTTCGATAATGAGTGCAAAGCAATGACAATTATTATTTTACTTTCAATGAGTGGAACTTTGACAGTACTGGCATAGGTGTGTAAGTACAGGGTCAAACAGGCCATCAGAACATGGAGAACCTGAGACAGGAATACACAGATGGATGTTCAGCCAAGGCTCGGGGAATCCACGGATGCAAGAGCATGGAACAGCGTGTAAATGAAGCAGACAGGAAGCTAGAAACAAGGGCTTAGGGGCAGCTGCTTCTCATGAGCCCCGAAGCAAGGCAGGAGACAGGCCAGATCTTGGACAGAGGAAGGAAGTGCAGATTGTATCTGATTACTGCCAAGAGGTCTCCTTACTGTTATTGTTTCTTCTTGAGTGAATTCTCTATTCGCATCCTAAACTATGCCTTAGTAACTATAATATTTATTCATTCATTCATTCCACACATATTTATTGAGCACTCGCTATATACCAAGCATTGATGTCAGTGCTGGGATACAGCATTAAACACAATAGACAAAGTCCCTAGCCAGTGAGGAAGGTTAACTGTCACAAAGAAATCCAAAGAAAAAAAAATCATTAAAAAAAATTTAAAAAATTGAACGTATATATGTATGTGTGACTGGATCACCTTGCTGTATAGTAGAATATTGACAGAACACTCTAAACCAGCTATGATTGAAAAAATAAAAATCATCAAAAAAAAAAAAAAGAAATACAAAGAAGACTAAGGGCATAGACAGTGTCTTGGAGAAGAGGGAACCGATCTCTCATACAGCAGATCTGAGAGGAGTTCTCTGTTAGGGTGACCTTTGAATAGCACCTGGATCAATTGAGGAAATAAGATACACATATCTGGGCGAGTGGTATTCCCAACTGAGAAAAGAGAAAGTAAAGAGGTCCTAAGACCTGAGCATACTGGGTGTGTTCAAAAAAGTACAAGTCCAGTGTGGCTGGTGGGTAAGCGAAAGAGAAAGTGGTAAGAGATGTGACTGGAGAGAAACCCAGAAGCCAGACCCCACAGGCTCTCACAGGTCAACATAAGAATTTGGGATTATGTTCCTAGTATGAGGAAAGCAGTTGGGTTTGCAAAGACCTATATCTTAAAGGAACCACAAATTGCTGTTTGGAGGTTACACTGGGGGCAGGGGATGCTGGAGGTGAGTGAAACCTAAAAGACTTATTGCAATAGTCTAGGTGAGAGGGGCTAGGGATTTGGACTAGGCTGGAGGTGGTGGGGCTAGTAAACAGCTGTTAGATTCTGGATAAGTGTTCAGGATAGAGCTGCCATAATTTGCTGCTGGATTAAATGTGGCATGTGAAAGAAAGGAGGAATCCAGTGTGGCTCCTAGTTTCTTGTCTAGGTGACCCTATAGTGCTTTGTACTGCATTTTGGAACACCGCAGGAAGGGGCAGGTTTGGAGGAGAAAATCCAAAGTTCAGATCTCCTAGGTTTGAGGTTAGGTATTCAAGTGAAGATGTTGAGTTGGCAATTGAATGTATTTATCTAGTGTTCAGGGCAGAAATTGGGATTGGAGGTTTAATTTTAGAATCATCAGATTTAGGTAGCATTTGAAACCAAGAGCCTGGATGAGATCACCAAAGGAGTGAGCACAGGTGGAGAAGAGAAGCAGCTCTTTGTCAAGTGAAGACTGGAAAAATGAGAAGAATCGAGCCAAGGTCACTAAGGACTGGCCAGGGAGGTGGGACAAGAACCAGATAGGTTCAGGGTCCTGGAAGTCAGATGAATAAATTGTTTCAAGAATTGTCTAAATTAACCCTGTCCAATGCTACAAGAGGTCTAGTAAGATGAAGACTAAGCATTGACCTGAAATTATGCTCTGGCACTGGTTAAACTCCCACCTGCCTAAAAAGCCACATAAGTCAATCCCAGCAACCATCTCTCCCTGGACTCTTACAAGTGACATGGACAGGATTTGAATCTGCCTTTAGGTAAGTAAGGACCAGTCAGCTGGTAGCTGGAAGTTCCACAAGTTGTTGTAATTCCTCATTAGAGATGAAGGCCAAAGTATTCCCAAGGTTATTCTGAGGATTAAATGGGTAATGAATGTAAAATTTGAGGCACAAGCTTTGGCACAGTGAAATCACTCAGTAATGTCAGTGTTAGTGATTACTGTAAACCTAGTGAGTCTCATTTAATTTTTAGCTCTCCTTTCAGGCTGTTGCTTAGCAGTGTTCCAAAGATAAGCACTAAGTTTTCTGAAAATGATTGAAAATAATCACAATGCCTTAGAGCTGAAAGGACTACATAGATTAATTACTCCATTCTATTCTCTTGACAGATAGGAATACTGATATCCAATAAGATTAGGTTACTCTCTCAAGCTAACCTACTAAATGGTAGCAAGATTCAGACCAAAATATAGGTCTCCTAATGCCAAATCCTTTAGAATCAGAGTAAAGCTTATTATTTTTTTTTTTTGGTCTTTTGTTTTTTGGGGGGCCGCACCCAGGTCATATGGAGGTTCCCAGGCTAGGGGTCAAATCGGAGCTGTAGCTGCCGGCCTACACCACAGCCACAGCAACACTGGATCATTAACCAAATGAGCAAGGCCAGGGATAGAACCCACATCCTCATGGATACTAATGGGGTTTGTTAACTACTGAGCCATGACAGGAACTCCCCCTAGAAGTAGAATAAAGGTCTTAATTAGAGAATTGAACATTCCAGTCCAAGCGATCTATCTTAGACAACTGAAGCTTGTTCCTTTTAAAAACCACCAAAAACTTACTAACAATCATTATCATCATCATCACTAGATTAAAATCTTTTGCTTTCAATTAAAACATTTCTCCTGCACGATGGAATTATTTTAGTCTAGAAGATTTAAAATCTCAAAGTCAGCTTTTCTTGTTACCTCATTTCTTTACCACGTGCTTTAAGCTTTGAGCAATCCCTTTGACTTGTAACATCAGATGACAACTTCAGACATATTCTTATAATATTGTCAAATTGATCACTTGGTATTTTTGGAAAGACAGAAATCTAAGGAGTTAAGAATAGCAAGAAGCACATGATTCTGCATCTAAGAGCATCTGCGATTATAAGAGTACATTTATTTACAATACATATACATGTAGAATTGTAAATGTATTATTATGTAGATTTCAGTACACAACACAGATCTGAAACTCATGGAGAAATTAACCTTTTTTTTTTCCTCTCTTTTTAATTTTGGCCACACCCACAATATGCAGAAGTTCCGGGGCAAGGGATCGAGCCCACACTACCCCAGCAGCCCGAGCCACAGCAGTGACAACACTGGATCCTTAACTCACTGAGCCACCAGGGAATCTCAAGAAATTAATCTTAAATGAGTCTGTGTTATTTTCCTTTTAGCTTTTCAGAGTACACATACTCATATATATTTAGTTATTGAAATGATTTGTATCTCTGTAGCATTTCTCCATAGAAGAATTCTGAACGTCACTTCATTAAACACTCAAATATTCCCATGAGAGATAAGGAATCAGATGTTATTATTCCTATTCTAGAAATGAGAAAACTAACATCCCCAAATGTTAATATGCCCAGAGGATCTTTCCTTCTCACCAGGCAATCTTTGAGTCTCATCCAGGAGTCTGAATTTAGTCCTCAGAATTTTCAGCTGTTCCAGGAATAGACCCTGCCAGAAAATAAAGCCCACTGATTCCTGGTGCTAATAAATCCACCCTTGACTTATCCCATCACTGGTGACCACAGGCTCAGCCTCTGCCTGCCTCTAAGGTCACGGGGCCTCCTTTGCTACAACAATCGTGAATTCATCACGTCTCTATTACAAGTAAATTGCCAAGCACTTATATTTTGCCCAGCCTGAGCTGTACATCTCGAGAGTGGAGTAGCTGCTAACAGCTCACCAAAGGATTCCTTCTCTGGCTGTTTCAATTCTGGTGCCTGTGAGTGCTGAGAGACATCACTGGATGCTGGGCATGTGGGACCTCCTGGAGGGAGAGCTGACATCTGGATAATTACAGGGTGGTTAAAAGGATTAACGTTAAAGGAGGTAATGCAGGTGAAGTGCTTACAAAAGGGTCTTCCTCAGAGAAAATGTTCCACAGATTTTAGCGTTGTTAATGTATTTGTAGGTTAGCTGGTAGGATATGGGAAGAGCTAATATCATGGCTGCCATTTATGAAATTACACTGAAATCTCACAACGAGGTGACACGGTGATTACCATTCTCCCTGTTCCACACGTGAGAAAGTGGCAGACTTGGAATTTGGCAAAGGTTTCTCCGATTTTACCAAGCTTATCCATTCATTCATTCACAAATACTAACTAAGCTCCTGTGTTCTAGGCACTGAGCTAGGCAGAGAGGTAAACAAGGCAGACCTGGTCCCTGTCCTCACAGGACGTGGAGTGAAGGGAGGAGTAAGTTGGGTGAAACTCCAACGTGCACTCTCACTATTGCTCTGCCACCTTGAATGCAAACCTCTGCCTTTCTCTTCATCCTCCTAAAATAAATTCACTCTCTTAGGCCAGGAAGAAAGGATATTTTACTGAAAAATACATAAGGGAAAAAGTTTACACTTCACAATGCACAGAACTTCTCTCCAAAAGTCCCCCATAAACATCCTTATTTTTCCCACCACACCACTCCTTAATCTGCTTACCTGACCCCATTCTACCCCCGGTCTCCCAGGCATGGCCCAGGGTCTGCCCTGCAAGCCACTCTGTGGCTCTTCCTTCCTATGCAGACTACTTAAGTCTTACATCTCAAGTGTAAAGAAAAGGTCCTCTCATTAATAAGATGTCCCCTCCTTATAAGAAGCCAGGGGATTTGTTATAAAGAAATAAAAACACTATTTTTTCCTGTTAAAAAATACATTATTTTTTTTTTCTGGTCCCAGAAGTAAACAGGCAGATCTACTGTGATATGATCCTCTGTGTTAGAAGATCACATAAGAAGAACTCACGACTTGGACCTAGGGCAGCAGGGCAGGTGTCCTGGGAAAAGTGACATGTAAAGTATAGCGGATATTACGTCTGCCTTCTCAACATGCATTGTTCAACCCTCAGTAACTGCTCTGCCTTGGAGGTGGAGGCTGGGGAGTGGGTGGGTTACTCATGCCTCCTCCGTGAAGCCCACACACTTTGGGGGAATAATTCCAACACCCCTAACACAAGTCTAAGCTAAATAGTGTAATTTCATACCCCCAGCCACAGTTATTGGTTCAGAGGTGAGTAAGGACCTACGCTAAGCCAATAAAAAAAAGATGAAGAAAAAAAGAAGCGGGTGGGGGTGGGGGAAGGTCTAGAAAAGAAACACTGTCTTTTCTTTTAATGGACATATGTAAGGATGTGCATAGGCTTAATCAATACTGTGGGTCCTCTGATTACCACAAGGACCACCACCCTCAACAGGAAGACTATGTGGCCACTGCAGGGAGAAGTGCTAAAAGGAAATTAAAACCTTCATTACCTGGTAGAGCTGCCGAACTATCCTCAGTGATGTGAGCCTCTCTTGACTAACAGTTTGGCTTGAGTTTTCTGTTACCTACAATCAAATGCAATGTAACTGATACACTAGGTGAGACTGGATCAACAAGTAGGTTGGCGAGTCCCAGATCTACAACTTCATTTAAGTTCATTTAAATTAGGTAGTTTGATTTCAAGACAAAGACAGGACATCGTACAACCCTTTTAGGTACATAACATAATGAAAAAAGAGATCTGATTTATAAACACATACACACACACACACACACACAAAATCACACAAATTTCCAAATGTAAAATGGTTAGAAACTACATAATGTGACTTTTAAAAAGAAACCTTCAAAACCTTGTTAGAACATTTAAAAGATGATAATTCAAATAAATGAAGAAATAGAGCCAGTTGTAAGGTGAAAGGACTTAATATTAAAATGTCTGAACCAACAAATAGACTTGAGTTTAATTGAATTTATAGATTTAATACTATTCTGAGCTAAAGCCCAATAATTATTTCCAATCTACAAAATTATTCTAAAATGTGTGAATAAAGACAGTAAGAATACCATCAACAGAGAGTATGTAAAAGAAAAGCAATAAAAATTTCTATCAATATCAGCCATTAAAACCTACTATATAATAGAATAAGGATTAAAATAATATGCTAACTATATCATAGGTCAATGGAACCAAATAATTAGACCGAAAAAGGCCTAATAATTTACAGAAGTATTGTGTAGAATAAATTAAAATATACAAATTTTATATGCATACATACACATGTATATACATGTGTATATATATATATATTATATATATAAAACAAAATAGCTTCTTATATATTATATATATAAAACAAAAGGAGTGAAATAAGATGTGTGGCAAACACTGTTGGCTGTTCAGTGGTCTTTCTCAACCCTCTTTCTTCCTTGCTGTCTTCTACTACAGAAGTAGGAAGAATTACTTTCCCAGCCACCATTACAGCTAGATGATCATATGATGCAGTTCTAGCTAATGAGACATAAGTGAAAGTCTGCTGGAAGTTTCTGAGAATATTTTTATCTTCCTAATAAAAGGAACTGATGTAGTTCACATTGCCCTTCCCGCTTTGAATACAACATTCTACCTGCTTTAAATACAGACATGACAGCTTGAGGTTCAGCAGTGATCTTGGAACTGGAATGAGGTGGTAAACATAAGGGAAAGGCCAAGAGAATTTCAGCATCTCCAACCCCAACATAACCGAGACACTGAAATAATGTAGAAACCACTATACTAATCATGTTTTAAATTTTTTTCTGTATCTTGTGATGTTTTGGGACCTGAAAAATCTTGGCGGCCAGGGAGCAACTGCTCTCCCAGGGCAAACCAATAACTAAAGATAGTGAATAGCTTACTTGGGAAGTGCTCTTGTCAGAAAGAAGTCAACCATTCTATTTAACTCTCCCAGCCAGTATTTCCCTAAAGCATCTCAGGGTCACATATGAGGCAACTAGAGACCACACTTACAGCCCACAGTCTCCCAGGATTATTCAAAACAGCCAGTCCTAAACTGTTTACTCTGCCCTGCCTTGCCTTTCCTGCTGAAGCTGAAAAGACCTTGGCCTGGCTCCCACTTCTTACCAAAACCTAACATTTCTCCTGTGGTCCCATGGGGCATGTCATGCCTTCTTCAATCACGAAATGTAAGTAATAAATTCTTTTTTCAATGCCTTTCGTCACTCACTCACCTCTATAAATTAAAATCTCACAGGTACACCTCAGGGCAGTGAAGGGGACCAACCTCTGGACTTCTTGTAAAGTGAGAAGGATAAACCCCTATTTGTTTAAGCCACTGTTACTTGGGTTTCATTTTTTTTACAACAATCATAACTGATACAAGGAATATTTGACAAGAGGTATTAATAGTACCGATACTAGAAAAGAGGTAAGTAGTCAGTATACCCTGGATGGATTAATAAGTTAATTTTTCATTGAGAAAAGAACAGAATATTGAATAAGAGCTTTAGCAAATCTATGCAGAAGAAAATTTTTTCCTTAAAACTTTATGAGGAATTGTAAAGAAAGAAAAAGATAGGTAAATTCATATATAAATTTTAAACTTCTGTACAATAAAAAAGAAAAGACATAAACAAAACACAGAAAATGAAAAAATCTATGTATCATATGTGACAGACTATTGGGTCATAGATAAAATATAAAAGGAGCTTATTTAGATTTATTAGCTGTATTTCTTCACTTTAATAGATAAGTGGGCAAAGAACATCAACCAGCGACTCCCCCAAGGAGAAAAAGAAATAGTAAATGAACACCTGAGAAAATGTTTGGCCTGGTAGTCATCAAAGAAATGCAAATTAAAGCAACCTTGAAATGTCATTTGACACCTAGTAAATTAGCACTTTAAAAAATGATGGGCTGCCAAGGTGACAGTGATATTGGCATGCTCATTCATTTCATGTGGCACTGCAAATTAGTACTGCCTTTCAGAAAGCACTATGGCAACATGGACAAATACCTGTGACTTTTGACCCCGTAATTCCAGTTTTTGTAATCAGCACTAAAGAGAATAATTTGACAAGCAAAGAGACACACTCAACACTGTTCTTCAGAGTCTTGGTGATTCAATTAATTGAATTAGCATATATTTTACACTTTCCACCTGCCAAGCAGAGGCAAGAGGGAATCAGAAATTATTAAGACACTGTATCTGACCTCAGGGGGCTCGCAGTCTGGCAGAGGAGTCATGTAGGTAAATAAACACATCACTAAAGGGTTCAGTAAGTCCAGAAAGAAAAACACAGATACAGACAGCTGAGTTAGATTTTTATGACAGGTGTGTGGGGGGGTAGGTGAGCAGACAGAAGGTGGAGTTGAGAGAAGGATTACGAAGGGGACAAAGTGAAACTATAGTCAAAAAGGCACAGAAAGTTAAAACAGAGACAATGAGTAGTCCAGTAATATGGGAACCGAGATTCCAGGAGAAGTTTGTGGAAAACCATGATTTGTGGCAGAGTGGAAAAAGAACTTTTTTGCCCTTTTTTGACATCTGTGATAGCAAAAAATTGAACATTCTTAAATCACCAACATTGGAAATATCTCTTTATGAATTATGATATATGGTGGATCATTATTCTACCATAAGAATGAAAATTATGAAAAGTATATAAGATATTTAAAAACATTTACAATATGTAGATAAGATACCTGGTGGGGTGGGGTGGGGGTGGAGGAGCAGCAGCCTTAACAGCCTTTGGCTTTGCTCCACAAGTCACCTGTCCCCCTTTTCCCCTCCAATTTAAAAAAACTGAAATATAATTCACATACTATAAAATTCACCTCAACTCTACCAGTCAACGGTTGTCGTAGAAATCACCAGTAATTGCAGAACATTTTTGTCACGTGAAAAAGGAACCCATCATCAGTCCCTCCTCATTCCTCCCAGCCCTTGGAGAGCACTGATCTGCCTTCTGTGTCTATAGACGTTTCTCAGCTTGGCCTTTGAGAAGCCTTCCCAGCTCCTTCTGTCTGAACCCCTGGGGAAGCAGGGGCAACACCTACTTGAGCCCTGGCCCCAGTGTGGATAGTGACCCTCACCAGAGTGCAGCTGACTGAATGCAAGTGAACACCACCCTTTAAAGACTCAGAACACAAGGAAATTCAACATAGGCTCAAGTGAAACTTGAGACTGTGCTGCGAGGACAGGAGGGCTGCTCTGCAGGACTCTCAGGGTCCCCATCGTACCTGAAGGTCCTCCTCCCTGAGGTTAGCACCATCCTATTTCCCGCCCTCCAGCTTCTCTTTGATATCAAGAGCCAAGAGAGCAGGGCCAATGTGAGGAGGGCATGAGGAAGTTGGCAAAGGAAACCCGGGGATGCATTTTCATTTTTCCACTATGGCACTTGCAGGAGGCAAGGTTCCTGTGGTGGCTTGGCCTCTGGCTGCCTTCACCAAGGTCATTAACTCTCTTCCTCTCCAGTCTTACCTCCTGCAGGACACCATTATGCTCCTTTCTTAGGGACACTGAGTGTAAAAGCCTGGTTCATTGTGAAAATGACCACAGATGAGTTTCCTTGCAATTAGTGTTTGCCATGTTTTCCTGTCCAGTTAAAGAGGACACTGCATATTGGATGGTGATGTTTGACTTTTTTTGTTACCACAGCACATCTTTGTTGGTCTCAGGTGACAGAAGACCTTACTCACTCTTCAGACCAATAGCAGCAGGAATTTATCATCCTATTTCTCCCAACCTCCTGCTAACTGTGAAGCATAGGTAGTAATGAACCATAACATCGTGCTGAAGGGGCAGATACAGAGGCAGCCTGGTGACGTGTCAGGAGCACAGAGCGGGAAGAGGGTGGGCTTGGGTTTCACCTCCCTGGTCTCGGTTTCCTCATTGATAAAGTGAGGGTTGGAATAGAAAGACAACCAGCACTTGCCACTAAATTGAAATCCCACAGTTGCTCTGAATTAGTAAGAAGAGAACCAGGACTCATCGGTTAGTAGATGTCTGGTCTCAGGTCTCCTGGGAGAGAGAAAAGAAGGGGAGCAGAAAGCATGGAGGGGGCAAAAGACAAGAGAGAAGGGGACCTACGGAAAGGGAGAGGACGTTCAGGAGGTGATGGAAGGGAAGGGGGCAAGAGATGATACAGGACAGAAGGGAAGGGAAGAAGGGGATGCACACGTGGGGAGGGGGACAAAGGAGGGAGGGAGGGCAACAGGAGGGGATGAGAGGACAAAGGAAAGAAGGGATGGGGACAGCGGAGGAGAGGACAGATGGACAGGATGGGAGAAGAGAATGGAAGGGAGGGAACAGAAATGTGGAGTGGATGGACAGGAGGAGAGGAGATTGGTAAATGGGTAAGACTCATTGCAAAAAAAGGTGGGAAGGACAGAACTAACATCCCTGATGTCCTACTAGATGTCACTTCTCAAAACCACCTCCAAGGTAGGTGCTGCTATTGCTTTTTCACCAAGGAGGACCTGAAATTTCAGATTCCTCAGCATCCTCTTCCTGTATGCTGGAGGCATGCAACACCCCTCTCCCCCGGGAGATTTCAATGCAGTTAGACAGGCTTTGTGACAAGCTGGGATAAGGAATTTTAACTCTTACACTGAGTTAAGCATGATGCTGAAATTCAGACTCAGGTCTATTCAGTTCTGAGACCTTGTTCTCTCCCTAGGCTGAGAAAAGGAAACACAAATAGAGGTGTGGAAAGGTTTCAGAGTAGATACTTCACACATGCAATAAATAATGGAAATAATAAATCTCAATGAAATCAACCCTCAAAAAAAAAAAAAAAGAAAAAAGAAAAGGAAGGAAAGAGTAGGCTGAGTTAAGTAAAACCTATTCAATTCAAGGGTACAGATTTAAGATAAAGTCTCAGAGGCATTCCTGGGACAATAGACTTTTTCCATAATTAACATTCTCCCTCTGCACTGGGCTGGCAATAACTCTTACCGCCTTATTCTTTAATAGTGATCTTGATTTAATAATGATGCTTTTCATTTTATAACACGTTCATAACCTTTACAGCACTTTCACATTCATTATTCCTTTCAACCCTTAACATAATAATAACAACAATAATGGGCAGAAGGTCAAACAAAAATTCTGGAATAAGATCTCAGTTTGATTGCCGCTCCTATCACTTATGAGTTGTGTGACCATAGGCTGATTAATTAACCATTCTGAGCCTCAATGATCTCTCCTACCATATGGGATAATAAAAGTGTCTACCTCATAGGGTGTGGTGAGCATCCAAAGGATAACATATGTTAAATGTTGCTTAGCACAGAGCAGTGCTTAAGACAAGAATTATTTTTACACGTTTGTCAGAAAAATTATCTGACATTTGAAAATAGAGAAGATTACTGGGCTTTTTTTCGGTGCAATAATGGGGCTGATTTTCTATTGACTTTATAATTCTGCAGGTGCAGAGGCTAACTTGAAATTTTTTGTTTGGTGGAGATACAAATAATTTCTCTCTAGTACAGCAGATAAGCACAAAGATTACAGTTTATTGTCCTGTTGAACATTAACCAGTTTTGTATCTACCTTGACAATCTTATAATATTTTAATTAAATTGTATGCACACACACACACACCTCTAATGCTCTTGGGACCAGCTTAAACATCTTAACGTTCCCCTCAGTAAATAAAATCTTTGACATGTATTCATATATCTGCCTCCGAGAGATGATTTTACCCTTTTATATCGTAACATATAAGTTAATACAGGTAGGCCTGCCCCATTTACCTCAGAGCCTCTGAAACTCAGAGAGCTTTCAGCTTACCCAGAGTTAGGAGCAGTATTTCTCAATTCTATTCCCATATTTTTTTTGTTCTATCTTATGCCTTTGCCCATGTGATACAACAGATAGGATAATAACAATAATATTATTACAAGGCCTCCTCTTCTCTCAGACTTCAGCCATTTCCTGACTATCTTCACGGCTATCACTCAAAGGGGAATGTGAGAAACACCACGCGAAGCTGCTTTCGAAATGTTCTGCTTGGCTAAATGTTTTGCAAACCCATAGAGGAAAAGAACAGGCTTTAAATAAAGGTCTAGAAAAGGGATGAGGTAGGGAATCTGATAGTTCACTAACCTAGTTAATGGGAAGTCAAAGCTATTCTATGCAAAATAAATTTAATCCCTATTGATTAGCTGGAGGGAGACTGGGTTGATCTATCTTGGAATTTGAGCAGACTCAGAGTCTCTGAAAACTTTACATTCTCTGTTCTCAGTATGAGAGGAAAGTAAGCTTTCTGAAATTAGAAGGTTAATTAAGGGTGATCCCCCTCTCAGTGGCTTGAACTTGTCCTTAATACAGAAAGTAACCAAACCTAGCATGGTACTCAGAATTCAGAGGCCCAAGTGTTCTGGAAGCCCAGAGCAGCAAGCAGAGTAGAGAGGTAGGCAGGCGAGTGTGGAACCAGGGTTCATGTAAATGAAGCAATGCCTGAATCAAGAGAAAGAAGCTGTCTGTGCATTTATTACAACTGCAGATTTGTTAAAATTGCATAAATGGAGAGGGTTTGAGGTATGAAAAAAATTATACCATTTTGGCACAGGTGGCCCCTCATTTGTGCAATATTTTCATCTCTGAATTTCCCTGGATTTCCTCCTCTCCCTTTAGCTGCTGCTTCTCAGTCTCCTGCTTGTTTGCCCTTAATTACTCAATGTCAACTCACACGAGTCATTCCTTCCTTGGCCCTATCGTCTCACTCCTACCTGACTGAAAAGTCACACATGCATTGATGCTTCCTAAATATTATCTACAGCCTCAACCTCCTGCCTGAACTTAGAACTAATATATCCAGCTGTATATGTGGCTTCTCCAGTGGATGCCAATTCTCAGCTCAATATGTTCAGAACAGAGCTTTTGATTCTGTCCCCTCACACCACACCCCTGCCCCGCAAAAGAACACATCTAGGTCAGGGCCTTAGCAGGTGCTCCTCCTTGGTCCTGGAACACTCTTCTCCCAATCATTTCATGGAGCGCTCCTTGTTGTCATTCAGATCTCAGTCCAAACATCACTTCCTTCACAGAGCTGTCCCTGCCCCATCTGAAGCAGCCCCTCCCTCTCCAACACCACCTGACATTCCAGTAGTCATGGAAATAACCTAGCAACTGCTCCATAACCCCATAGCTGTCACTAGATGGAATTCTGTTACTTAAGTGTTGACTTGTTTCTTGTGACTCTCACTCTCACCCCACAGTTCTGCCCTCCACCCCAACAGAAAATGAGCCTCACTGGAGTTGCAACTCGTATGTCTTAGTCTCTGCTATTCCACCAACACTAGCCACTCAATAAATTGTTATCGAATGTATACATGCGTGCACAAATGAACCTCTTGAGGTCTGTTTTCCTGTAAAACCTGAGGGTAATTATCACAAAAAGCACGCATCATAACTGGGAAGGAAAAAGATACCAGTGCTGCCATGACCTTGAATTTCTAAATTGATTCGGGGTTAGTAAACGCCCTTGGGACAGTGAGGAGAGCAGAGGATGTGGGGGGAAGGGGTTGCAGGGAAAGGAGAGGGAGCAAATAGAAGAACACAGTATTTACTTTCCAGACTTTGAGATTCCAGTCATCCTTAAGTGTCCAGAAAACCTAAGAAGTTGACATCACCATTTTATATTTATTTTGCCAAGTAAAAATTTTAAGGGGGAAAAGTTGTCATCTACTGTCACCATCACCATCATGTCAAAAAATAAAGGGCACTTAATTTCCACAAAGTATAAAGGATGTAAACTTCACGATTTCTTCAAAAGAAATAAACTTGGTTTTATGTAAACTTTCTATATTGACTTTATTTCTCTCATCACTCTATGGTCCTTTGGAAACATCACCACTGACATTGTGGGGAACCAATGACTTAAAATGACTGTTCAAGGTTAATGGGCAATTACTGGGAAGTTCTCCAAGTCTGTACTTCTCAACATGTCTATGGCCAAGTAAAGCTCTCAGATAAATATTCTCTACTAAGGTATTCTAATGAGCAGGTGTCCTCCAAAACTTGGCGTTGAAATGTTACTTAGAATTTTTCTCATGCATTAACAAATGATAAGGCCAGTCATACCACAAAAAGGGTAAGAGATCTAAATATATAAATAAATGAATGTGTGTGTGTGTGCATGTGCACACGCACACACTCACGGGTGCACCAAGGAAGAAACCGGCAGCGGAGGAACAGAGTTATAAAATGTAAAAAAGATTGGTAGTACCTACTGAAAATAACAACCAAGACACCTAATGTATATCATGATTATGTTACATAAAATACAAAACAGGTACAAATAGCAAAGACAATTGAAAAAAAAAATGTTTAGTCTACTGGGGAAACGTAGAAACAAAACCTTGTGAGGCAGATGATATCTAGGGTTATTCACATTTACTGGTGAACCAATTTATTCAGGAATAACTCCTACATGAGAAGGAGAATATCTTTTGAAAACGGAAATGTGAATAATTTCCTCAGATGACTTACCTCATCTGAAAAGAGGAAAATCTGCTCGCAGAGAATAAGCAGAACGCAAATGGCAGCGAAGAGAAACAAACTATAAAGGGAGAAGGAGAGAAAGATTCAGACAAAGGGGGCATTAGCCAGCTTATATGTGAAAGGGGCAGGGGTGGCTGGGACATGTATCACAGCCCATTAGATGCCATTTTAAGAAATTAATAATTTAGGGCCCAGGGGTGGGGGCATCAGGTGACTGCAGTCATACATATAAGCAAATAACAATAAGGACTGAGTGTTCTGGCCATTTCATTGACCTACTGGCTCCTAGAGGGTAGTAAACAGGGACTCTGTGTCTGGCTCTCTAGATAAACAACAATAATAAGAGGAAACAATAATAAGAGGAATAATGGTTCCAGTTCGGACCTCTAGCTCTGCAGGGGGCAGCCCCATAATCCACTCAAGTCAAGAAGTAAGAAGACTCAATTAGCAGCTGTCTTCCCACCCCCCTCTGATGAGGAAAGGGAATAGAATTTTCTCCCACACACTCTTAAGCCATGGGGGTGTCTTCAGAGCTTCTGAACAGCAGTCAGGAAATGAGTCTGTTCAGTAAGTTGATACTGTGAACCACAGGTCCCCTGAAGAGCTTAAGCAGAAAATAATACTACTGGTTGGATTCAAATTCCCAATAAAACCAAAGCTATGCCTCCTACTATGTTCTAGTAGAAACTGTCGTATTTTAAACAAATCCTGTACAACATTTGCAATTTAGAATCAAATTCAAAATCTTATCTTTTGATGCAACAAGCAGTCAGATGTTTTACTTGCACTCAGGACGGGCAAAGAAATTTGCTATCAAGCTTCCTGGAGCAGAGAAGTTCCGCCCCACACTCTCCTCTGGGAAACATCTTGAAAACAAGATGGCTCCCAGACTGTCTGGTTTCCCTTAGTTACGGCAGGCAGAGCCCTTGGTGGGCTTAAATCCTGCATACCGTTAGAGACGTATTCCCCAGAAGAAGAGAATAAACCCGGGAACCTTAATTTATCTGAGTTTTAATAAAAGGTTGCAAAGACTCCTAACATTTTTCACTGTGAGATTCATCTCAGCTGAAGTCAGGTTAGTCTTTTACTCCTGAGGAGATTTTCTATGAAGAGGTGGGGGGAGCAGGAGAGAAGGAGCTGGAAGACCGGATTTAGTCTGCTTGTACCAGCAACCAGCTGTGCACTGGTGGTGGTCGTACCGTGTCACTTACCTTCTCTGCACTTTAATTTCCTTGGCTGGATAATTAAGAGTATTGATGATTTTTAAGGTCCTTTCTAGCTCCAGTATAATATGATTTTGATAGGAGACCATTGACTGAAACTCCCCACCTTGGCCAGGCGCCATAATTGCTGCCTGCAAGAGCTGTCTCACTGCAGGAGGCCCTGATAAAGACAAACTGGGAGGATGTGGGAGGGGCCCGTGGGAGGAAAGAGACAACCAACCTCCCAGAATCCTTGGCTGAAAGGAGCACACCACCAAGAAGGGCCCTGAGCCAGACCAAGTAAAGGCTGAGCAAGATGACTGGCCAGAGACAAACCAGAAACTAACCGCATTCCCATAAAACCTGAGACTGCAAGCCCCGTGGCAGAGCAGTTCTCCTGGGTTCCCTCACCCTGCTGTTCTCCGCCCAGTTGCCCCTTCCCAATAAAGTCTTTTGCTTCGTCAACACGTGAGTCTCCTCAGATAATTCATTTCTGAGTGTTAGGCAAGAGCCCATGCTCTGGCCTCGGAAGGGGTTCCGCTCCCTGCAACAACTTGACGTCCCTGCAACAACTCAGTGTAACTGGACACAGAGTTTGAATAGGTCTGCTGCCAAGACTAAACCGGTTATATCATTTAGTTATTGAAATGACCAAGATAACAGGATTAAAAAATGCTTAGCAGATCATTTCAGCAACCTTAACACTGACTGGCTTTTGATTGCTTAAAATAGCTTTTTATGATAGTTAAAATATCTTTAAAAATAAGGCTAAGCCATGAGATCATGCTGAATAGCACTGGGAACTATATCTAGTCACTTATGATGGAGCATGATGGAGGATAATGTGAGGAAAAAAGAATTAATATATGTATGTGCGACTGGGTCACTTTGCTGTACAGCAGAAAATTGACAGAACACTGCAAACCAGCTATTATGGAATAAAATAAAGATCACTTAAAAAAAAATGCCCCCCCAAATAAATAAATAAGGCTAGCACTCTATTGCTCTCCATCTCATAATCTGACCTTGTTTATGGATATCTTGAGCCACATATCCCACAGGGCTATTTTGTAAACTCTCCTCCCTTTGTATCTATAGCACAATATTCTTGCTGCCTCCTGGATGCTGCTTCTTGTTTCCTGCTCACTCCTCTTTCCTGCTCACTGCTCAAATGTTACTTTCTTAGTACTCCTCAGAATTATTCCTCTCTTACTGTAGTTGCTTTCTTGGATGATTTCACCCTCAACCCCATAGTGTGTAGTAAATGTTAATAAACAGCACTTCCAGGGAGAATCAAAAAGCACAGATTTGTGGTGTTTGTTCATTTCTGTGGTGGTGTACATATTCTCATTACTGTTAATTCCAAGCTACCCATCATTGTGGAGTCAGGAACTGATGCACAAGATTAGCCCTTACCAGCTGTTTAAGCCAGCTCAAGCACACCACTGCACCGACTAATGCTATACCACCCACAGGCTGAAATTGTCCCCTCCCCTTCTCCCCTATCTCTCTCTGTCTCTGTCTGTCTGTCTGTCTCTCGTTTGTTTCAAACTCAAATATGCTTGAATGTCATATCTCCCCAACATCATCAAAGGCAAAATGGACACACAATCTTCCCATAAACCTCCTTCTGTATTCCCAGTTTCTTAAGGTAACCACAGATAAGAGTGATTTACCCAGCCTATGGGAAACATGCTAACCTTGACCTATTGTGTGAATGCATCTTTTGAGCAATAGAGTAAGACCAGGGGTGGGTGGGTGGATATGGAGTCTTTCCCAGTAGAGAATGGATGTTTCTGCTCAATCATCCTGTGAAGCAGTTTCTCTTGGAACAAGAAATAGGAGGTGGGGGTGCTTTGAACTGGAGAAGAGAACAATCAAGGGCCTGAGACCAGCTGAGTCTGAACCTCAGCTGCAGAGAAGCTTAGAGTTGTTCTACCAGCAGAGGAACAGCTTCTGTCACATGGAGGCAGCAAATGGTAACTCCAAGATTCTGATCTAGCAGCAATGTGGAGGCTGAAAAGCCAAGGTCAAAATAAGGGGTGAGAGACAACTAGAGATGCTGGACTGAGGCAGCAAACATGGACCAGTTAGTCCCTAGAGTGCACATCTCATTTCTGAGGCTGGAGGGGGATCCAAGGCAGCAGTACCCATAAGTTATCTGATCCCAAAGAGCAGACATCTCAAGGGCATTAACAGTAGCAGCAGCAATGAAGCAGTGAGATTAGAAGGTCAGAGGGGATGAACCCAAGGGACTTGTTCTGAAGCTCAACTGAGAGCCGCTCTAAGACATTGTCAGAAATAACAAACAAGACACTGACAGGAGCTGGTTTCCAGCAAGTTGTTCCAGGGCAGGCTCTGTGCACTAAGAATGTAGATAGACGAAGGATGGATAATTCTATGCAGGAGTCACAGGCTAGTGGGGCCAGGGTATTACTTCTGGATTACATTTCTTTCCATCTAAGTCAGACCTTTTACCCCAACACCTAAGCCTTAAAACCAGAAGTCATTCTGTATTAGCTGACCTACCAGGGCCAATCGGTCAGAAAGTACTCAGTTCCATCACCTGCATTTTCTTGAATCCATATTTGTCTTTGAGCTCATAGATATCGCTCCAACCCAGGCCTTCAGCCTTTCTCGTGGATTTCTCTGAGAGCCTCTCAATTAGTCTCCCCAGTTTCTGTCTCACTTCTTCCAGTCAGCCCACCTATCACGTTACTAAAGAGTGCTCTTCAGACAAAAACCTGTTCAAGTCACTCCTTCGCGAAAAATCCTTCGGGATGAAATCCAAAACCCTCGAGATATGGTATATGAGATCCTTCATGATCTTTCCCGACTTATCTCATTCTCTCCTCATATGTACAACACACAATCATCTGTATATGGGAGGATGCTTTAGGTCTTTTCCCTACCTTCTTTTTTATCTTAATGTGATTTTGAACTCTCATGCCTTTTATTTTTGGTGAGAATGTACATTGGTGCAGCCACTATGGAAAACAGTTCTCAAAAAATTAAAAATAGGAGGTCCCGCTGTGGCTCAGTTGGTTTAGAATCCAACTAGTGTCTGTAAGGATGTGTGTTCAATCCCTGGCCTCACTCAGTGGGTTAAGGATCTGGCGTTGCCACAGGCTACAGCTTAGGTCACTTGGATCCGACTGTGGCCATGCTGTAGGCTCCAGCTGTTGCTCTGATTTGATCCCTAGCCCAGGAACTTCCAAATGCTGCAGCTGTGGCCCTAAAAAGAAAAAGAAAAAAGAAAAGAAAAATTGAATTACATATGACTTAGGTATTTTATTCCAGGAATTTATCCAAAGAATGCAAAAACACTAACTTGAAAAGATATATGCACCCCTATATTTACTGCAGCATTATTTGTAATAGCCAAGATATGGAAACAATCTAGGTGTCCATCAGTGCATGAATGGATAAAGAAGATGTGACATAAATATATACCATAAAAGAGATGAAAGCTTGCCATTTGTGACAGCATGGATGGACCCTGAGGGTATTATGTTAGTGAAAAAAGTCAGACACAGAGAGACAAATGCTCTATGATTTCACTCATGTGAAATACAAACAAACAAACAAAAAATAAATGAACAAACCAAACCAAACTAAAACACGTAGATGCAGAGTACAAAGTAGTGGTTACCAGAGGGAAAGGGGTGGTGAGGGGGAGGGTGAAATAGGTAAAGGGGATGAACTGTATGGTGACAGTCAGAAACTAAATTTTTGGTGGTGAGTACACTGTAGTGTATTTAGAAGTAGAAATGTAAAGTTGTGCACATGAAACATAAAATGTCATAAACAAATACTACAATTTTTTTTTAATTGAAAAAAAATTAGGAGAGCAAAACTCTCATGCCTTGCTTCCATTATATCATTCTCTTTGGGTTTTCTTCTTACATCTCTACTTATTCCTTCTCACATTCTTCTTCCTCTGTTCATCCCTTAAATGGTGATTTTCCCCAGAGTTCTTTCCTCAGCTCTCTTTTCTCTCTTGCTGGAAAATGAAAGTCATTTCTGGGGCATCTGCTTCCACCTAATGCTTAAATCTTTGCCTCCAGATCGGCCTGTACTCAACACCTCCGCATTATGTCTCTTAACTATCTTAAACTCCATATGTTGAAACAGAGCTCTCACACCTTTGGATGGGTTTTCCTTCCTATGTTCTCTCCCTCGGTTTATGTCTGTTTGGAAGCTGTATCAGTTATTTACTGCTGCCTAACCAATCACCCTGAATTAGTGGCTTAATACAGCAGCTATTTATTACTGCTCTCAAGACTATGGGTCAGCTGGGAATTTCTGCTGACCTGAGCCAGACTCAGCTGATCCTGGCTGGGTTCTTTCATGTCTGGAGCCTCAGCTGGGACAACTGTGCTAACTGGGCCCATATAGTTTCTCATCCTCCACCAGGTTACCCCAGGTTTGCCCACATGGCAGATGGGTAGATCTCCAAGAGAGAAAGCAGAAACCGTTTAAGGCTTCTAGAAGCCTGAGATGGGAATGAACACAAGATCATTTTCACTGTATTCTACTGGCCAGAAGTCACAAAGCCAGCTCAGGCTCAAGGGATGGAGAAATACACAGCAGTTCTTGGTGGAAGAAAATGCAGAGAAAAATTCTAAGTGGTGTGGATACACAGAGTGATGGATAAGGGCAGTTATTTTTGCAGTCTACTGCAGAAGTAGTCCTGTTTACCTCCACAATGACAATGTGGTGGTGGGGGTGGTGATGGCAGCTAAGGTTTACTGAGTGCCTAGCACATACCTTGCTCTGAGCAAACGTCAAGGGGAAAAAATCCTGCACTGTATTCAAAGTCATTCATTAAAATCACTTTTGTTTTAGTTATAAGAAAATCTCAACTTTTTTGTCTTTTTAGGGCTGCACCTGAGCCACATGGAGGTTCCCAGGCTAGGGGTTGAATCGGAGCTGTAGCCGCTGGCCTATGCCACAGCCACAGCAACGTGGAATCTGAGCCATGTCTGCAACTTATACCTCAGCTCAGGGCAACACCAGATCCTTAACCCACTGAGCAAGGCCAGGGATCGAACCTGCGTCCTCATGGATGCTAGTCAGATTCATTTCTGCTGAACCACTACGGGAACTCTGAAAATCTCAACTTTATAATGAGAAGATGTAGAATATATGTACAGTTAGTCAACTTATTTCTAAGGATTAAATCAAAACAAAATGTTTGTCATGTAAGGGTACCTTTGATTTAGTAATCCCTTGTCATGGACCACACTAACTATGGCTTTAAAGACTCCCTGGTCTTTTCCCTATACTTTTCATCAGCTAAATATGGGCAAAGAAAACTGAAAGATGTACTCCTGTCATCATTTTCAATAAAAAAAAAATTTCATACTTTCTAAAACATGGCTTTTAGAAAGGGATACAAAATTTTCATGTATCTCATAAGTATAGGTATTCACAGAGAAAATAAAATAAATCAAGTGCTTAAGCTTTTAAAAAATGTTCTCATTTTGCAAGTTTAATAACAATAAACAAATTCATTTTAATAATAAATGGTAGCCTCTGATTTTAACTTTAAATCAAGTTTAAATCAAGTATATTTCGGGTTTATGTTAACTTTTTTTCAAATAGATACTTTTCATTATCTCATTTAATATCCACAGTAATTCTATAAGGAAGTTATTATTTTTATTAATTCCTTAATTTATAGTTGAGGTAACAGGAGTTTAGTATGGAAAAATATGTAGCTTAAGGGCACACAGCTAGTAAACGGTGGGGCAAGTGTTTGAATTCACACAGTCTGACTCCAAGGCCATTCTTAGGCAAAATGCTAAACTGGCACCTCCCTATCCTTACTCCCCAGATCTAACTGATATGCCATTTCTACCTCTTTCTCATTTTTTGACCGAACCCCTCTTATCCAACCCAGCTGATCCTGGTTTTTTTCAGGCTTTCTCAAACACTTGCCTAGATTATTTCTTTAGCTTTCTGATTAGCCTCCTTGTTGCTAGTCCTATAGCTAAAGCACAAATCTGATCGATCCCCTCTCTTCCTTAAAAGACTTTGAGGAATAACATACAAGTTAAAATTAGAATGAGGAGTTCCCATAATAGCGCAGCGGAAATGAATCCGACTAGGAACCGTGAGGCTGCGGGTTCGATCCCTGGCCTTGCTCAGTGGGTTAAGGATCTGGCGTTGCCGTGAGCTGTGGTGTAGGTCGCAGACGCGGCTCGGATCCCACATTGCTGTGGCATAGGCCACCAGCTGTAGCTCCGATTCGACCCCTAGCCTGGGAACCTCCATATGCCGTGGGTGTGGCCCTAAAAAGCAAAAAAAAAAAAAAAAAAAAAAAACAACTAGAATGTGATTCAACTACTCTATTAGTCAGCTTGGCTTACCATAACAAGATACCACAGACTGGGTAACTTAAACCACAGACATTTGTTTTCTTCCAGTGCTGGAAAGTGGAAGTTCAAGATCAAGGTTCCAGCAGGGATTGTTTCTAAAGAGAAACTCTCCCTAGATTGCAGACAGCTGCCTTCTCACTGTGTCTTCACATGGCTTTTCCTCTGTGTGTGTGGAAAGAAAGAGGTCTCTGGTATCTTCTTATAGGTCTCTTCTTATATGGTCACTGGTCCTATTAGATTAGAGCCCTACTCTTATGATCCCATTTAACCTTACTTACCTCTGTAAAGGTTCTAATTCCAAATACAGTCACATGGCGGGGGAGGAGAGAGGTTAGGGCTTTAACATAGGAATTTGGGGGGGGGGGCGTAAAATTAGTCCACAGCAACTACACATATACACACCGGAATGGCTAAAATGAAATGAACAAACAATATCAATTATTGGAAACAGGGACAGCTAGTACACTCATACACTGCTACAGGGGTTTAAAATTAGTCCAGTCACTTTGTAAAACTGGCAGAATCCTATAAAGATGAATATATACTGAGCTTATGACCCAGAGATTCCACTCCCTGGGTATTTTATCTATGGAAATGAACACACAGACTCACCAAAAGACATGTACAAGAATGTTCATAGCAGCACTATTTATAATAGCCTCCAACTGGAAAACACTCAAATATTGATACATAACAGAAAGGATAAATAAATTATGGCAAATTCACAAAATGGAAATGTTGTACAACCATGAGATTGAATGAACCACATCTCCATAGGACAAATGAACGGTACTCAGAAACGTAATGCTGGCTGGTAGAAGACACAGAAAAATGCATACAATTCCCCTTAAATAATGTTCAAAAATGGACAAAACAAATCTATTGTGTTAGAAGCCAGGCCAGTGGTCCCCCTTGGAGAGGGAAGTATTGACTGGAAGGGAAGAAGAGGGGGCTTTAGGGGCTCTGGTTACATTATGATCTAGTTTTTGGCTACACAGCTATGTTCACATCATAACAATTCACCCAGCTGAACATTTATCATATGTGCACGTTCCTGCATATATTTTATGCTTTAATAAAATTTTTCCTTAAAAAAAGACATATTCTGAAGACTCCATGTCAACCCGTACTAAAGTTTCAATACATTAGCCTGGCCTAAAGCCCATTGTGACTTGGTCCCAGGCCAACCTTTTCAGCCCTGTCCCTCTCCTGGCCTAAATGCCAGCTCAAACCAGCCTTCCCCCAAACCCACAACACATCACGTTCTTTCATGCTATCCCCCTGCTTGAATACCCTCCTCACTTTGGACACCTGGTTATCTCTTTTTTCAACTTTAAAAGTCAGCTCACACCTTGCTCTCCACCAGGAAATTTTTCCTCACCCTACTCATCCCAGGCTGAATTAGGAGTCCCTGCTCTGTCCAACCTCAACATTCCAGTACTTATACCCTTACTACCTCACACTGTCACTTTTGGTTTATACATGTATTTTCACTGTTGGACTATGAGCGTGATGATGTCAAGGACTGTGGTCTTTATCTCCGTATTCACAGTGCTCAGTGCACAGCAAACAGCCAATGAACAGCAAATGAATTAATAAAGGGATTAATGAAATTCAGCTTGCATCTTGATTTTGGTACAGAATTCTAAGAGAGAGAGTAAGAAAGAGAGGAACTCATCTGGCAGTACAGATTATAACTTGCCCCAAATTTAGTTTGCAATGAGCGCTTTGTTCCCCCTGAACATTAATGTCAGGAAAACCAAATACACATTTCTTAAAATACATAGTGGTAATACTGCCCATTCCCTAAAGACTGTTCAACTGTACAAAATGATTGCATTCCTCTGGAATATGGGTGAAGTGTTAATGTTCTCGGTTGGCTTGAAACTCAAGAAATTCCTCTAACATCTAGATTGGCCATGTTTCTTGGTGGATCTGCCAAAAATTCCTCAGATATCCCAGTCTGGGATTTATGGACTGAGAGGTTTATGATATTTTAGAGTGTAGAATAGGCTATTGTTTTACATATTAGACAAGTCAAATAAATGCAGCAAAATCTGTGATTGGGCTTGGAGCCCAAAAAGTGACCCAAGTTGACAGTAGTCAACTTGCATTTTCTGTGCAAGTTTTGAACAGTTTTAAACCAGGCAAAATGCTAAGCAATGATCATACTGAATTCTCTACCCTGTTCCCCCCTACTTTTAAGTTTGAGCATCAGGCATGGCTCCGCAATAGAAAAGGTATTAATTATGAGAGGTGGGCTGATGAGGATATCGCTATGATGATGATTCCTGGTAAATAAAGGTGCACAATGGGCAACAGAACAAGCATAGATGTGAAACCTGACCTCAAACTGCCTATTGTCCAAAAAAGTTTGCCCACTCTCTCTTCAGTGAGGACTTCTCACCTGCTCCACCCCAAGGATCTGAACTACAGGCTTATTTGTACTGTCCCTGACTTTACTCTCCCTTTTGAGCCACAGCTGATTGGACCAGACATGGATGCCTGACTCAGGCTGGACCAATCAGATGCTCTAGATTTGGAGCTGCGCTGCCCAGAGGACTTGCGGAGCTGCCTGCCCAGCTATTTCGGGTGCAAAGGAGTGGGGAAGCCAAGAAAAGTGGATCTCAGAGAGAAAGAAGAGATATAATAAACCATCGTGGCGGGATGGGGGTTGGCAAGAAGAAAGATCAGTTCCTGACACCTTTCCTATTTCTGATTCTAATCCTCTGGAAAGATCGAATGCATTCTCTGCCCAAGTCTGGTCGGTTCCTTATAACAAAATATCTTGTTTTTATTTATGCTGCTTTGGGTGGATTTCTGAGCTTCCAGGACTGGGACACGAGTGCTCTGGTATTTGGGTGATCTGTCTTCACTTCCCCAGTGCCTTTGGAAGAGGAGAGAGGGTTCAAACGAGCCCCGCCCTCTGGTATTGCACTGCAGCACTCGGGGTCCACCGCCACTGCCCACTAGAGTTTTAGCTCTGAGCCTAGCTAGGGCTTGCAAGCTGCTGGTTAGTCAGGGTGTTAATGTGGTTCTTAAAAATGCGGCATGACACCGTGAATGATGATATTTGAGCGTCAACAATACAAAATTAAGCCTGTGGAAAATCTGAATTATGATAACTAACACAGGAAACTGCATTTATGTATGGAAACTAAATTTAGAAGCCTAGACAGATTGACAGGATCCTCCCTAAATACATGTAAGTAACCCATGCCAGGTGCCAGGAAGTAACTGCAGTAGCAGGAACTGGCTAATCAAGCAGGCCCCTTGGCTGTCCTAAAGGGTAAAGAGAGAAATAGGGCTTTCTCTAGGTAAATTATTTTTTTCAGAAGTCTCTTCTTCCAGGGTAAGAGAGAAAAAACAGTTTTTGAAAGAATCATTTTCAAGGCGGTGCCTATTTTTTTCCTGCTTTGTGTCCATAAACAAGGAAAGGGTGTGGTCGGAACTTGGATTTGCAGGCTGTTTGTGCAGACTGGCCAGCTGCCAGAGGCAGCACCCAGTGGAAAAGGGGAAGTAAGAGTGGGTGAGGGGCAATCTCTGGGGCTCCTTCCCCCACCTCTGTGCCCCCCACTCTTAGGGTTCCCTCCTTTCCATGGTGTTCCTCTGCCACTTTGAGCACCAAACTGGAGTCAGAGGGATGACATTAATTGTGGTTCAGTAGGACAAGAACATTGGAGGAGGGAAGACGTGTTTAAAGCCCTGGTACGGTGCTTCTCTCAGATTCAGGCAAGAGGGCTCTCTGCCCTTTCTCATCTGTCAGTTGGGAGGATACAGATAGTACTTATCTTATAGGTTATTATCAGTTAATGGATTAAGAGTTTTAGAACAGCATCTGGTGTATAGTAAGTGCTATGTAAATGTTAGTAGTTGCTGCCGTTATTATCACTGCCCACTACCACCACCTGGATGATTGGATTAAAGGAATCAGCATATGCAGTGTGTAGGTCACAGTGAAACACGCCTCTGCCACATTTTGTAGTTACTTTGAGTCTTGCCTCATACTCCAGACTCATCCTATGATTTCAAAATCCCTACCAGACTTCTTAGGAAGTATGAAGCCTGTTCCTGTTTCCAACTGCGACTGTTGCTTGGGCCAAGTGTAATCTGATGAATACAAACTAAGAGTCCTGTCCTGGGATAACCCTTATTTTTGTCTGCAGAGAGCTTTGAGATCCACTCAGAAAGGTGCAAAACAAATCTTAAATCTCTGGGCAGAGAAGCGGTGGTGGCAGAGAGTGGAGAATGGGGGGAGGGATGTTGGCCCCTCTCCTGAGATCCACTGATTGCCACTCCTTGCTCTAGAAGAGTTTTTGAAGCCTTGTGCTTTGGCAGGCCCTTGGGGCTGGGCTGGGTTTGGGAATTAACTCGAAATATTAATTTGGTAAATATCTAGAGAGGGCTGATCTTCCGTAAGAGGAGACTTGATCGTATGGGAAGAACTTATAAAAGGGTTTCTTGCAGAAAGCTGCAAAAGGGTTTCGGATCCGCAAGGGCTGCGCAACACTGCCTACATAGAGCAGCTGCTCTGCCCAGCACCCAGGCAGCTCACTCGCTGTTTGCTTCAGTTTTGTAAGGGATCACTAACAGGCAGCTTAGGCACCAGTACGCTCCATGGAATGAAACTTACGAAGGCTACCAGAGAGGCCATTAGCAAAATATCAAGCCTCAAGCCCCCAGCTCCTCACCTTCAGCAGCATTCCCCTTCCTCCCCAAGGGTTCATTGCAAGCAGGTTCTTCTTGCATCCTCTGAGCTCTGTGGACACACTTTGTCTTAGGAACGTACTATTCCTTATTCATAGCAATACATGAGTAACTAAGAACAGCATAATACAGTTATATCTCTCTCAAATATTTTCATTTAAAAAAGGCCTATGAAAGCCCTAAGCCAAATAAATAAAGCAGTTTCAAACAGCAGTTAGCAGGTAGAGAGCGTTTTTATCAGGGTGGTTGTTCTGGGGAACCACAGGCCTATTCTAAAGTCCGTCTCATCTCAGGATCCTTTTATTCAGCCTGCTTTCTACCAGTGCTTTCAGGTATGACATTAAGGAATGACTCCACAAGGTCATTAGCATCACTGTGATTTGGGGCACAGTCATACAACTATTTCCCAAGCCTATGAGCAACGGCCAACAAATCCCTGTGGTCATGGTTTCCATGCAGTCTTTATTTGGAGTTCCCTTCACCTTAACGGTCAACAGCTTTGAGGTCTATGAACAGTCATAGAATGGTGCCTGGACCACTTTTTACTTGTGTTTAGTGGTTCTGACCACATACACATACACCTACATCACAGGAAAGGGACTATTCTAACATTGAGAAAAATGCTAGCATGAGGAAAGGCAGAAGCATGGTGTTGCCAATGAAGATCCTGCTTTGACTGGCTTGTTTTTAAGCTCCTGATTTGATGCAGGATGTAAATATGTAAGTGGATTTGCATGTTACACTGAACAAGTCCAGCAGTGAAATTATAAACATCCTTAAGAGATTTCTTAAAGGAAATAGTTGCTATGTGTGACTAGTAACCACTTTTTCAAGAGTGAAACATCTGAGCTTTTTAAATTCCTCCACAAAGTATGAAAAGCAAATGAAGTCATCATGGTACCATCACTCAAATCAGAAGGATGAGGGGTGCAGTCGTTTTTTGTTTTATCTTGTTTCCTTTTGTCTTTTCTTCTAACTGGTAAGGTGGTAGAGTAACATCACATGTGATTGTCAAAATTCAAAATCTCTAGAAATTCGAATCAACATGTATTTGATTGCTGACTGTTCCCCGTGCACTACAGGGTGTGTGTAAGCCTAGGGAGTAGGGAGACCATTGTACAGGTGTGTTATGGGTGTGTCCATGAAGCAACAGAATTATTTTTCTCAACATTCTGTTTATGAAGCCTCGTTTGTTGGACAGCTGCTGAGGAGTCCAACCAAAGCATATATAGTCTGTATGTTTCATCCATAAGACCTAATTTGAATGAATTTAACAGTAGCACAATTAGCCATATTCTATGCCAGCTCTTTTCTAGTCAAAAGACATCAGAGATATTGCTAGTTTATTTCCCATAAAGGAAAAGTTTTGATTCCATTCTGAATGTACCTTTATTTGTCGAGCGATTTCCTGTTTTTCCTTATCAAAATATTTCAGCTGGAGCCTAAATTGAGTAGGTTTTGGAGGTCCTATTCCAACCAAGTCAGATGAGTGTGTTTAAATACAGCTCTGAAGCATATCCATTCTGTTAGCAAGTAGAGCACTTACAACAAAATAAAAGGAAAAAATATTTTTATTCCAATGAGTATCGTCCATGGGAAAAAAGGCAGATGGAAAGAATAACAGTGATGAGACAAAATTAATATATCCGTATTATATAACAACCAAAAAAGCTGTCAAGTAACATTTCTATGTTTCCTTTTACAAGTAATGTGAATTTTTTTCTTTGAATATGCGTTTATGCTTGTGTGGATAGCAGTCAAGGCTTAAAGGCATAGACTAGATAATTAATTCTGCCCCTTTAAGGACGTTTTTACATATCTCTGCCCAGTGCTGATTATGTGTTGATTTCACACTCAGAAGCACACTAAGAGAGTTTTTTTTTATTTCCTTATTTCCTATTTCTTGGCTGTATATGTTGATTTCTCGATTTCCTATTTCTTGGCTGAGTTGGGGGCTGGGGGTGGACATCTTTGGCCCTCATGAACCACCTACATGTGTGAAATCAAATTGCAAGGAAATGTATTCCAAATCCCCCTGAGCAACATGCGAAACTGTTTTATTATTGGCGCCTGAATGTGTTTCAAAGTGTTGACAAACCCAGCTCTGAGCTATGAAAAATTGAAGAATTTTTTCCTCCTGTTTCTTTCTATTGAGGAGTCAATAATACCAAACAAGAAAGGACTGCATTATTTTTAGGGCAGAGGTGTGAGGGAAGCACTGAGAGGCAGGAGAGATCATCACGTGTCCTAAGTGGTGCTGGCAGTGATGTACATAGTGCATTCAGTTAACTAATATTTAATTTTTGTACCAGGCCCAGAGCCAGCAATCCAGTGGACTGGGATTGATGATTAAGGAGAATGTTGTAGGAGTTCCCGTCGTGGCTCAGTGGTTAACGAATCCAACTAGGAACCATGAGGTTGCGGGTTCGATCCCTGGCCTCACTCAGTGGGTTAAGGATCCGGCCTTGCCGTGAGCTGTGGTGTAGGTTGCAGACGCGGCTCGGATCCCGCGTTGCTGTGGCTGTGGTGAAGACCGGCAGCTACAGCTCCTGTTAGACCCCTAGCCTGGGAACCTCCACATGCTGCAGGTGTGGCCCTAGAAAAGGCAAAAAGACAAAAAAAAAAAGGAGAATGTTGTAAAACTGCTGAGCATAATTCATTATCACCAAATACAGGTGTCTCTGAAGCTGATAATCTTAATTCATAGGAAATGCAATGACATGGTCCAGGTTGTCAGAAAAGGAATTCAGCTTGGTTGGGATAGGAGAGACAAAACAAAAACAACAAAACTTGAGTCCATGAGTTCTTTCTGTTGGAAGATTTCTGAAGATTGAACTTAGGCCCGCAGTGGCCCTAACAGCGCAATCTACGGGCTGCCAGCAGAGCCACTGCGGAAGCAAACCCAGCTGTTCAGGTGGGAGAGAATTAAGTGGACAGAGTCTACCTCCTGAAGATGCTTTTCTTATCAGAGCTTCCTAAGACATTCTAGAGTGATAAGTTCTAAACTACGTCCAGCCATTGCAGGGGGATAAAAAGATTTGACCAGCTGTGGATGCCGGATTTAATTATCCACAGCCTATTTCCAGCCTCAGAACAATTTCTGCCTCCACCTATAACCCACTGCAGCCTAAGTTTGAAGGATCTTAATATAGTTCGTTTTAAAAAACACTTTCTAATTATATATACAGTGTACACATGTATGTCTATGAATACATAACATATTTTATTCACACTAAAGATTTAAATCAAGTGGGTGTTCTGGCTCTTTTCCCTATTATGGGAAGTTCAAAGAGAACTTAGGAATGTTCTTTGGTACATATTTCACAGGATATTTCTTAGGTCTCCCAATTAGCTGGACAAAAATAATTATTACATATACAAAAAAAAAAAAAAAAGTGGTAGGAGTTCCTACTATGGCATAATGGGATCACGGGGTCTCTGCAGCAGCAGGAACATGGTTTTGATTCCTGGACTGGTGCAGTGGTTAAGGATCTGGTGTTGTTGCATTGTGGCATAGGTCATAGCTCCCACTTGGATTCGATCCCTGGCCGGGGAACTTCCATATGCCATGAGACAGCCAAAAATCCCCCCAAATACCTAACTATTTTACTATAAAAATGAGTCACACAAATCAATAATAAAAAGATAAATAATTCTACAGGAAAAAAAGGTTACACACAGATAGTTCAGGAAGAGGATCAAAAACAGGAAATAAACATATAAAAATATACTTAACTTCGCTTATAGTTTAAAAATTCAAGTGATGATGAGATAGCAATTTCACTTCTAATTGTCAAAGATGAAAAAGAGTAGTATTGCCAGGGTAAGATGTGAGGAAAAAGTCACTCTCACACGTTGTTGATGAATGTTGTTGATGAATGTGACTGAAGTCATATTTTTTTAATTTTGGTTTTTAGGGCCACTCTTGTGGCATACAGAAGTTTCCAGGCTAGGGATCAAATCAGAGCTGCAGCTGCCACCCTACACCACAGCCAAAGAAACACAGGATCTGAGCCATGTCTGCGACCTACACCACAGCTCACGGCAATGCCAGATCCTTAACCCACTGAGCAAGGCCAGGGATTGAATCTGCATCATCATGGATACCCGTCGGGTTTGTAACCTGATGAGCCACAATGGGAACTCCTGATATCATGTTTTGTGGTGGCAAGTTTGCAATATCAAAGTTGATCCAGAAATTTTTCTCCTGGGAAGGTAACCTAGAAACACTTACATAAGTACACAAAGACAAATGTGCATGGATGATCATGACTGCGGCATAGTTCCTAATAGCAAAAACTGGAAACAAACCACTAAAAGAATGAGGTAGAAATATATGTACTCATACAGAAAGTGTTCTAAGATATAGCAGTAAGTACAAGGAGAAAGTTACAAAAATGACATAAAAATGGCACCTTTATATGCAAAGGAAAAAAATCTAATGATATGCAAAATGTAAATACTGGTTATTTCTGGGGCTGGCATTTTGTACCACCTTGCACTTCTCCATATATCTGTAATATTGATAGCATATTAAAGGTAAAATAAAAGTAGTTTTAAAAAATAACAGTATGAACATCACTGAAGAAATTTTTCTACCAAACATGTTAAATCTGAGTCTCAACATGAGGAAACAATCCCAAAAATTCAAATTGTGTTACTTTCTACAAAACAACCAGCTCAGACTCCTCAAATTTATCAATGTTATGAAAAATAGGAAGAGATTGTTCTAGATTAAGAATAACTAAAGAGAGCTGGTAACTAAATGCAATGTGTGATCTTTGAGTGGATACTGAATACATAAAAAAAATTATGATGGGTCTTTTAGGACCCAATTGCCTTGGTAAATCTAGGTGAAAGAATAGACTTCTAGAGCATATTTGGGGAAATACTGTAGAGGAAATGCCTCTTTAACTGAAATGTATTATGCCCTCCAGGCTAGATGGATCCCACGGGTACACTGTCTCATTGAATCTTGGTTATTTATAGGAAAGGAAGATGACTTCCTATTGTTGTTAAAACTCTAATTACTACTATTATTGCTTAAGGATACTAATATATTCAGTTCTAGAATGTCTTATCTCACATGGATCTCTAATTCATGCCTAGATGCCAACTAGGATTTATTATGAAGTTGAAGAATTTCTTTGCTGGAAGGTGTCTTTAGGTTACACAGACTCAACCCTCACGAGCTGACAGAGGAGCAAAAGGAACCAAGCTGGCTCATAGTCAGTTAAAAGGAAAACTAGGTTTGGAAATCTTGCCTTTGAATTTAGTAAAACACTAGCAATCTATTTAACCCTTGCTGAAACATCGACAAGGGACTAGGCATCATAATGGCCTGCTTTGAGATGGGCCCCTTCTGCAGGGGAACAGGCTTAAAACTTGGAGAGAAATTGCATGATAATCCTCAAGGTTCGGGCGGCGTTTTAGCACTTGTGATAACGCAGGCCGGCTGCCGAGTCCAAGCCGAACCCAGATGTGCCCTTTGCTTGACTTTTTATTACATAAGAAAGCACTAGGCGTTCAAGCCAACACTTTTTTCTCTCTTAAAAAAATTCAGAAAAGTGACTGCTTATAGAAGGTGGATAACAAAAGAGTCCTAAATCCTGTTATCTTCCTGATAAACATTTCCCTCCCAACATTCCCAGCGGGCCTCATCCCATCTGGTAGAATGACAGGATAGAGATTAAATCATTTTTCCTTTATGGAATGTTTGTATCTCCTTCTTGCCTGGGCTAAAACCCCAGATTTATCTCCTCTATTTTATATTTCCTTCTGAAAATAATCTTCCGACCTACATGGTGAATTTAAGAAAATTGGAAAGCCTGTCTCTATAAGATGATTTTCCTGACTGGCTCAGGTGCCAGCGGAATGTCCTATGATGGTGATGGTCAGAGTGTCATTTCAGGTAGTAGAGCAGGTATGGGGGCAGGTCAGGCAAAAGGCTCTAAAGGGCCCAGGGAGCACAAAGGTGAAGAATGTGAACTTTTATAGAGGTAACCCAAGTCAAAGGGCTGGAAGAACACGTGCAATGTCAAGTCAGGAGGCTACTGACATGGCTAAGACAAGGGTTTGGAACTGAATGGAAATGGGTTTGCAGGACAGAGTTCAGATCCAGGCAAGAGATTCTCCTGGAATACATTCCCAGATTCAAGTTGGCATGTGTGGATTGTCATTTGTGGCTGGTAGGGACTAGTGTCCAGAGGTGGCCAGGATCAGGTGGACACAGAAGAGCCACTGGTCAGTGAACAACAGTAAGAGCGCCAGGGTCTACGTTTGGGTCTGGAGTGAAAACTATATCCCCACATCCAGGGAGATCAGCAGGATGTGAAGTCAAGGATGAACACGTTGCTCCAATAATCCAGCTTGACAAATCAAGGGAAGAGGAAGAATACAACATGAAGCCAGGGATAGCAGGCAGCCAAGATGGCCAGTGGTGAAGGAGTGCCTACAGTGCTGGGGTGGGATGGGCTGGAGTGTTGCCAGGGTCAAAGAGTGGATGGTATAGCCACTCTTCATTCTGTTCCTGCTGCTCTGAATAGGAAGTGACTTGTGCCATTAAAAGTTCCACCAAAAATTTTGTTTACTCTGTTCCTTCAATTAACTGGAATTAGGAAGGAGAAAGGAAGTGTTTGCTTAATGGGGAAGAGTGTATTTGTGTTGATATGAAGTTTGAGTTAAAAAGAACTCCAGAATTTCAATCCTGTAAGCCTTCCTACTGAAATGTGCTAAGGCAGCAGGAATGGGGGAATACGGCCACAAGGACTGGACGTGATTAGCTTCAGTGAGTTCTCCAACTGATTTATTGGGGGTCTGTTGTTCAGGTCAAGGTGTTCTCTTTAGAAAAACTCTGTGAGAATGCAATCATTTGGGGGAGGGTGGGTAACATGTTAAAACTCAATCTTTAACAGCTCAGCTCAAAAACATTTATGCTTAAGCCTGGAGAGAAGGGAACAAGAATGCTTGGTCTCTAAGGAAGCTGACATTCCCAGCACAGAAGCCTGAGAACACAGGGTACCAACAGGGCAGGGCACAAAGGGAGGATGCTCCCTGGGGCTGCTCCAGAGCCTGTGCAGGGGAGGTAGAGAGTGGGGTCAGCTGATGGGATGCCAGAGACCTACTTTTGCCCTACCTTCTACCACAGTAGGACCACCTTCATCTGTTCTGCACATTGGCTTCCTGTGATTTTTCTTTCACTTGGCTTTAGATCACTTGAGAACCACCATCTTATACCAACAGCACTGTCCATGTTCTCAGCTCTGTATTATATGCCATCTTAGTTATTCATGTAGGATCCTCTTCTCAAAGAGCTTACCATCTCTCTGGAAATCCCCGTTTTTACCAAATGCCAAAAAGGAGAGAATATAGGGTAGCACTCAAGTGCTAAGTGTTAGCGGCTAGAAGTGGATCATAACTGCCGGTAAAAAGAGATCCTTGGGTTATGGAGGTGAGAGGCCAAGTCAAAAAGGTAGAGAAATTTACACCAAAAAAAAAAATGGCATTTGAGTTGAACCTTAAGGAAGAAGAGGATCTGGAAAAGTGGGAAGGGTATTCTAAGCCATGAGAACAGCATGAGCAAAAGAATAACGTTAGGAATGCTCAAGGCCAGTTTGGAAAATAGTAGATGGAGAAAACATATGGATGACAGACAGTGTTTTCCATTTTCTAAATTACTTATTCAGACTGTATCCTGAGCAAGAACAATTTCCTGTGGTTTATAAATAGGTCCCGGTTATTTTAGTAGAATGTAACGCTGATGATCATTCATGGAATGTTGCACTGAGACTTCAGTTTTCCAAGAGCCAGGAGAAAATGTATGAATGTGTAAGAAATGGTGCAGCACATGAAACATCATAATTACCATTGGTTCATCAAAACTATTACAAAGCTTATGCAGAAACTTAATGCTACTACCCAGGTAATTGTCTTTCCATCTCTTTTACCTTCCTGGATTTGTTCCTGATTTACCATGCAAAGTGCCAAAGACTTCAGATGGCATGTACCTCTGGATATGAAAGAACAAGAATAGAAATTGGGAGATTTAAAAAAACAAGGACAAAAGATGAAGTCATTTGTCTGAGCTCACAGGGAGGGTGGTGTCAAGGTTACAATTCAGGACATCCATCTCAAGTTTCCTTTCACGCAAGATTCCTACCCTAACACAGAACTCCTACCCACCTCCATAACTAAGTAGTCACCAAATTGTACAGGATTCCAATTTCTATGATTTCTAAGATGAAGCTGGTATGTTTCTTAGGGGTTGAGGGTCCCAATTGCCTATACTTGAGAAATATTGCAATGCATATGTGCATGTGATATGATGTCCCAAAGAAAAAAGATATTTCTAATTGGTAATTTAATTAGGTTAGGGATAGATCTGCACTTTGGGGGGTCTTTTTAGGGCCAAACTTGCAGGATATGGAGATTTCCAAATTAGGGGTCAAATCGGAACTGTAGCCTCTGGTCTATACCACAGCCACAGCATCACCAGATCCAAGCCGTATCTGCAACCTACACCACAGCTCACGGCAACACCAGATCCCTAACCCACTGAGCGAGGCCAGGGATGGAACCATTGTCCTCATGGATGCTAGTCAGATTCGTTTCCGATGAGCCACAGCGGGAACTCCCAGATCTGTATTTTGTTGCAATTAGCATTATCCTCAATTTTCCTGTACTATTCTATTTTTCAACCTGCTTCACTAGCATTTGCATCGCTATATTCACTTTAGCCTAAGAAAGATTATGAACGAACACATCTTTTGTTGTTTGTGTTTTTCCTTTGGGTTTCTCTTCCTATGTAGACTAAGGACAAAAAAAATGAACTGATGCAGAAGTTCCCATTGTGTCTCGGCGGTAATGAACCTCAATAGTATCCATGAGGATGCAGGTTAGATCCCTGTCTGGCCTCATTCAGTGGGTTAAGGAGCTGGTTTGCCATGAGCTGTGGTCACAGACGTGGCTCAGATCTGCCACTGCTGTGGCTGAGGCAAAGACCCTCAGCCTGGGAACTTCTATATGCTGCAGTTTCGGCCCTAAAAAGCTGAAAAAAAAAAAAGAACTGATGATAATCCTCAATATTCTACCTTCCAGTCATAATGCAGTTGGTAAAAGAGAGAGTGTGGACTTCATTCATGGCTGTGGTCGATTAAAATTAAGTTTCAGCAACAGTAGCAAGCTACTTACTACAAAAACTTTGGTAGGAAAAACAATCAGTTCTGCCATATTTGAAGAGATCACTATTGAACACCCCCTAAGTTACAAAAGAACATGAGTGACTCTAGAAGTTTTTGCAAAAATGTGGAGACTTCACCCATACCCAACCTCTCTAAATTAGAACAAGCTTTATCAAGTTGCCCTTTCAGTCTTAAAATCAGGTCATCTTATTGGGTAATAAAATCACCACCAGTGGCATTTCTGGCCATTCCAATAATCCTCCCCCAAAATTCTTAAAATACTACTAGAATTGAAAAGGAAGTTCCACCCAACTTACCAAATGTAATAACAACTGTCTACAAAAATGTTTTTTGACAAGTAGAATTTGCAGCCAGTCAAAGAATATTATTTTCACACAGTGTTTAAGATTTATGGAATCCTTTCTTAATGCCTAAGGTTTTACTTGGTTCAGTCATGCTGTGTATAAGTTTTACGTTTCATGAGAATTTTTGGAAGAGAGAGGGTGAAGTTATTCTTTTTGGATATACTGTCTTTTATAGTAATATTGTAGCAACACTGGATATGTATTAAGCCATCAGCTAATTAGAAATTAAGTTCACAAGGTATAACACAGTCAAGGACGGCCTATACGCATTTTCTGGGTTCTGACATACCAACACCTTTACCTTAGGCTATAAAAGAACTAGACCAGGAGCTGGGAGATTTCTACCCAAGAAATCAAATTTTACTTTTCCATTTTGATCCCTAAAACGAACTATTAAACAAAAACACACTGGCTTTCTGAAATGTGCAGGTTTAGATAATTTCTTTTCTATACAGTTCTTAGGAAGTAAGATTCAAGTGTCCTTTGTATTTTAACCTTATGTACCTATAAAGAGTGGCCACACACCCATGTCATCAGGAAACACACTTTCCTTCATTTCTCCAGTATGGCCTATATAGGCTTTTCCAAATGGGTTTCCCTCCCAGCACTATTTCCACTGAATGTGACTTGAACAAAGAGCTTGGGAATAGCGAGAGAGGAGAGTATCGTGGTAAAATGAACTTTGGAAATGTGAGATATGAAGCATGATCTGCTAATATGAATATGATGTGAAGATCTACCTTAGGAAGCATGATAATCTATTAAAGTCTGAGACAATCTGCAATTAAATTATGGTCTATTTTGGATTGTCTGAGCGTTTCCCAAGCTAGGTTGGCCACAGAACCCCACCTTCCTCTAGGCCATGCATTCTGTGGGCTACGTGTGGAAAAGGAAGAACACTGGCTTTTGCTCAGACACAGGGACCTCAAAGCTTTCTCTGCCATTTAGCTTTGAGAATTTGGGCAAGTTATTTACACTCTCAGAGCCCTAGTTTCCTCATCTGAATGAGGTAGAAAATAAAATCTATCTCATGATATTTTGAAGACATAGTATATGCTCAATAAAGACCTATCTCCTTCCCTTTGCAATCCATGGCAGTCTAAATCTTTCTATGTTTCAACATGTGTTCCAATATTTTCTCTAATTTGGCCACTTTTCCTTTTCTTTCTTTTTTGTCTTTTTTCCTTTTCTAGGGCCACACCCATGGCATATGGAGGTTCCCAGGCTAGAGGTCTAATCGGAGCTGTAGCTGACGGCCTACGCCACAGCCACAGCAACACCAGATCCGAGCTGCGTCTGCAACCTACACCACAGCTCATGGCAACACTGGATCCTTAACCCACTGAGCAAGGCCAGGGATTGAACCCGCAACCTCATGGTTCCTAGTCGGATTCATTAACCACTGAGCCACGACGGGAACTCCCCACTTTTCTTTTTCCAGTCTCATCTCCCAGTGTTAACACTGTTTTAGAGTCAGGCTCCCTAGAATTTAACCTTACTAGCTATGTGACTTGCGGCCAGTTATCCACCCTCTCAGTGCTCCAGTGTTCCTACCTGGAAAACGGGACTAATACTGGTAACTGCTTCGAAGAGTTGTGAAAATTGAAGGTTAATAATGATAAAGCACTCAGAATAACACCTGCCACAAGGTAAGTGCTCAATGATCTCATTAAAAGTACCAGTAATTTTCTAATCACCCACTATGCTCCAGACACACTTGGCTCTTGGCCACCCAAAGATACCTGATGCTTCCCCCGTACATGTCTTTGCTCTTTCTGATCTCTTCACTTGTAATGTCCTTCTTCACCTTCTCTGCCTGGTAAAATCCTATCCATTCTTCTAGGCCCAATCATGAATGCTACCTTCTTGAAGAAGCCTTTCTAGATTTCCCCAAACCTGGTGTCTTCTTCCTCAAAGGAAGACCCTCAGGGCTTTGCAGCTCTCTCCTGGTTTTTACCATATTCAACTTTGTATCCAGTGAGTTTTATACTCCTGGAGCAGCACTGCGCACTCCCATGTGCTCACGCTCTCTCTCTCTCAGCACCCTGCAGTGTAATCTAGCAGGGCCATCTTTGGGCTGGGAACCAGGAAACCTGGGCTCTTGTCCCAGGACAACCACTCTATAACCTTGGGCAAGTCACTTCACGGAGCTTTGGTTTTCCTCTGTCTTAAAAACAGTGGGTTAGATTAGATGAGATCTGAAGCCTCTTCTGTCTCCTTCCTTCTATAAGTCTAGTGTACACCCCCTGGGTCACCATATACATGCTTGTGAGATTTCCAGTGCATAGAAGGGCCAAAGTTTGATCCATAAATATCTGGTCAGAAACCACTTGTTGCATGTTTTTAAAAGTAAAAGCCTGAATAATCCACATAAATAAAATGTGGCATATAATGGAATACTACGCAGCTGTAACAACAACTACAACAAAGAATAAGGAAGCTTACTGTGTGCTGAGGATAAGGAAAGAACTCTCGATGCTTTTTTTAAGTGCAGAAAGGGCAAAGAACAGAACAGTGCTTGTAGTACGCTACCTTTTGTATAACAAGGGAGAGAATAAGAACATCGATTGGATTTTGTGTCTACATGACTAAAGAAACACTGGGTGGATGTAGTCTGGAGTCTTCTTCTCAAGCCAGCCACATTGATCTCCTGATGCTCAGAAACCAGGGGCCTGCATCTCACTGGGATGCGGCTGGTGACTGTGAGAAAGGTCCATAGCTACAGCATCAGCACCCCTATTTTGAGGAGAGGACCTGGGAGAATTCAGTTAAGTAGGAGAGCAGGGACAGCCTAGCAAATTCCCAAATCCTCTTGGGGGGCAAATTAACAGAGGAACGACTGGAGAAGGCTCTGATTCTTCTCTTATGGGTGGGAGATGGTAGAGTCTACATGCCAATAGCTAAGACACAATTCAAAGAATGCTTTCAGATAATTTTCTTAGCCTTTGCATACAATCTACCCCTCAGACAGCATAAATCTTCCCCTGAAATGGGTAAAATCCCCAATTCTTTTCAAATTCAGTTACCCCGCTGCCTTAAGAAACTTAGACCTATAAATATTTTTGTTCCTACCAGAGTCCCATAGCAATTAGAAATCTAATATATGATTTTCTCAGCTGGCTCTGGTCTAAGGTCCTCTTTGGAGAGAATCCTGAGAGTGTAAATTACTTGCAGCTGAGAAAGGCCCATACTTACCCAGCAGGTATTGTATCAAACCCCAGCTCTCCTGCCTGGCTGCTCCTGGGAAGACCTCAGAAGAGCTTTTCAAAGCAGACCTCATAAAAACAAACACTCCCACCTCTACCCCCATCTCCTGTCCCCTTCAAAAAACAAAAACAATACCACTCTGTTCACCAAACACAGGGGGATCTTCTGTTTAAAGCATTTTTTCTTATTCCATATTGGCAGCACTTACTAAGGAGCGGATGACTTTCAAGTTGGGTGAACTTTGAACACAAGCACATAAGAATCCAGGTGCTTAAAAATTTTTCAGAGTTAGACACATCCTTACAGCCCTCATCTGAAAAATATCTTTTTCAAGTTTTATTAAAACTTAGTCAGTTTAAAAAAAAAAAAGGATGCCTTTGACCACATATCTCTAGTCACTGTGTTTGCTTTTAAAGCTCGTAGTTAAATGACTAAGATCCTGTTTCCCTTTTCAAACTTTTGGAAACAGCTTTGGTGTCAGATGGACCTGGGTTTGAATTCTATTTTCATCACTTATTAGCTGTGAGACCTCAGCCAAATGACCCAATTTCTTTGTGCCTCAGTTTCCTCATTGATAAAACGGCAATAATTATAGCATATAACACATAGATTAGATGTGAAGATTAAATAAGGGCATGTAAAGTACTTAGCAGAGTGTCTATATAGATATATATATATATGTACATATAATATATATTCATTAATAATGTTAAAACAATAACAAAATATTATAACTTGTATCTCTTTTGAGATGATTGCTTAACTGAAATTTAGCAAATATTTTATTTTTGTGACTCTTTAAGGGCCTCAATTTAACGTTTAAATAAAGGCTTATCATTAAATTTGTACTTTCTTCCTCTAACTTGTGTGTAAAAGAAAGAACCCAAGAAAGGAAAGAATTTCATTGCCTGCATGGCAAATGTTCATGTCTTGGTGGGCTTTTTTTGTTATCCTCTGAGAATGAAATGTAACATTTGTGCTGTGACCGCACATCCCCACCCACCCAGCGTCTGAAGGGCCCAGGAAGGGAAATGAGGATATCCCAAAGTTGGAACTTTGGAGGACAAAATCTAATCACTCAATCCCAATGGAAGAGTGTCTCCTCAAACCAGCTACGTGTCAAACTTCTCTGACCTCTGTGGGGAAGTCGTATTGCTCTCTGTTTCTCTTCGTTCCTCACCCATCAGCCTATGAATTTCTGCAATTTCTTGAATGAATTCTAGGCATGAATCTAGCCCACTTCTGGAATCCTTTACATAGGCCCCAAAACTATGTCACATTGGGGTGGGTGTGTGCTTTTCTTGAGGCAATGGCACAATGTCATTGCCAAGGTCATCTTTAGACTTCCACAAGAATGACACCAGTCATGAAAACACTAGACATGCCTGATTCTGCTCTTGAAAAGCATCATGGCTTGCTGCCCACAGATACCAAGGCCATTGTGATGGAGGCACTATGGGAAGCCTGGGAGTTGGAAGTGACCTCAATGTGGAATTCTGGCTTTGTGGCATATTCCAAATTCTAGTTGCTTTTCTTCAGTTTCCCCAAGCCTAAAGAGTCAGAATGCCAATTACTGAGGTCCCCACCGACAATGTCTGGAACATAGCTGTACAGTAGAAATATAAGGTGAGCCATAAATAGTTACACTTGAAAAATATAAAGAGAAATGAAATTAATTTTAAAAATATTTCACTTATATCTGATGTAGTATCATTGCAACATATAATTGGTATCTTACAAATTGAGATATATCACATTCCTGTTTTCTAAAAGAAGTCTTTGAATTCGGTGTGTATAAAAATTGTAAAAATTTTATAATTCAAAATTATATAAAGCTATAAAATTTACAGTTAGAACTTGTAGATTCAAATATCCAAGTTTTAAGAACATACTTAAAAGTTGTCTAATAACTGAACCAAGAATCATTTTTTTTTTTTTGGTCTTTTTAGGGCTACACCTGTGGCATATGGAGGTTCCCAGGCTAGGGGTTGAATCAGAGCTGTAGCCACTGGCCTATGCACAGCCACAGCAATGCCAGATCTGAGCCACGTCTATGACCTATACCACAGCTCATGGGAATGCCGGATCCTTAACCCACTGAGAGAGGCTAGGGATCGAACCTGAGTCCTCATGGATCCTAGTCAGATTCATTTCTGCTAAGCCACGATGGGAACTCCAAGAATCAATTTTTAAATTTAAATTAGTTAAACTTAAAAATTCAGTTTCTCTTTTGCTCACTAGCCATATGCGGCTGGTGGTTACTATATTAGACAGTGCAGGTTGAGAAGATGAAAAGTGCACTTGTTATATGGAGAGCACTCACACTCTGAGTTTTTCCCTTCCATATCCTCAGCTGTTACTTGCCAAAGGGAGATTCCAGAAAATTCTTTTTAAAATTTCTAATTTGGTTCCAGTAATAAGGACTCAGGATCACTTTTCTATTTCTATGGTGGATAATGGAATCAAGCTGCCTGAAAATATGCAAGTGGAAAAATTAGCTTATATCTGAGAGGTAAATTAAGATAAATCCTTTCTTAAGAGCAGATGTAGGGAAGTTTTAAAGAATATACAGAAGCCAATTGACCTGAAGTGAAGAGTGGTTGGCTGGTTATTGAAAAATGATGTTAAATGAGGAATAAAGAATGGTTTTTACTTTTGAATTACATTCTTTAAAAATTGGGATGAAATTCACATAACGTAAAGCTATCCATTTTAAAGCAAACATTTCAGTGGTATTTAGTATATTCACTACGTTATTCAACTACTGTCTCTAATTCTAAAACATTTTCATCACTCCAAAAATAAAACCTCATACCCATTAAGCAGTTATACCCTATCCTCACCCCCGAGCCTCCCTCCAGCCCTTGGCAACCAAAATCTGTTTTCTATCACTATGGATTTACTCATTCTGGATATTTTATATAAAGGGAATCACAAAATAGGTGACTTCTGTGTCTGGCTTTTTTCCCATTATGCTTAATGTACATATATGTCCCAATACCTTGTAGCATGTATCAATGCTTCATTCTTTTCACCACTGTATAGTATTCCACTGTGCGTATATAACAGAGTTTGTTGATCTTTTCATTCAGTGGTAGACATTTGAGTTTTTTCCACCTCTTGGCTATTGTGAATAGTGGTACTATGAACATTTGAGTACAAGTGTTTGAGTACCTGTGTTCAGTTCCTTGGGGAATATAGCTAGAAGTGCAACTGTTGTACTGTATGGTAAATCTGACTTTTTGAAGGACTGCCAAACTGTTTTTCACAGTTGCTGCAACACTTTATATTCTCACCAACAATGCATGGGGATTCTAATTCCTGCACATTCTTGACAATACTAGTTATTTTCTATTTCCCTCCAGTTTTATTGAGGTATGATTGAGATACAGCACTGTATAGGCATAAGGTATAGAGCATAATAATTTGACTTACATATATGGTGAAATGATTACCACAATACGTTTAGTTAGCATCTATCATCTTCTACAGATACATAATAAAATAAAAAAGAAAAAAAATTTTCCTTACAATGAGAACACTTAGGATTTACTCTCTTAAAAACTTTCACATATATCATACAGCAGTGTTGACTGTTGTCATCATGCTGTACATTATTTATCTTTTAACTGGAAATTTGTAACTTCTGACCATCTTTGCCTACCCCCTTTCCACCCTTTTGGCCCCCAACACCTCTGGTAACCAAAAATCTGATCTCTTTCATTTTTTGTTTTACTTTTTTCCCCTTCAATTAAAGCTATCCCAGTGGATTGCATGTCCCTAATAACTAATGATTTTGAACATATTTCCACATGCTTGTCGATCATGTTGTTGTTGTTGTTTTGCTTTTTTTTTTTTTTTTTTGCTTTTTTAGGTCTGCACCCGCAAGCATAAGGAGGTTCCCAGGCTAAGGTTCGAATCAGAGCTACAGCTGCCAGCCAAAGCCACAGCCACAGCCACACAGGATCCAAGCCACATCTGCCACCTACACCACAGCTCACGGTAATGCCAGATCCTTAACCCACTGAGCAAGGCCAGGGATCGAACCCACAATCTTATGGTTAACAACTGGCTTCATTTCCACTGCACCACAATGTGAACTCTGAGAAAATTCTATTTAATTCTTTTCGCCATTCTTGAATTGAGTTGTCTTTTTGTTGTTGAGTTGTAAGAGTTCTTTATATATTCTGGACACTAGACCATTATTAGAGGTATGCTTTGCAAGTATTTTCTCCTATTCTATAGTACTTTTACTTTCTTAATACCAGCCTTTGATGCACAAAAATTTTAAATTTTGATGAAATTCAGTTTTTCTGCTTTTATTATTGTTGTTCCTGTTTTTGGTGTCATATCTAACAATTCATTGCCTAATTCTTGAAGCACATTTCAAAAGAAAAATAAAATTATAGCTCTATGTCTGGAAAAAGACATACTTTAAAGTTTCATTTTACTTGAAACACAAATTTACATTCACCTGCTAATCTGTTGATAAACAAATAATTTTTTTTTTTTTTTGGCCATGCCTGCGGCATATGGAAGTTTCCAGGCTGGGCCTCAAACCCACACCACAACAGTGACCTGAGCCACAGCAGAAGCAATGCTGGATCCTTAACCCGCTGAGCCACCAGGGAACTCCAGAGTATTTATTGAACATATTTACTGATTTAAAGGTCACTTCCTTTTTGCAAAAGCCACAGCTATCTGATATTCACTTTTGTTTTCTTTTAAGTTAAGAACTTAGAGATGCTTGCAAAGCAAACTGTCTTCTAACATTTCAAGGTTTTTGTGATTTCCATTCTTCTCTAAATTCTTGTTTTTAACTTGACCACACATAATTTAATACCAATATTTTTAACCTTTAACCAGATATTTCAAAAACATGCAACTTAGTTTTCACTAAAAGAACTGTCTTTTCATACTAATATTTAATTGGTTTATGTAAGGCTTAATTATAATAAGTATAATTATTAAGTACAATAAGTACAACTGGCATAAACAAATTTAAGAACAAACACAACTGCCTTGGAAAATACACAACACAACTGGTGGGAAGTGAAATAGACGGGTATAACAGAATACAGTCTACCATCAGAGTGTGTTTGTTGTGCCACAGACATCAGCTTGCTTATAACATTGAGGGAATCAATAGAGTAACCCAACAAGTGAAGAATCATTAAGAGACCATTTACTCTACTATTCTAGAGGTCTAAATTCTGAATTACTTTAAGAACTTAAAAGAAAAATTGTGGTAACATATATAGAATATTTATCTTTTTTTTTTTTTTTTGTCTTTTTGCCTTATCTAGTGCTGCACCCGTGGCATATGGAGGTTCCCAGGCTAGGGGTCTAACAGGAGCTGTAGCTGCCGGCCTACGCCACAGCCACAGCAACGCGGGATCCGAGCCGCATCTGCAACCTACACCACAGCTCATGGCAACGCCAGATCCTTAACCCACTGAGCAAGGCCAGGGATCGAACCCGCAACCTCATGGTTCCAGGTCGGATTCGTTAACCACTGGGCCACGACGGGAACTCCAATATTTATCATTTTAATCATTTGAAATGTATAGTTCAATGGTATTAGCTCATTCACATTGTTGTGCAACCACCACCACCATCCATCTGTATAACTCTTTTCACCTTGCAAAGAGAATTACTTTTTAATAAATATGCAATGCCCAGGCACACAGGCCTAACTTCTAAAGAGATATTGCTAGTACTTAGTAGCTGTGTAAACTTGGAGAAACTCAACTTTCTCATACCTCAGTTTTTCTCATTTCTAAAATGGGGTAAATATCTACCCAAAGCACTGACAAAAGCACAAGACAGTATGAAATTTGCTAAAGCACTTTAAAAAGTGGAAAGCATCGCATAGTTGCTACTTATGATCATTATCATTAACAGAAAAATTTGAAGATCCTTTGCAGAAAGCTGAGGCTATTCATTCTGATCATGTTATGCAGATTATTTCCATATATTTAGTTTACCATATAGTCAGATTTATCATAATATATATATTTTAGTTGTTTATTGATTGAGCGTACCCCCTACTAGAATGGAAGATTCATGAATGCAGTGATTTTTTTAAATTGTTTTGTCCACTGCTCCATTGTTCAGAGCCTAGAACAGATTAAGGCACATATATTTCTCTAATCAATGAAAGGATGAATTATTTTATTAGACAATAAACGTGTTACTGGTGCTCAAAAAGTATTAATTTACGGTAATGACAGTTTAAATATGTAAGTCTTTAGATTGCCTCAGTGAAAAATTAATGTCACCAAATGGAACATTTCCGAGGAAACTTCCCAGACTAGTTCAAGGTTAAAAGGAAGTCAAGTTTAAGAGTATTAGAAATGAGAAAAAAATTATTCAAGTTTTTTAAATGTGTCCCTGATTTTTAAATTTTAGGCTGTTGTTGGTACAATAAAAGATGGATTTTAATTGGGTTAATATAATCATGGAAATAGCTGAAATACCATTCTCTCTTTTCTAAATAAAACAGGTTGTGGCAGACAATACTATTTGCTCATCAAATCTGATTTCAGGTGTAACCACATGACTTGATTTGGCAAATGAAATGTGAGTGGAGAAAATCTTGTGTCATTTCTGAGTGGAAGTATTTAGTTGCTGGTACTTAAGCCTCTGTCACATTCTCCCCTTGCAATGAATATTGGGAGTATCCACTGACATGGGCTTAGCAAAATATTAAAGTATTCTGGAATGCTGAGATGACACTTGGAAGATAGCTTCCCCACAGAGTCTCTTGGAACCATAGCTGACTCTGTATAAGCAATAAATTAGTTTTTGTTGATTTGAAACTTGCATATTATACTGAGATTTGGGAACTGGGTGTTAATATCATAACCTAGTCTATTGTGACTAATACGTATGTGTACAAGATTTTCCCCTACATTTTGAACGGAAAGTTAAAATAACTGTATCTGTAAAGATGTTATAATAAAGTTATTTCTGTGGGAAACAAAGCTATATATACTCACATATTTTTAAAAACACAGAGAGAGGAATATTACAGACAGGAAACTGATGAGTTTTAGGTTCTTTTTTTTGCCTTTTCTTTTTTTAAGGGCCAGACCTATGGCATATGGAAGTTCCCAGGCTATAGGTCGAATTGGAGCTGCAGCTGTGGGCCTACACCACAGCTCACAGCAATGCTGGATCCTTAACTCACTGAGTGAAGCCAGGGATGGAACCTGCATCCTCATGGATCCTAATTGAGTTCATTAACCACTGAGCCATGAAAGGAACTCTGAGTTTCAGGTTCTTTTAAATCAACCTTCATTCTAAGGTGAGGATAAACTTTAGCAAAGCTGCTTCTGAGATATTTGAGAATAATCCTTTTGAGTTATCATCATTACTACCTAAGGCTTTTTATTTTGTTCTAGATTCTTGCCTTCCACAGAGCTATGTCTTTTCCAGTAATTTCTCCAGTTTAGACTGTGTTTTCTTTAATCTGTTACTTTCTCTTGGTCACTGGTATACTGGGCTCTCTTTGGGTGATGCTTTTTTCTTTTTTTCCCCCACCAAAAAGTAAGACTTTAAAATCGCCAGTCAAGTACTTTTAATGAAACTCTGAATCTTTGTCCTTCACATTTTTGGAATACTTACTGCCACCTTACTAGAGTACCTTGCTAAAGTTGTGTGTGACTTCCCTTTTTGAAGGAAAATTTTAAAAAGTAAGTGGGGGTGAATGGGGTAGGGAAGATGACTCACCCATCAAACGAAGATTTATTCGAGTACTGTTGATATTTGCACTGATAAAGGAAGCAGTGAAGAGTCACCATTTCAGTAACACTGGACAAATTTAAACAGGCATTTCCCAGTGTGGCCATTGTTTTCTTTGGTATTTCATTAACGTTGGGAGCCGGGAGGTGCTGGGAGCTCTGGCACAAAATAAGTGAAAGGGAAACAACTTTTGTTTCTAGTTCATTTCCAGCATTACCTAATAAGGGCAGCCCCGTACATGTTGATTCTATTTAACAAATACTTTTTGAGTACCTTTTAAGTGCCTGCTATGTACAAACAGTGAAGAGAGACAGAAGCCTGCCCTTTGAGAGTTCACCTGGATGTATTCATCAACCTTCTGAGAAAAATGTTAAATTATTTGCCTTCCTCAATTTTTTTTCATGTATATCAATTATAAACACTGGTACAAACATTCAAACTGACGGTGAAGGCCTAAAAGGAAGAATCATTTTCACTTTGCTGGGACAATTTCATTAAAATATTCATTTAAAAATACATAACACAAAAAAACACACAAAAATATAAACTTATGAGGCCCTGACTCTACAGATTTGAGGTACAAGCATGGTCCAAATTATTTGACTGTCTTTCATTTTTGCTTTTTTTATTCAGGGACTGAGAGTCAGATCTTCAGGGGGGAAAGTCATAGGGCTCTTTTAATGGAGAAGGGCCATCTTCCCTCTGAAGACTAACAGTGCCGCCTTGGGCACTTACTGAGTAGGCAGAAAGTCAGTTTCTCCAGACTGTTTTCGAAAGAGCGTTTCTATTCGTGGTCACAGTGATGACACCATCTTTTCTCCTCAACATTGGCGGCTCCAGAATTTCTGCATAACCCGGGGGACTGACGGGGTGGGCAAGCTGGTGAAGAACCCTCACCAGCACTTGACAGCTCTGGGTGCAGCTCTGGGTACGTGGGTTGGGGGAGAACTCAAGCCCTCCAACCATCGCAGGGCCTCCCCACTGGCTAGGAGTGGCTTGGGAAGGGCACCCGAATTAGTTAAGAGAGAAGCGGTATTAGGGCGAGAGATGCAGGAGTTGGACAAACCACTTGTAGGTCTGTTTCCAGCTACCCCGAGGGAAAGGGTGAAAAGGCAGTCATTAAGGGGGGTGATTTTGACTTCGCTGAGGTACAACTGCCCTCCCTCTATCGCCCAGGCTTTCCCATGGAGAAGTCACCGTCACTCATTAGGCCGGGCGGCATAGGGCATCATCACTACCTAGATCCAAAACTAAACCAACCAAATGACGCTCTAAAACCTCCCTCAACTTACTCTCTCCATCGCCTTCCAAAAGCAAACATCGCAGGCAAAAAGAGGCTGCACAAGTCACGTAGAAAATTAGGCTGCCCCTTTCCATGGCGATAATCGAATTAGCCTCAAATTAAACGTGAAATTGGCCCTCGCCGGCTGTGGGGACAAAGCCCCCATTGTCCCTTGGCTTGGACAGCGCGGTAGCGGTGCCCACCCTGCCCAGGCCAGCCCCAGCCAGTCCCCGTGGCAGGGGACAAGGTCGGCGCTGGCCCAGGACAGCGCCTCGAAGCGGAGAGCGTCGACGCGCCTGAGGTTCGGGTAGCGAGCAGAGAAGGCACCGCCGGGTGGGCGGCTGCGAGGCTCCCGCGAGCGCCAAAGACCGAAGAGAGGGAGGGACGGAGGAGGGAAGAGCGCAGGAGAGGAGAGGACGGAGGAGGGTGTGCGGGAGAGAGCGTGAGCGCGCGCGCGTGTGCGCGCACTCGGCGCCCGCCCGCGCCCGCGCTCTCCCTCTCCCCGCCCCTCGCCCGCTCCCTGCAGCTCCCTCCCCTCCTCCCCCCGCCCCGCGCTCCCGCCCAGCCCCCGGAATCAGTGCAGCTGTTGCCTTGCAGGCTGCGGATTCCTCCAGTCCCTCCCTCGGCCGCCTCTCCTCCCGGAGCAAGCGCGCAACCCCGCGCAGCAGCGCCCACCGGTCCCGTCCTGTGAGCCCCGGCCCCAGCCGCGGACAGCCCCGCGGAGTCGCCTCCCGGCCCACCCGCCCGGCCGCCGAGGAGCGGGAGGAGGACGGGACCCCGGCGCCCCCAACCCCCTATCCGCGGGAGGTAGGTAGGGGGCTTGAGACAGGAAGATGCCAACTCACTGGGGCTGCCTCCCTGGCTGACTCCGGGTCGGCGGGAGGAGGGGCGCGGGCCCAGGCCGGGAGGACGCAGCTGCCCCGCGGCTGCCCTGCGCCGGGGGAGCGGCGTGGGGGCGGGGAGGCTGCCGAGCCTGGTTGTCGGCGGTGCGGGGAGCCAGGTCTCCAGTGCTTTCTTATTACGCAGACGGTGCGGGGCGGTGCGGGTGAGGGGCGGTGGGCTCCGCAGTGAGGTGGCCGCAGAGCCGCCGTGCGCACCTCGGCCGCTCAGCCCCATCCCCGCGCGCAGCGGCGCGGATTCCTCTTCCCGGCCACCGCCGCCTCCTCCCACCAGCAGGGCGCAGCGGCCCCCGGCGCGGGGGTGGTTGCGGAGTGGGCAGCAGGGAGCGTATATCTTCGGGTGCCCTTTCTCTAGCCCCGGCTGGTGGAGAGCGGGGGCGGTGTTGACAGGGCCCGGCTCTGCGCGTAACGGTAAGGGGGATGCGGCCAGGCGTGGTCCTGGCTGCGCCGCGCTGCAGCTGAGCTGGAGACGGCGGCCCAGCGCCCCCCACCCCCGCCCATCCTTGCTCCCGCCCCCCGCCCTCCCGGCCGTCCCTGCTCTCCGAGGGCTGGGCGGGAGCCGCCTCCGGGCGTTGAGTCGCCGCCGCGCCCGCCCTTGAGATCCTGCCACCCTCTCTTCAACAGGTTTGTGCCAGCGCAGGGACCCTCCGGGCCTGCCTTTGGGGTGGTGGGCTGGAAGCCCCTTTCGTTATCAGCCTTCACACCACGCTCGCGGTCCTCGTTTTTTGGGGGAGAGCCTCCCTTTTGTTTTTGTGATAGGAAAGCTGCCAAGTGCCTGCTATCAGATGGGGTGAGGGGGAGTGTTGTGGGGATCAGTATACAAACCGTGTCGGTTATTTTTCCAATCAAAAGCCAGACCAGATAGTAAGAGGGCGAGTGTGGCGGAGGAGAGAAAAATGGATTCGGTAGGTTTATCTGGACGGGGATGTGATTTTTTGGCAAGATGGATGGCTCATGGTGCCCTCGCCGTGATGCAGCACAATGCAGCAGTATCGCAGCCTTCCTGGGTTCTCGCTGGCTGGGCTTGGCACGGCCACTCGGCGCCTGCGGCCCCTGCCCGGCCCCACCCAGGCCCTGGGCTGCCCTTGACTGAGACCCGGAGCTCCTTCTTTCTACCTTGTCATGCTGCTTCAGCTGGATGTGGAGTCAGGAGGACCGGGTCACCTAGCCTGTGAGGGGGGAGTCTTCTTTTTGAGTGACCCCCTCCCGCCTCGCCTCTTGGGCTGTGCCGGGATGAAGGGGTGCCCTGCAGTGCTGATGCGGGCAGAGGGAGTCGGCCTTCGGCTGCAGACTGGAATCTGATCTTGGACCTAGGGACCTGAGCCGTAGGGAGGTGCTGCAGCGAGGACCAGGCCGAGTGGTTTGCGGAGGCTGTGGTGCAGTCTGTATATATCTGGAGTCGCAGCGTCTTTCTGAGGATCACCGGTAATCTGTAAACCACAACCCAACTATCAATTAATTTATTCGTATGTGAAAAGTTAATGTTTATTAATTAGAGCTGCACAGCTGTGACATTACAGACATTACAGTACTCTCTGTCTTTGATGACTACTACACAGTGTGAATTTTTCCTATACGAAACCAATTTTTGAAATGAAACGATTGATATTTTTCAGTTCATATGTCTCTGAGGCATTTAAAAAACTATTAACATTCAGTAAGTTGTTTTGAAAGGAACTTACATATATTTGATGGATGGTAAATGATTTCTTTAATCTGTATTTGCTTTGTTTTCATCGTTTGCTTTTTCTGTAAATCAAATACAATTATATATTTGGATTGTTTATTAAGGATTATTTGGTAAATGTGTCATGATTGATGGTAAATTGTTTTCAGATTGATTTTGATAGCTACCTTAAGTCGTCACCCATGAATAATGGGATTGTGGTATTAACTGACTGCATTTTGTTTGTTTATATGTATTTTTGGGGCGCATATTTTTTGCAGATGTGGCTGGGGAGGGGGTTGAGAAGGGCAGACCATCAAGGCTTGTGGCTGGTATCTGGTCAGGAGATGGTTCCAGTGTCCTCATCTGTTTAGACTGGGCTCATGCACAGGGAATTTCCTTTCTAAATGCCACTTCTACAATTCATTTATTCAGTGTGGGATGGCAAATAGGATACATTAGATGTCATTAATCAGGCTCTTCCAGAAGGTATAGGTTAAAGAGGGAATTGAAATTACAGTATGCTAACTGGAAGGGAAGATCAGTGTTTCAAAGCAAGGGCGTGTCTACTTTTATTTTTTAAATCTCTCATGACTCCAGGTTAGTGGCATTTGATTTTATGTGGCTCCGCAGAATAGAACTGACTGCACATTGTGTGGTTTATGTGCATTATTTTGAGTTTCAGTAATAGAGGGCCATTAAAATGTAGAATTTTTTGGATTTGGGCTTCATCATTGTGCTGGTTATATGAAATCGTGTTGCATTAAGATGTTTGGGAGTATTGTTTCCGTGGATTATCCAGACATTTTGGATTTATTATGTTGTAAGGAAATATCCTGTGTTGATGTCACAGAAGGTTTAGCTGTTCTGACTTACCAGGTGCAGAGTTCTGTCAGGTTAAGCTCTTTGTAACTCTGTTTGTTGGCTCTGGACCGACCAAAACCTTCATCTGAGAAAATGAGAAGTATTGGGACAGGGAAGAAACCGCTGACCCTTGGTTCAGGCTTTCTGTAAAGAGCCTCGCTTGGATGAGAGTAGTAACAACTGTCTGTGATGTTGCAGGAACAAGTGAGAAGACCTCACTCTACTTGTGACACATCCATTGCTGAGACTTGGCATTGGCAGAGTTTGCTTGGAAGAGCATTTGAGTGGTTATTTTGTCTTGCGGTATCAAAGTATGACTTTACATGTAGATGTACTATTTTGAGATGGCAGGATTTTACTACAAACAGAGACATGATGAGTGGGAATTATTCAGTGTGGTTTTTTGTTGAGATAATAAACTTTTTGTTGTAAGAGCATATTCTTAGGGAGAATTTTAAAACCCAACATATGTTTTTTTTTTTTTTTTCCATGCAGTGACGTGATGCTCCTTTCATTGTGTTGGGCACCAACCTATGTCTGCATTATAATTGCACTTTAATTAATGTTCTGTGGATATCCTTAAGGTAGTCCTGGTTTCTTCCTTTGAGACTATTGGGAATGCAAACCGTTCTTCTGTAAGGAAAGGGCTAATACTCTTGCTGGAAAAGCTACGTGTGTGGGTCTGTGGAGGTGAGTAAAAGCCCTCATGGAGTTCTCTTGTAAGTTTTCCAGTCTTTGCTGTTTCTCAAAGCACGTTTTCTTTGCAGAAGACCTAGTTTGGTACTCTTGATTTTTCTCATAGCAGTTGTCCTGTATACAAGATTTTGTAATGTAGGAATAACATCATCAGTCTCTGCTTTGGTGAGAAAATGAAACTATCCCAAGTAGATACTCTCATCCTTATATTTTTAAACATGACCAGAGAATGCATTTTCACATCTCTTGCTATTGTAGTGAGGTGACGACTGTGGACCAGCAACGTCAGGAGAGGATCATTTACTTGGGAGCTTGTTATGAACGTAGATCCTTAGAGGTACCAACCCAGACTTGTCCAGTCAAATTTTGCATTTTAACAGGACCCCTGAGTGGTTTGTATGCACATTAAATCGAGAAACTGCTCTACTCCCTCAGCTAAGCGACCTCCGTATCAAAAGCTTCCTCCTAGTGTCTTTGTCTTCTGTTGAAGTATCAGCACGTTTTCTGCCCTTTCCTCATTAAGAAACTGATACACTCACTATAAGTTATTTAATACAGAAATACTTTATAAAGTTCTTATATAATCTTTAGGTGGAAGAGTTCTATTTATTATGTTTATTTGGAGTAATAAATTTTTTTAGGTTGTTTTTTAAAATACCTCTGAAGTTGAAAAATAACCCCACCCCCCTGGAAGAAGGCCTTATCTTTGAGACTGCAGAACTGGAGTCCTGGAAGTTAACCTCCTGAGCTCAGGGTCCCCTCAATGACCTCTGTGCTCCCCTGGCACCTGATTCTCTGTCATAGGCTGTTTTTCCTGGTATATTCAATATCCTTCCTTTCTGGTCCATTTTTTTCCCTTTAAGTTATTTTTTATTAAGTGATTTGTATTTACAAAATAATGCTCATAAAAGATATGTTACAGAATCACAAACCAGTGGACACTCAGGTAGCTACCATCTAGTTCAAGAAGAAGAACCTGTTATTCACAGTCCCCTCTGAGCCCCTATGTCATCCCATCTGAAGCAGCTATGGCCCTGAACTATGTTTATCAAAAGGTTATCCTTTAAAAAATTCTTACTTAATTTTGTATGTTTCTAAACTTTATATTACACTTTATGTATTTTTCTGTGACTCCTACTTTTAGATTAACATATTCCTGAGACTCATTCATTTTGTAGCTGTAGTTCACTTGTTTTTCGCTGCTCTATAGTATCCCACCACAGCATATTTATTCCTTCTGTGGTAGATAAAGATTTGAATTGATGCTGGTTTTTTTTGGCTACTATGAAAGGGCTGCTGCAAATGGCTCTTAGTTACATATGTGATGGTACATGAACATGCACACAAAGATATTTGCTTTTTTCTCAGGAATGGAAATTTGCTGGATTACAGGGTATGTGCGTCATCAACCTTACTAGATGATGCCAGCTTTACTAGATAATGCCAGTGCAATTGTAATGATTGTATTACCACTGGAAGTGTATAGATGTTAAAGTTGTTCCATAACTTTTCTAGACTTCGAAATGTTGTTCAGTCATATTTGTAAAATGTTTCCTCATTGTGCTTTTTATTTGTAATTTCCCTGATTATTGAGGCTATGTATCTATTTATATTATTGACCTTTTGGATTCTTTCTTTTGTGAAGTCCACTTTTAGTCTTTTGCTTGTATATCTTTTAGATTTTTTTCTTATTGATTTGTAGGAGTTTTTAATGTAAATTGCCTAATAATCCCTTATGGATTATATATGTTGCAAAAACCACCTCTCAGTTTGTGTTTTTTATTTTTATTTTT
>PVHT021183519.1:11624867-11685139 GCA_004024745.2 Catagonus wagneri
GTTTGTGTTTTTTAAAACTCATTGTGGCTTCTTTTGAACAGTCATTCATGGTTTCAGTAGAGTCCTAGTCAGTTTTTGTCCTTTAAGGTTTGTGAGGATGATTTTGTTATTGCAGAACCCTTTTCCTTAGTTTGGAAAGAGCCTAGGTATTAGAGTCAAACAGACCTGGCTCAAATCCTAATGCTGTTGTATACTAACCATGTTGTCACATCCTTAGGTTAGTTTATCACTCCTGGAACGATGATTTCCTCATCAATAAAATTGGAATGATAATACTTCCTTATACAGTTGTGAGATAGCAGTGTACAGTGCCAGGCACATAGTAGGTGTTCAGCTGCTAGCAGTTCCACTCCATTCTCTTTAGACTACCAAGCTGTAGGAGCCATTGACCCCTCTTGGAGTGCTTTCTCAAAACCACCTTAACATTTTTATGTCAAAGGAGCTATTATTCTTTTTCCTTTTAAGAGACTGTTAGCAATGGAATTTTTGTATTGATTAACACAGGCTGTACCAGACCACTTGGTGGAAACCCTATGTCAGTTCAGTCTCCTGTTCTTAAAAGGAATGTAATTATAGTTCTTTTACCAGGAAGCATTTATAGGAATGTTCTACCTTTGCTGCTACTTTGCAATATAGTTTTTAATGCAGTAAATAATTATTGGGTACCTTCTCTAGCCGGGGATTGTCATTGGGTGGTGGTTGGTGGTGTGGGCTGTCCTCAAGTTGAATGAGAATTAGTTCCTGACTCCAAGGACTGTGTACTCCTGCTATATAGAATATGCTCTATATATGTACATGGACGATAAAAGACTTTTTACTGACCAGGTGTGTGACTTTGGCAAGGCATTAATCCTTCAGGTCTCAGGTTTACATTTATAAAATGAAAAACTTAGATGAAATTATAATGGGAGATAAAGCCTGGCACGTGGGCACCCCTCCCTCCCTCTGTCCCTGGCAGACATAGAAAATCAATCATACCACTCTTGGCACAGAGCTGAGACAGAGCGTCAGGAACACTCTCAATACAGTGTTCGAGTCAGGAACTGCGTAATGCTCAGATGTGGCATTTGGTTGTTAAGATCCTGTACACCTCTGGAATTCTGTGATGGTACGATATTTGAGTAACATGACCCTTGGCAATGTTTAAAACATGGTGGGACAGGAAGAGACTAGAAACAGGGAGACAGGAAAGGGAATGGCGGAGGTCCAGAGGTTACAGAGCAAGTGGTGGTGGAGGCCAAGGGAATGAGAAGCAGGACGGGCGGCGGAGGGGAGCTGGGAGAAATGTGTGAAGACCCAATCCTTTGGTGACTGTTTGTAGGGTGACTGGATGGGAGAGGACCTGAGTGGATGAGGAGCTAAAATAAAAGATTCAAATTTGAATAATGACAAAGGGCCTGGTTGTCACTAGGATGAGAGAAATAGGTAAGTTCAGGTGAAGAGTGGATATGTGGTTGGAAGAGAATCAGCTCTGTCTTTAAAATGTTGGATTTGAAGTTCTGGCGGAACCCTGAGTGGAGATGAAGTTCAAGAAATTGAAGGAGAGAGGTCGGGGCTAGTGTGGCTGAGGGGAAGCTGTTGGATGCAGGAGTCCCGAGCTTCAGGCTCTGGAGTTACTCAACCTGGTCACTTCACGAAATGGCCAAGTGACCTCGCCAAGTTGCCTTGACCTCTCTGCTGCCTCAGTATCTTCACCTGCAGAATGGTGGTGTTGACAGTTTCTGTCGCAAAGGGTTATGAGAGCAAAGTGGGATAATCCAGTGCCTAACACAGTCCATCGTGGTTATCATAAAAGTGTGGAATTTTTGCTCAGTTTATCTCAACTTTATGCTTCCTTTCAAGTAATTTGATTTATTCAGAAAAGATACAGTATTATGCAGATAAATAATGCTAAGTTCAGCCTATATTATACTTGTCCCTTTTCCTAAATAATAGGAAAGGCAAAGCTGATTAACATTTATTTTTAAGAAACAAGAAAACACTAAAACCCTAGTATTTAGGGACAGGATAGGAACATAGTTTATAAAAGAAGTATCAAAGAAGCCAGTAACTATATTCTCTTGTTCAGAGTCACTAATAATGTGAAATATTAATTAAAACAATTAGATTAATTTTCCACTTCAGTTGGTAGGTAGGCATTGCTCTCAGGAATGCTGTAAGACTGGACCTCTCCATCACCTGTTGGGAGAATATCTGCATTAATGCAAGCTTAGTTGGAAACAGGGGAGTCACATATATGTAACAGAAACCTTAAATGTTTATACCTTTTGGACTGAAATTCCCCTTGTCGTTCTGTAACCTAAAGAAAAACTTAAAAATAAGGACAGGTTTTTAAACAGGGATTTTCTCAGCAATATTAATAGTAAAAAAGCAAATGTGACATAGTCAAATTATGGCACAGACATTGGATGGAATTCAATTTAGCGCTTAAAATAATGGTTTTTTAGAGTATTATTGAAAAGGGGAAATGCTAACAATATAACATTCGGTGGAAATACCTGTATGTAAAGCTGTGTAATACAGTATAGCTCCAGTTTTGTTATATTAAATAAAAAACTGGAAGGAAATACATCAAAATCTTACTGGTTTGCTCTGGATGGTGCGTTGATGGGTGATTTCCTCTCTTGTATGAAAGGAAATTCCTCTGACTTACTGTTTCTCCTTCCGAGTTTTGAAATATTTTACAGAGAAGAGTACAGTAAAATAACAGACTACTATGAGGACCATTTTAAAATAAATAATCAAAAAAGCACTTTAATTTTTAAAAAAGAAAAGAAAAAAAAAGCAGGCCTGGCCAATTATAGATCATTGTTAGGCAAGAGTTTAAAATTCCAAAGGATTGTCATATCTGTCCTCTGTGCTTATTTAGAGCAGTGGGGAAACATCAGCATCTGTGAGTCACCTTTGGGTGTGCATCTGGGAGAGTAGAACCCAAATGTAATGGAATGCTCACGCGACTCTACACTAATCTGGGTCTGTTTAAAGAGGCTGGAAGACCAGGTTTCTTTATTGTTTCCAAACTGTACACTTACATGTGAAGAGAGCAGTGGAATTCTGAGACATACTTGTTTTCACCTGCAGAAGCCTAAACACTGCTGCTGGAGCTAATTTTCTAACTGTGAGACCGTCGGGTTTCTCTGGGATTGGTCAGAAATGTAGATAAAATTCCAAGTGATAATTTTAAATTAAAAATAACTGCAGATATAGATTATTGTCAGTTAATGATTTCTCAGCATTTGGGTATATGCTGAATGGGAGGAACGAGTTTTAATAATATCCTTCCTTTTTTCTTATGAAAGGATATTCTCATATAGTGGTTGTATATGACATTTATGTGTATATAGTAATATCTGTTTTATCTATCCATCTTTTGCATAGCTCAAAAAGAGACATGTATGTGATTGAGTAATTGCCACCATGAAGGGAGACCAAGAGCTGTTTTAAGACTTTTTAAGTGGGGAATTTTGTAGAGATAGCATTTTGAAGGTGAATCCCAGAAATGAGTCACTTTGTCTGTAGCTGGTGAGGGAAATATTTGAGAGGAAATAGTAGTTTCTGTTTTATCGTCCAAGTCCTCAACTGTATTGGTACTTTGTAAAATGTAGCTTATCAAAGTGAATTAATTTAATTCTATGAATTTTGTATTTTTCCTGCCATGAACTTTAAATGGTTGACTGAGGAGGGTTTTAGGTTAAGTATGCTTTGAGATATGAAGGTAAGATGTTATAATTTCAAGATTGCTTTACAATTGGCCTTTGTTTATAGGCATCACAGTTCCTTTCGTAGGGAATGCTAACCTGTAAGAGTAGACACCTGAATGAGTTTTAGAACCATATGACATCTCTGCTCTAGAATCTAAAGTTCCTTGCTTGTTCTGATCCTTAACATATAAACTTGAAGCCATTAGTTAGGCAGTAAAATCTGTATCAGAATATAATTACAAATTTTTACCCAAGAGATGAAATTTAGAATGGCATATAACTAGAATTTGTTTTTTGGAAGTGTATATGTTCCATGTTTAATTTGTGTAACTAAATAAGTCTCTGCTTAGTAAGTTCATTAGCCTAACAGTGCTTAACTCTGGGTGATGGGATTGTGGAATAATTCTAATTTTATCTCTCCATATTTTCCAAATTTTTGGAAATACTTAACAATAAACCCTCAAATAGCCTAATACTTACCATAACCAACCTCATTTTAGCTGGGTAAAGACTAATAAGTGAAATGATTAATCAGCTAAATATCCCCTCTGCTTTCAAATTTTTTCTCCCAGGGCTTTTAGAAATGCAGCATTAAAAGTACTGAAAATGTAAAGTACACTGAAGTTTTGAAAAGGTTTTTCCATTCCTCATTTAAATGTGCAATTTGTTAGAGCCTTGCCATTTCCGTGGAGTGTGGGAAAGGATGTAGAAACTGGGCCACAAGGGAGCCTGACAGAAGCATCCTCCAGGCAGGGACCAGCCTTTGGGCTGGATGAAATTTCTTCTTGTTTCCCTACCCTCTTGGGTGACTTTTATAGTTAATTTTTGTCTTGGTGTGTTTGCTTCAAGACTGAATCTAAATGTTCAAGGGCTACACATTTTCCCTGGAATGTTCTTCGCCAGCTGTACAGAGTGTTTAGGGTGGGATAATACAGATTTTTATCATGCTCTAGAGTCCCCCTTCCCTTTTAACTTATTTAAAAGGGAAGAAAAACCTAGATTCTTCCCTAAAACAGTGCTTATTTATTTTTCTGTGATGTTTAAACATTTCTATTGTATTTTTTTCCCTGTAGCATAGCAGTGCTTTTAGAGTAAGAACAATAGTCTTAAAATTTGAAGTATTCATTTTTTCACCTTTTTTAGGATGCCTGAATTCTTTGACAGTGTCTGCTAGTATGTACCATATGCATAGTTTTTTCCTGAATAGTTTATGAAGAATAAATACTTTCATAAAGTTATACATTAGCATAAAATCATCATAACAATGTCCAAAAATTAAAAATAATATTTTTATCAAAATAATAACTATTGTAGAGCATATGGAAAATAATAATTAAAAAAAAGAAGAAAATTGAAGTCACTGACACCAGAAAACATGCAGAAACATTCCATCATTTTGGTGTCTGTCTTTTAAACCTTTTTTCTTTCTGTACGTATTTGTTCATCTCATGAATAAGGGTCATTTTTCAAATTTTACGCTCAAGATGTAAAGTTTTGACAGTCCACATCCTCCCTTGATGTCTGTCACTCTTCCATTGTGTACACGTGGCATGACAGAACATAAAATCTTATTATTACTGGTCATATTTAAAACTGTGACATATGGATACTCTTGGTTTCCCTAAACTGTTTTAAATGGTGGGGTTGTTGATGAAAAATGGCAGAGATTGAGAGAATCCAATTTTGTTTATTATGAATACATTTCTTCTTTGAAAAAATTGTTTTACAGTGGAAAAGTACCAGAAATTAAGTTCTCATTAGATAATATGTGCTTTCTGTTTTGTTTTGAGAGGAATTCCCATCAGAATTGCGTTAATTCCCTTGAGAGACATCTCTGTATGCCTCGGACAACATCTGATTTTACTTTTGTCTTCAGATTTCAGAGTCTTTGAAACAGCTATCCTACAAAGTGTTACAAATGGCATGGACGTGGTTATTTTAATCTTGGTTTTGAATTTTACTGGGCTGGGTTTGGTTGTAACCGTTGAAAACATACAGTAGAGCTCAACTTTCCTAGGGTCCTCATATCATCAGAACTCTTTAAATTTCTGTCTTTGGATCTGGGATCTTTTTCTAGGAGAAAAAGAAAAGTACGTATTTGACTATGCAAGCCAGCTCTTGCTGGCACTTCTTTGTTGCCTAAACTCTAGTACTTGGTTTCTTCCTGAAGAAGGTGCTAAAATGGTTTCTTCATGTGCTGAGGGAAAGAGGGAGCAGGAAGAGGGGAGAAATACCCTTTCATTGGATGAGAAAAAAGCCCTTGCCAGCAATTTCTGTGAGGTACTTTGTTGTTGCTAGTCTCACTCGGTGGTTTGCCCCAAGGAAAAGAGGCAGTTGACCTTCCCAGGTTTACACACTAAGGCCAGTGGCAGCTCCTCGCACAGTTAAGAGGGGAAGTCTGAGCCGGGCTGGGTGATGGAGCTCAGCCTCTCCAAATGAAGGATTCTTCAGAAACTGCCAACCTAATGTGAATCACTCTCATTGAGAGTGGCCAAAATCCATCAAGGGTTAATGGTTAATGCCTGGCTGACAACCCTGGAGTAGAGAGGGATCTCCACTTGACCTGTAGGCGGCTGCAAATGTTGGGTCCTGACACCTGCAGCGGGCATTGAGCACAGACATTGCCTAGAGTCTGGTCCCAGCATCCCAGGTTAGGGAGTTCAGGGGGCTGGAATGTGCCTTATCTGGACCTCTGACTGGATAAGCACACCTGTTACTATATTGGGAGGTGAGTGGTGAGAGGTAGCAGTTGGGTGACTTCTCTGAGAGGGGTCTGGTACTTCTCATAGTGAGGCTGACGACTCTGTGCTGCCAGCTGTCCCCAAATACCCCACTTATCTCATGAGGCAGAGTCGAGGAAGTACCCTGATCCTGGAGCAGAGACATTTGTGTGCCACTTGAGCAGGAGAGAAACCAGGAAACCTTTGTTTTAAGGTACGCTTTTTGGTTTTGTTTGTTTTTTGGGTCTTTTGTTTGTTTGTCTTTTTAGGGCCACACCTGTAGTATATGGAAGTTCCCTGGCTTTGGGGTCGAATCGAAACTGTAGCTGCTGGCCTACACCACAGCCACAGCCACATGGAATCCGAGCCCGTCTGTGACCTGCACCACAGCTCATGGCGACGCTGGATCCTTAACCCACTGGAACAAGACCAGGGATCGAACCCGAATCCTCATGGGTACTAGTTAAGTTTGTTACAGCTGAGCCATGATGGGAACTCCTGTTTGCTTATTTGTAAATCAACACCCACTGCTAAAGGAATTCCTAAGTTCCTCTGATAATTAGGATGATGTCTCATTTTGAAAGGCTTAATTTGCTTTTGAAGTATGTGCTCCTGACATTAAGAACATCGGCTTTCATACTCGTTCTAAAAATCTCATTTGATTCAGAAAGGGTGAAAGTTTAGAGAGCAGGATAATTTATTGTCTTTTTCCTGAGGAAGGTTGTCTTGTCTGTCACTTGAATTTTAAATATATGTATTTTTTTTCTGGCTCTGAAGAATGATTTTGTTAGTGTATGTTTGTATGAATATTTTATTCTTAATTATAATATATACTTCCTTTGGTCTACACCCTTGTTAAAGGAAATGTGTTTATATGAAATAAATATATCTTTAGTGGGTCATACTTGAGAACTGCTTCTCAGTCTTCTCAACTTTTAAAGTAAGTGGTTATTTAATGTAAAGGGTGTATCTATAGCTGGCCTATCACGGGAATGCTGTGCAGCTGTGCAGCTCATGAGGCTCAGATGTGCTAATTAAATATATTTTTTTTAGCAAGGATGGAATGTAACAGCATGTGGTTAACCATTCCAGTTTGTCTTTGAAGAGGACCTTTTTTTTTTTAAGCCAAATATTAACAAGGGCAGAGTATAGTGACTTAGGGGATGTAATGCTGCGTTAAATCGTTCTTTTCACAGAGGTAATGGGACTCATTAAATACTGAGATTATCCTTTAAAATACACCCAGATTAATAATTTGCTCCAAAATGTAGACATTTGTGGCCTGACTAGGGTCTAGCATCTGCAGTCAGAATTTGATATTGCTTTTTCCCCTCCATATTTGTTCTCTTTCCTTGGTTGTTACTTATTCCTATTTAGGCTTTCTCTGAGCACTGAAAGACAGTGTTTTCTCCCAATTTGAGCAGCGTTCTGATACTTGTTTTGGGGATCTATGTGAATTGAATCATGTGGATAAGCTGCATTCACACAGATGGTGATCTGCTTTTTTTTTTTTAAAGTCAGACGTGCATAGTGAACTGTTGAGAATAAATGGCAGGTTGGTTGTATAATGTGGCAACATCTTACTTAGTGTGTCTTTAGAGATAAGGGGGGTGAGATTCCAGCAAAGCTGTGCATAAATAGTTGGAATGTGTTGGAGGACTGCCAAGAGATTGGGAGCAAGCTGTGTGACAAGCACTGATGCAGCCTTGTCCTGCCTTAAAATAGCTGCAGTTTGACAAAATATCTTGAAATTTGTCATTTCACTTGAGCAAAGACATGAAGTAGAGGAGGTGGCTTTCCTCTTTAGTTTAGCAAGTTTTATTTTTATTTATTTTTATTCTAATAATTTGAAATCTTGTGACTTTATGTAGGAAAATACTTCTGGGTAACATCTGGTCTTGGGAGGTTTTACTAGGACTAATGAGTAATGCATTCTCCCAAACTTCACCTGGAGATTCCCCTGCCCCACCTACTCCGCTCACTGCAAAATATGCAGTCTTTGTGCTTTGAATGCAAATTGGGGCCTGGAAGGTTTAAAAAAAAGTCCTGTGTTTTATATGTCTGATTGTCATTTGGATATGAATTACTGATGTTTGGACACTAAAACAGTATAAAAACAGAGTAAAAGGCATTGGTTACTGCCCTGCAAAATCTTATTTTCTTCGCTTATTCTCTTTTTGACTTTGTTCACTGGCCATTTGTCTGCGGTGCTTGATCCTTGTTTGTAACTGATTTCCCTAGTAACTGTAGTCTCTCAAAAATTTTTTTAAAATTGAAGTTCTTTTTTTTTAAAGCCATTATGGTAAAAACAAGGAGGGGACACAGGGGGCATGCAGTCTTTAGGAGGGGGTCCTATGCAGGTCAGAGCCTGAAGGTGACATGAATAGCACCTTTGGAGGATGGGGGGTGGCTCAGTGGAGGCGCGGAGCTGCCTGTGGGGATAATTCAAACAACCTGTTAGTTCGGGTGCTGTGAAGATGAAATTTTTAAAACTGCAATATTTGGATTACTGAGTGGAAATAAAATAAGAACAGATGTTAAATATAGTATGAAAACAGTGAATGAACTTTATCTTGAAAGGCTTAAATACAAACCAAGTTCCTATTAAGAATTTTCTGAAAGGTGATATTAACAGATACTTTAATTATCCTCTAAAGTCCATTAGAAGTTTGGACTTAGATTAACTGCAATAATTTTACAGCTTTTTAGAGTACCCCACAAATGGCTTTGTTTCTTTTAAATCACTGTCTTCAGATTTATAAAATTTGAATTTCACTTTGCTGCTTTCTCTATCTTATATATATTTCAAAGGGCTTCTCCTTGTATAGAAACATTATTTCTGTAATTGCCATTTGCAGAGATTTATAGTTTATAATTATTAGGATTTTGGTCAGTAGAGTTGAGATTATTTTTCTAGGTGTGTTTTCAGAATCTGTAAAAAACTTTTTATGTTTTTACATTTAAAAGTATTTTGTGAAAAATGTAGAGATAGTTAGCTTCTCAGATGTATTGATCTTTTTCATTCCTGAATGGCAAATTAATTCTCTATGTGGTATTATTCACATATTGGAACATTTCTTTATGATTTTAAAATTCTCTTTTTTCCTTTCCCTTCTTTTATATATTCCCCCCTCCCCCTTTTAAAAGCATACTCTTAAATAGCCATATTGGTAAGTTGAGCTTAGAAGGCGGGGACTGTGAGGCAGAGCCACCAACTGGTTCCCTTTTTACTTAACACGTGATTATCTGATCTGCTTGTGAAACTCAGTTTTGGTTAGTTTTCACCTCCGATCATTCCTTTAATCTTGCAAGAGAGTTTAGTCATTCACTGTAAGCAGTGAAATGTAGGCAAAAAGTAAACTATTGGAATATCCCTTTTTGGTTTATTGTCTAAATTAGAAAGTCATTTCTTTTAATTTTATACATGCAGACTGCCTATTACCTCTTTGTATGCCTTGTACCAGCACAAACTCGTAAGACTAAAAACAAATAATGTTAGCATTTAAAGTACTCAGGACATAAAAATTTATGGAATTTGCTTATAATGTTGGGAGATGCACAGAATAGACCCAGGGTTTTAATTGACTCTTGGTGCCATGTAAAGCAGATGGAAACATTACAGAAATCTGCTGCAGATGGCAGTGGGCTGGACAGGTGAAGGCTACATGAGCATTCATACCAGGGGTAGGTGGAGCAGTGAGTTGGTTTATGAAATGCTAGTCTTCTTAGATGTTTCTACAGCTGTTGTCAGCTAGCTAAAAATAAATTGAACTTGTTGAAATGGTAAGAGTTTGGCTGTCTGAATAGTTTTTCTTTTTGCTCTTTTTTAGGGCTGCACCCTCGGCATATGGAAGTTCCCAGGCTAAGGGGTCGAATCGGAGCTACAGCTACTTGCCTACACCATAGCCACAGCCACATGGGATCTGAGCCGCTTCTACAACCTACACCACAGCTCACAGCAATGCAGGATCCTTAACCCACTGAGCGAGGGATTGAACCTGCATCCTCACAGATCCTGAGCCATGGTGGGAACTCCCTGTCTGAATAGTTTTAAATAATATATTGTTTCAGATGCCTATAAAGATGTCTACTGTAATGTTATTATATTAGAAAAAAATTGGTAATAACCCAAATGTCTGTTGTTGGTAAGTTCAAGGAAGGAATATTATGGAGGGAGTACAAATAGTTGGTAAAAGGGCTGCCTGGATCTGAATCCTGACTCCACCATGGATTCACTTTGTGACCTTGGGCACAGTGTCTACTCTGTCTCAGTTTCCTCATCTGTAAGATGGGGGCATCTGTAATACAGACCTTAGAGAGTTATTGTGAGGATTAAATATGTTAATATAAGTAAAGTGACTAGTCTAATACCTAGCAAATATTTAACTATTAGTTATTACACTGATAAAATATTACTATTATTATTGAAAACCTTCAAATACCATAGTTAAGTTTTTAATATAAGGGAAGGAAGCAGAACACAAGATTTCGTAAAGAGATCTCACCTATGTAGAAAAACAAAGAAAAAGATTAGAGGAAGATATTAATTTGGGGGGAGAGTGGTAGGATTACTTGTGATTTTTGTTTTTGTCTCGGTGCTTTTCTGTATTTTCCAGTGTTCTACAATAAGTATGCCTTACTTTCATAATTTGAAAAAAAAAAACTTTTTTTGAAGAATGCCTGTTATCCCTTGCAGGCAATTAGTGTGTTGCTTGTAAGAACATCCTGTTTATATTTCAGAAGCTCAAGATCTTGCATGTGGCCAAAGTTTACCTCTTTTTGATTCTCCGATACTTTCACATTTTTGCAAAGTTCCTCAGAGTAATGAGACTCTAATCTATATTTTAAAAATTCCATAATTTAGATGTTTCTACTAATTCAGACAAATGGTATAATAAAAAGAATATAGATGTGTGTAGTTATATGAATGCTATTTATTAGTGATATAACCTTAAACAAATTATGTAACAGAGTTTCGGTTTTCTCATGTGAAAGGGAGATGATGCCAACAATTATAATCTACCAACTATCACAGAGTCAGTCTATACACTTTGTTTCTCGGAGTCTGGGACATGATAGGCACTCGGTAAATGATGTTTCTACCCTCACTGCCCACCCTGGCCAATAAATTAAACTGCAAACAAACTAAACTTGGCCACTTTAAACTAGCCCATACCATGGCATTTAGTTTTAGCTCACGGATCTTTAGTGCTTGATTTAAGATTCTGTAGACGAGAGCGGCCTTCTTAAAGATGCATTCTTGTTATGTGCTTATTCTACTCTCTACTTCCCCATCCTTCACATATTTCTGTTTCTATATTTACTTTGCCCTTTCAGTCTATTTATGTTGATTTATTTAAGAAAATTAGAAAATTCCCCTTCATAGCCTATCAGGCAGGTTAGGCTGGTGCCGCAGTAACAAACATCTTCAAAATCTCAGTGGCTTAAACACACAGCAGTACATTCCTCATTCATATTTTATGTCCATAGGATGGCAGGAGGCTCTTCCCCATGTATTTCTCTCTCCGGAACTTTGGCTAATGGGTCCTGTAAGTCAGTGGCCAGAACTAGTCACATGACCTTGCCCAGCTGCAGGGAAGCAGGCAAGTGTACTCTACCCATGTGACCAGAAAGAGGAGAGACCGGGTATGTATGAGCATTAGAAGTTTCTGACCAAACATAGATAATATATAGGTAATATCGTATAACTCGGCATTTCTTATCAAGTTCTTTGAAGTACTAGTTTTACAGTATGTTAGCGTGTGTTACTTAAAAAGAGAATGGTAGGTGAAGTAAAATGTACTGCGTTTCTTTAGTGAAGGAGTTCTCAGAGCCTTTATAATCCAGTAGACATTATAGAGCGGAGGGTGATACAGGTAATTTCCCCAACCTGTCTGACTTCGGAATTCTTTTTTGTTTTTCTTTTCATAGCCTCTCTTAGGCTAGGATTTCATAGAGTATGCTTTGGGATGCCCAAGTCTAGTCTGTTCTCAAATACAAAGCAGAATCCTTAGAGCTGCATTTTAATTATTACATATGCTGGGAAGAAGCTTTGTTTTTATTGTTTGCTATAAGAGTTGATTATTTGAAGAGTCTGGTTTCTGCTGTTATGAATCAAATTGGAGGCAATGTTGTTTATAAAATGTAGTCCTTATTGGCTACATGCCTCTGTTGAATCCATAGGATTTTATCTTCCTTTAGTTGCTTTTGTGTTCTAAACTTACCGTTGAAAAGAGAAAGGTAAACAAACCATGACCATACATTTTAGTGGATAAAAGATTAAATTGGTTTGAGCAGGTGGCCCAAACACATAGAATTGTTTACTGGTTTCAGCATTTTTCTTGGTTTTCTCTGACTTTCCACAAGTTTTCTAGAAGTTTCAACATTACTGAAACAGGGGCGCTGATAAGAAGCAGAAGGACAACTTTTGTCAAGAAGGATTGCTTCTCTTCCAGAAGGCTTTGGATTTAAACGTGGAATTTGTGGCCAGGGATTTTATGCCTGTACGTGTAATAAATCTCAATATGGAATTGTTCACTTAAATGTAGTTGTAAACTTCATGCAGTAAAACTTGAGGTAAGGGAGTACCCATTGTGGCTCAGTGGAAATAAACCCGACTAGTAACTGTGAGGATGCAGGTTCGATCCCTGGCCCCGCTCAATGGGTTAAGGATCTGATGTAGGTCGCAGATGCGGTCTGGATCCCACATTGCTGTGGCTGTGGTATAGGCCGGCAGCAGTAGCTCCGATTCGACCCCTAGCCTGGGAACTTCCATATGCCTTGGGTGTGGCCCTAAAAAGATAGAAAAACAAAACAAACAAACAAACAAACTTTTGGTGAGAAGACGCTCCTCCTGTTTCATAACTGCATGAGTAAAATTTCATCATGACTAACTCCCCAGACCTTTGAACTTACGGATTTTTTTTTTTGATTAAGTGATGAATTCAGTTCCCGTGAAAGTCATGTGAAATCCAGGATAAGAATTGTTTGCTTTTTTTTTTTTTTCCTTTGTGAGTGAAAACATGTGAAAGGCCATTGCTGTTACGTGACAGGAAACACACTTTTAAAACTATCGGTTAAATCAGCAGCCCCAGCCCGCCCCTTTCCCACTGCCGTTATAATCAGGATCTGACCAGTAGTAAAGTTGCCTTTTGAAGGTGACTCGTGAGGATCTGAGGCAGGGAAAAAACCTTTGGAGCCATAGTTCCCAGTTCTGTCCTTTCTGTTGATTTTAGTGTCATTGTAGAAAAAGCATTCATGACCCATCACAAAAATAAATGTTAAAAAAACATTTTTCACATGGCCTGGGGCCAAAAAGAGTCAAACTCAGTATATCAATAAACACGACAGGCATGAGCACGTCACTGTTTGGTCCAGGGCAGCTCCCAGGTCAGGTCACAGAACCGTTGTCTGTGGAAGGTCCTTCAGGTGTTTGGCGAGCTCAGATGCTGGTGCTGGCTTTCAGCAAAGGTAGCCTTGGTGTAGGTCTGCTTCTGAGGGAGAAGTGTGGATTTTCTTATCTTTGGTACCCGTAGTGCTGTCCCCTCTTGGGCTACCCTTGTGGACCAACCAGCTGAGGAGCAGATGTTAGAGTTTGTGGTGGAGCAGTTTTCTCCTTGTGGGTTGTGGTGCACCGTCAGGGGGGCTGTAGGGAATACATCGATTTAGAAGTTTTAGAGCCGGGAGGGACCCTGTAGACCTTAGTCCATCTATCCCATTGTATAAGGAGGAGACAGACTCGGAAAGTCCAGGGGAAATCACCCATGCTCAAGTGTTAAGGGCTGAAATTAACAATGTTAAATCAGTGACACTTACTTTGGAATGTTTGCAGATACATGGGAACACAGTTTGCTTGCAGTTGTTTCCTTGTGCTGAACCTTGGGAGACATCTTGCCTTATGCTTACCTGGACACTTATGATGCATTTCAAAATTGTGGATATGTGGGGAGCCTACAAGTTGATGTTCATGTTCACTGTCTTCATGCCAGCCAACTAGCATTGACATTTATTGGGAAACATTTACTGGGAAAATAGTTTTTATCAAGAGGTATTTTAAAAAAAACTATTATTATAAGGGAAAGAAGGAAGGCTCATGTCTACCTTTGTTTTAATAAAAATAGCAAACAACCGTGCCCTGGCTGCCTGGACCAGGCTGAAGGAAGAGGAAGGTCATTCCAAAATAGGAAAGGGATCCAGTTAACTATTACTCTGATAAGTTGAGTAAGTTTAAAAATTTTCAGACCCAGGGATGTGGATATAGATTGGCTGAGGAATTCTCTCTCCTCACAGATGCTTTGTGCTGTGTATTATTAGTGATTTAAAGGGAGATAAAGGACAGTTCTGAAGAGCATGACCCTCACCTACCTCCTGCCCCTTCACCACATGTTGCTTTGTAACCATGTGGGAAGTCTAGGGTATGATGGTTAAAAGGAAAAAGATTCATTCCATCTCCCTTTGGGAATCCTTTTCCATGGAAGGTAGGACTTGTGAGGAAGTATGTTTCCATGGCTGGCTTCTGTTTTTAGAGCTATGCTACCTGGATGGAACTCTGCCTCTGCTAGTTACTGACCGTGGGTCCTTGGTAGGTGACCATGTAGTTCATCATCCAGACTGGGTAATTCATGAGCGTGAAGGGGAGAATTTTTAATAAGTGTACTAGAACAACAGGCATAAACTGGGACTATCTGAGGCACACTGGGTCATGTAGCCCTCCTGGTCTTATCAAATTACCAAATCTCTGTGTCTCAGTTTCTTCACGTTGTAAAATGGGCATGATGATAGTTCTCACTTCTTAGGGGATTAGGATTAAGTGCATTGAAACTTGTAAAGTGTTTGGAATGTTGTTTGGCACATAGCAACTATTCAGTAGGGTTAGCTATTTTTAAAAAATATTATTTAAGGGACTTCCCATGGTGGCTCAGTGGGTTAAGTACCCAACATAGTGTCTGTGAAGATGCGGGTTCGATCCCTGGCCTCACTCAGTGGGTTAAGGATCTGGCATTACCGCAAGCTATGGTGTAGGTTGCAGATGTAGTTTGGATCCCGTGTTGCTGTGGCTATGATGTAGGCCAGCAGCTGTGGTTCCAATTTGACTTCTACCCTGGGAACGTCCATATGCTGCAGATGAGGCCCTAAAAAGAAAAAAAAAGATATTGTTTAGGGTGCTTAATACACATAATAACCACTTATATATTCATACTATTTCTCCATAGCAAATTTTGCTTTTAATTTTATTGAATGAATAATAACATTTACTAATGACTTCCTCCATTTAGGGTATCTCCTCATATTTAATTGCTTGCTTTTTCTGATAAAGTCCCTGATAAAGTCCCTGAAGGTAAAATTGACTTTTACTCTGTCGGCTACCCATGTGTCTGGCACTGAGGTATAGAATTAGCATTTGTGGTCCAGAGGAGGATGGGCATTGGGTCTCTTATGTATCAGGTGGTGGCCAGTTCATGCTAGAGGTTGCAGTTTTCACAGTTGACCTTGAGATATAGGAGTGGTTGGATGGCTGAGTGGGTGAGAGGTCCCTAAACTAGACTTCTTCCTTGCCCCTTTCAAACTGAATTTACCCTGCATACTAACATGTAGGGTTGCCAGATTTAGGAAGAACAGAGAAACCAGAATACTCAGTTAAATTTGAATCTCAGATAAACAGCACATCTTTCTTAGTAGAAGTATGACTCATGCAGTATTTGGGGCATACTTTTGCTAAAAGTTCGTTGTTTATATGAAATCCAGCTTTAACTTGGTGTCCTGTATTTATCTGGCAGTTGAATTATATAATCGAAAGAGACTTTTTATCCTATAACCCACGTTCCGGTGTTTATACAGAAGTATAGTCCAGTTCCAGTTGTTAAGTATTGTGTTAACTTTTTTTTTATTTTTTATTTTTATTTTTATTTATTTATTTATTTTTTGTCTTTTTGCCTCTATCTAGAGCCGCACCTGCGGCATATGGAGGTTCCCAGGCTAGGGGTCTAACAGGAGCTGTAGCTGCCGGCTTTCGCCACAGCCACAGCAACGCGGGATCCGAGCCGCGTCTGCAACCTACACCGCAGCTCACGGCAACGCCAGATCCTTAACCCACTGAGCAAGGCCAGGGATCGAACTTTTTTTTAAAAGCCCATGTTTTTTTACCCTCCATTGGCATGGACAGTTGAGAAGTTGTTACTGAGTTGCTGCTGCTGGGTTTCCACTAAGGCCAACATACAAAGGAATTCGTCTGTTTTGCCACAGCAGCAGGGATTACACGTGCTCCGTGAGAACTTCTTGACTGTGAGCGTGGATGGACCCAAGCCAGCTCTTTCTCCTTGGAGGGGAGTCCATTGGTTAAGGTGACCTACTGAAGTCTTGGCTAACTTGGAGAGGTCTCAGTTTGACATGAATTACTTCAGTAATACTTTGGGGAAGGAGACTTAATTTTGGATCATCATTTATATTTCACTTGTCAATGTAGCAGCAACAACTTTTAGTGTCACTGAGTGACCTTCAAACACCCTTCCCATTAAAATCTCTTGTTGTTTTTGACTTTCAGTTTTTGCTGCCTAGAAAATGCTGGTGGATTTTTTGCATTAGCCTTGATACTCTGTCAGCACTCAACCTGAAGGGCACTGCATGCCTTTGGGAAATGCTGATTGGAAGATTAGAGGCTGTGAAAACCTGAGTGTCACTTTGCATTTTTTATACTCTGGGTATGATGCCTCTGTTAGGCCAAGTCTTAGAGAAAAAGCTTTACCTGGTTAATGATACACTTAGTGAAATTACTAATGGCAAGTGAATGTTACAGTTGTGCCTGTTGGAGAAGAGTGAGCGAGAACGAATGGGTTTTGGACCAGTATGCCCTTTTTAATTGCTGCGATTTAAAAAGTTTAACATACCCAGAGAAAAGGCACAGGTTTCAGATTATCTTTCAAGGCAAAATGTGCAGTGGTGAGAACTTCCTCTTAGGTACAGATAGTGTGTGGGAGGTTTAGTCAAGGGAAGCAAATCCAATTAGAGCTGTTTGTTCAGAGTACCCACTTTGAGGTGCGTGGTGGTGTTAACTGGTGGCTTTCCAGAAAAAATAAATTATTTATATGTAAAGACACGTGCCAGCCAAGCTTTGGATGCTATAGTTAGTTTGAAAAATTATTTTCTCTGCTTTTACTGCCCTTTCCGAGCTGTCTCCTTGTCTTCTCATTGCTTCCTTAGGTCGCCCTTTGCCTTTGGACATGATTTGGTCCTCATAGTGTCATAGAATTGATTTGCCTGATGGATGGACTATTTGGCCCAGTTGTTTAAATGGCTTAGTACTGGGAGGTGTCTGGGAGGGATGAGGATTGGCTATTCATGTTCACCTTTTCAGCAATGATTTTCCATCTGGGCAGCACACTGGAATCACAGAAGAGATTTTAAAAATGCAGATACCTGGGCCCCCTCCCCACTCCCCTAATTTGATTTAATTATCTGGGGTACAGAATGGCCCTGGCACTTCCCTAGGTGATTCTAACGAAGTTTGCACGTTATTCTCTGGTCTACTCAGAATTATGACTGTAGCCTGTGCTGTTCAGTAGGGTAGCTAGGAGCCCCAGGTGGCTACTTATATTTCAAGTAATTAAGGAAAACTAAAACCTCATGTCCTCAGTCATACTAACCACATTTGAAATGCTCCATCACCACATAAGGCCCATGGCTCCTGACTGGATATTGCAGCTATAGAATGTTTGCAGCGTGGCAGAAAGTTCTGGTGGACAGCCTAGATTTAGGCTGTCTTTAGGATGTCAACAGGACAGGGGGAGTCAGGAACATTTGAAGAGTCTGACACAGGAAGGACAGGCCTGGAATAGAACTAATCCAACAGGACTTGCCAGTACTCAGTTGCCACACATGTTTTAGCAGCCTTTTTGTCAATAGTCTTTTGGCACCAGAAGCCCTGTCTCAGTTGGCGCGATGGACTGATAAGGTGTCATCTTGCTGAAAGGCCCTGTTTAAAGCAGGCCAGCTTGAAAAGGGGTGTGGCAAGCACTAAGGGCAATAAAATGTGAATCTCAGGGCATCCAGAGCCAGGAAGGGAAGAATTAAGCTTTATTTCTGCAGAGCTGAGGACTGCCCTTTGAGAGACTGGAGCATGAGATTTGAAGTATCACTAGGTAGAGCAGATTTTGTCCCTTCTGCCTCAGTCATTTGCCTCTCCTGGCTCCCCTCTGCTGTGTGGGTGAGAAGGATGGTGCTGGCACATGTTTCCAGTGAAATAAAGTTCCACGTGGACCCCTGTGTTCTTGGCGGGTTGAGCAGATGGGGGTTGAGAGGATGGGATCATGCGAAATCATGTGTCTTCCAGCTTCTCACATAAGTAGCTGAGTCAGGTAGGGTCGTGGAAAAGAGAAGCGGAAAAGGGAAAATGAAGTATGCTTAAGCGATACAGATTTTCCAAAGATGCTCTCCTCAGGCCGGTCCTCTGCAGGACTGAGACACCCACAGGCGGAGAGGCTTTGCCCTCCAGGCTGTGCCCCCCTCTTGCATTTCATTGGATGTTAGTGCCGCCCTAGGAACAGTTTTCTCTTGCTTTCCCTGAGCGTATGAAAAAGAAAATACCAAGTATTCATGGGCACAGTGAGAACTCAGGAGGCTATCTGATGATGTCTGAAGGTGGCTCAGGGGGTGTTGTGTCCCAGCAGGTGAATGGGGTCTGTAACTTACTTGAGTTCTTCCCATTTTGTTAGTGTCTAGTCTTAATCTGGGGTGAAGTACAGTGCCTGTTGCAGGTCTTATTTCCTCACTTTGGTACACTTGGCAGATAAGCGTTCTCCACAGGGTTGTATCTCCACATCTGTATTGGCAAATAATAACCGTGCAACACTGCCCACTGTCCCTGAGGAGTAAGTGATCAGGAATCCACCCCCCCCCATTATTTCTGCTCTCCTTTTGAGTTGGAGAAGACACATGTTTCCTTTTCTTCCCATTGTCAGTAGTTTTTATACATGTTGTTAACACTCATCTTTTCTTTTGAATTACGTCCAGCACTTTCATTTTGCCTGATTTTCTGTATTCTCTTTCCTCAAGTTCAGAGAGCTAGGTAGGGAATGTTAACTTTTTTTTTTTTTTTAAGGCAGGAAGATAGAAGGCTGCAAAGACCGAAAGAAATGCTAAGAAGAATACTAGGAAAGCAAGCACTTACTTATCAATATCTTGTAGAGTAAGGAGCCATCCTAGTGATGGTAGAGTGCAGCTGGTCTTCCAATTGCTTGTAGATTTTGGAGTTCTTTATAGATTTGAATTTTAAAGGTCAAGTAGAAAATTTACCTTCCCCCAAGCCACTGAAAATTTGTGTTCTGAAACACCATAACCTTTCAGTTCTTAGTATGGTAAACAGAGAGAGATCTTCTAGACATAAACAGACCTGGGTTCTCAGTAATGAGGTAGAATTGCAATGAAAGGGTGAGGTGGTACCCTAGAAGTCATCTTGTTTGGTGTTGTTCAGATATGTTATGTCAGAGCCACTTGAGGGTCCTTTAAACTAATTAAAGGTTCCAGCCATGTCATAGCCCTGTTAAATAGACTTTCTAGGTGTGGGGCCCAGGAATCTGTATTTAGAATTCCCAGGGGATTTGGGTGAGCAGCCACTTGCTTGAGAACCATTTGCTTCAATTATCAGATGAGGAAACTGGGAACTTGGGAGGTGAACTGATTTCCTTGCCATTAAAGGTAGTCAGAAGAAAGACTAGACCAGGGACCTCCTAAGTGCTACCCTCCCCCAAGAACCGGTGGGGGAGGATGGCACTTAGGAGGTCCCTGGGTCTGGTCCTTCTTACACCTTAGACAAATGTGATGTCTGCCTCACTCTGTAGTCTTTCTGAAATTTACTTCTTTCCATTTTATTTTTTAATTTTGGCAATGTGTTGAATTCTGCTCCCTTTTCATTTCCAGAGTCCTGTTTTTTTTTTCTTCATTATAACAGGGGCATGTCACAAGTCCTGTGCTGTCACACAGGCTGATGTGCCATTTGAGTGTGATTTCTGGGACCCCTTTTCTTAGATTCCAGTGTTATGCATTGTTTCATCCTAATGGCTTCTGTTATTTACAGTTTCTTTCTTCCTCTCACTTAAAAAAAACAGTCCTATCTCCTGATTTATTTTTGGTTACAGAATAACTCCAGATGGTATGTTTTGTATAAGGAAAAAAAAATAGCAGAATATTTCACACTTTTACATGAATTACTTTCCTATTTTCAATATTAATGAAGTTATTAATCTTACAAAAGACTCATTTTGTAAAGAGACTAATCACTGAACAAACACTTATATACAATGTATAATTACACTGGCAAAAATTGAGAATTATTACTCTTACATCTTTGTATCATTTGTTACTCTTTTACATCTTTAAGATCAGATGTTAAAATAACAATCCAGTTTTCTAGAGATAGGAAATTAAGAAAAGGAAAAGGACTTTTAATCCTTGGGTTTAACATTGAGAAATGAGTGCCAAAAATCAGATCAAGTAAAATGATGTAATTCAAAGTACTTTGAAAAATACAAGGTAATATACAGATATAAGTTACTGATTTTTAAAATCATAATTCTGACTTGAAGGCTGATAAGTTTTAGATGATTAAGGTCTTTTGCAGAGATACAGAAATCCTTCATTGGGAATGTTTTGCAAAATATTACTGGGTATGTGGGTTATTTATAGAGAATGTTCTTTAAAATGATCCGTTCACTGAGCTTTTTAATTAGTTGGATTATTCTGGATCAAGAAGACCTGTGACCTGTTCTTTGAGCCTAAACTATTTTTACTCCTAGCTGTGTGTTTCCATAGGAATATGAGAGCACCTCAGCATTAATCATTCATGCTAATCTCATGGAGCCATCCAAAGAATCTGTTTAATTTTGCTGGGTTGATGGTGCCAAGGATAGAAAACAACTTGAAGATTTTATAAGCAAATCTTTTAATTCCAAAAATATTTAAGGGATCTTCTCTAGTAATGCTTCAGTTCAGGTGGGTCCACCAAAAAGCAAAAATAGGACATTTGAATAATTTTGAAATCACCACTGAAATGGTGATGAGAGAATTCTTTTTTTTTTTTTCTCTCTCTCCCTCTTTTTTTTTTGGGAAGTTCTCAGGCTAGGGCTTGAATTGGAGCTGCAGCTGGCCTACACCACAGCCACAGCCATGTCAGATCTGAGCTGCATCTGCAACCTGCACTGCAGCTTGCAGCAACACCTGATCCTTACCCTGTTGAATGGATACTAGTTTGCATTAAAACTGTTCTTTCTGTTTTCATCAATTTCATTTATAGGGGAATGAGTGCTTTAAGATAACTGGGTACTCTGATCAATCTACCATGTCTGAGTTCCGCCTCAGTAGTGGATGTGTTTTATTGGACTGAGTACCATCACTGCCTCATTAGTCTGAATGGCCATGGAGCTTCAGACAATACTGAGTGCTTCCCATTGCTGGACTCTGTGCCGGCACCAGGGCACAGAAACCAGACAGCTCTGCCCACACAGGGTGAGTGTTCAGAGGAAGAAACGGAACCAGGGGCAAGTCCTTGTCCTGATTAGTGTAAACCAGGAATAGAACTGGTGTATCATATTTAGGTAGGTGACAGCCAGGAGGGAGGCTAGGAGCACCTTTCTGAAGAAGGATTGACTCTTGAAGAACAAATGGTGTTAACTGGAAAGATTAGGGTGTAGGAGAGTCCCAAGCAGAGGGAACAACTTGCACAAAGCCAGGGAGAGTGGTAGATAGTGTGCTTTGGGGGAAGTCAGAGCAGATGGAGCGTGTTGAGGATGAAGGGAGTGAAGCAAGGTAAAAGGTCTTGTAGGCCTTGAAAGGAAGTTTTACCCAAAAGATGAAGAGGAGAGAGTATTGGAAGGTTTTAGCCAAGTTTTTGTGTTTTTTCAAGGCTTACTTGAGCTCCATTATGGAAGAGAATGAGTTTCAGTAGGACATAATGGCAGAGTAAGCAGTAACTCAGTCAAGAAATGTTGTAACTGAAGTCAAGGTTATAGTTCATAATTTGGGGGGGGGTAGTCTAGAGAAATTGCTGGTGATAAACCCGACCTACAGGAAACACTGCATCCTCAGGGTGTCATGGTTCATCACTGTGAAGGTTTACCTTTTCTCCCACATAGTCATTATTGTGAAGGGTCTTCAGATCCATATTCAGAGGTTGAGGATTTGCCCATGTTGTTAACAGAACTGTATAATTTTCAAGTATGTTCTCTTTTGGTTACTCTACAGTTAGGCAGAAAAAAATTTCATTACTAACTAGATAATAAGATTTGAATTGTTTCGATGGCCAACATTCTTGGTGAGGAGCTGGACAGAAATTGTTGGTCATATTATGTAAGGGTAAATATATTCCTGAAGAGTTGCCTCTGAAATAAAATATTAAATAAGTGCCTTCCAACCATGCACCATTTAAAATTTTCATCCTTTTGAAACGTCTGTGGTTTGAAGGATCACTTTTATATAATTTACGTCTTATTTCTCTCTTGTCTAAATCCAAATTTTCCTATTAGCCCTTTTTTATAGGCCCTTAAAGAAATTGACGTTTGGTATTGCTGGGGAACTTAGGTATTTCTTTCAATGTTTCCAGGGAAATAATGTGGTACTTTAAGAGCTTAGAAAAACTGCTAAAATATTTGTTTTCAGGATATATTGTAATTTTAAAAAATAACTTCTGATTCTGAAAGCAATACAGTCCTCTAATCCCAGGGCTAGCCCTTGTTAACACTTTGGTATACTTCTTCCTGGTCTTGCTTCTTTATATTTGCTCAAAACATACACTCACATCCTTACTCTACACTTTTGTTTTCACATAACTGTGCTCACTTTTTCACATTGTGAGTTCTATCCAAGTTCAAAATGTTTTTTAAAAACTTTTTCATGGCTGTGTAAAGTACCCACAGTCCCATATTACTGGGCATTTAAGTCATCTTTGGTTGTTTTGCTGCTATAAAAAGTGCGGTTGTGAGCATCGTTGCATTCAGATTTTTATCTGAATTCACCTTTTTCTATAGATTCCTAAAAGGGAAATTGCTGAATCTAAGAGTTTCATTTAACACCTGTTTCGGGCAGTACATTCCAGTGACGACCTTTCAGGTCTCTTACTTACTGCCTTTGTGTTGACTGACTTACCTCTGTGCAGATGCCTTCACACTTAAGCAGGCTGGTAACGTTTTATATAGGATTTGGTTTTTTGTTACTTAAAAGGTTTGCTTCTGGAACATTTATGTAAATCACAGTGGTTTCCATGCTGAGAACACATGGACATGTGTCTTATGTCTCAAGCAAAGATACTCCTCGCCTGCAGTAGAAATGTGATGGACTGCTGGGTGGATTTCCTTTCTTTTCATGTGGAATAAGAATGAGATTTATTGGCTGTATAAACTAGAGCAGAAAAGTTAATAGAAATAGTAAAAGCTGTCAAACTCCGTTTAGCTCTATTATGTTTTTATACACGGATTCTTTTAAAACTATGTTTAGAAAATTATTGTGCAGTTTAATGCGCCTACAGAATATTGAATTTACAGTATTTACCAGGAAACCCAGTCCTTTGAAGTTGGTAGAACCCAAGAACAGTTTTCTTACGATTTCCTCTATGCTCCAGATTACTCTTACATTCTGTAAACTGTACGCCTTTATGTGTTCTGAATTTAAGTAGGTTTAAGTTGGAGGAAAAGGTCCCTAAGTGCCAAGATAGAATATTTCCATGTAGAATTGCTTTCTTTTTTCAGCTCGCGTTGTATTTACTGCTGAATAGCCTCTAAAACAGAAGGCCTTTTACATCTCACATGTAATTTTGGGTGCTGATAGTGTGGCTATCAAAAACACAGAAAGTTAATACAACTCCCTCAAAGCACATGAGTGGGTTACTGTCTTTTCTTGGAACACACACAAAGAAAGGATCCTTCTTCAAGACTGATACAATCACAACGTCATGGTCTTTCTCCCAACACCACTGTAGAGAATTCTAGAGAGAGAGGGAATTAAATGGTGCCATCCAAATCCTGAAAAGAATGAGGCTCACTGTAAGGTTATTAGGCAGTGGACAAAGTGCAAATTTTTATATAACTGTAATTAATATAGGCGTGACACATTTGATATATAAAAACTTCATATGTGAAGATTGAATTTTAAAAGTCACAGAGAGTGATTATTCACTTTATAAAATGACTCATGCTTTATAAAAGAATTTATTATCTTTCTTTAAAAAGAATACTCCCTGGTGCATTTGGGTACTTGTCTACTCATTGGTTTTTGTTTCTGTTTTTTTCTTTTTCTTTCTTTCTTTCTTTTTTTTTTTGCTTTTTAGGGCCATACCCACTTCACATGGAAGGAAGTTCACAGGCTAGGGATCGAATCAGAGCTACAGCTATCAGTCTACGCCACGGCCACAACAATGCGGGATCCAAGCCGCATACGTGACCCACGGCAACGCCGATCCTTAACCTGCTGAGTGAGGCCAGGGATCGAACCCACATCCTCATGGATGCTAGTCAGATTTGTTTCCACTGAGCCACGACAGAAACTCTTGTTTTCATTTTTAAAATTTTATTAGAATGTCCTGTGGTGCAGTTTCTTTAAAAATTACCATATGACCCAAGTGTTGCCAGGCATGGAAACATGTCCATATAGAAGCATGTACACAAGTGTTCATAGCAGCTAAGCAGGAGAAAGTCAACATCAGCTCAGGGCCTTTGCCCATATCTGGGAGGACAGAAAGGTGGGAGTCTCAGGTTCTAAGCTCAAGGGGCCCTTATGAAATGCCACTCCCCAGTCTGTCCATAAATATCCCTGCTGAAGAGAACCTTGTTATCCTAGAGGGACCTGTCTTGCCAGCAGCTCTGCTTTGTCCAAGAAACTGCACACCACAATTTGAACAGGTTGGAATCCCACCTGCGCAAATACGTAAAATCTCTCCTTTATAAAATAACGTATTCTTTGTAGAAACTAAGGGAAATATGGTTGTTTCTAAAAAAATAAGAAAATTGAAATTGCCTTCGATACCACCACCCAGTGCTAACTCCGTTTAACATTTTGGTATATGTATTATTCCAGATAAATACGTGTTAAATAGAATCAGCATATGCCTGTTTTGTTATCTGTTATTTCATCTGAGCATCATCCCATGTTTTACATATACATATAAAATATCATTATTTTTATTTGATGCATGAGAGTCAACATATCATATATATATATATATATTATTTATTTATTTATTTTTATATATGATTTATTTAACCAAGCTTTGTTTTGGGATTTTTTGTTGTAAAAATTTGTTATAAAATTAAAATTCTGGGAAAATCAGAATTTTCTTAAAAGTAAATCCAGGAATGTACAGCTTATTCAAATTTTATTCAAATGAATTTTTGTTTATATTACAGAAAAATGGCATTGGTCTAATGGACATCATAACTAGATGGAGAAGGAGGTCCACTTTTAGAATTAGGCCTGGGTGCACACAGTGGTTCTCTGTTACCCAGTGATAACTATTTCATCTGTGCTGTTCGGTAAAGTAACCACTAATGTGAACTCTGAAATAAGTTTAAAATAAAGTGAACTACAAATTATAAATAAATAAATAAATAAATAAATAAAGTGAATTTATCAGAAATAAGTTTAAAAGTATAAATAGTAATAAGCAGTTAACACTTTCTAAATGTTCCATGTGTTGTTTTAAGCATTTTATATGCATTAACTCATTTAATTCTTTTTTTTTTTTTGTCTTTTTAGGGCCACACCCGCGGCATATGGAGGTTCCCAGGCTAGCGGTTGAATCAGACCTGCAGCTGCTGCCTATACCACAGCCACAGCAACATCAGCTCTGAGCCACATCTGCAACCTACACCACAGCTCATGGCAATGCCACATCCTTAAGCCACTGAGTGAGGCTGGGGGTCGAACCTGCGTGCTCATGGTTCGTTTCTGTTGAGCCAGGATGGGAACATCAGCTCGTTTAATTCTGAAAAGTTCTATGAGATAATAATAAAGGTTCGTTTATTATTCCTGTTTCACAGCTAAAATAACTGAAACACAGAGAGGTTAGTAAGTGATCAATCTTGGTTATGAAAACATATTCAAGGCCACATCACTAGTAAGCAAAGACATGCAATTAAAAGAGACAGTGTGAGATAGCACTTTGGAGATACCTTTATTTTTTTGTAGTGATCTTATTAACCTGCTGGTGTTGGTCAGGGTGGAGGGGCGACAGGCCCTCTCCTACAGTGCTGGCGGAGGATCCGTTTTTGTGGGGTGGTGAATTTCTTATCTAGAAATTTGCTGTAACAAAATAATGGACAAGATTACAATGATAGTACCCCATTCACGGAAATATTATGAGAACAGAGAACAACTGAGTATCTTCTAGTAGGGACTTTGTTGGATAAAGTTACGGTTTATCCATGCTGTACAACAGTGCTCAGCAATTACAAACAATGGTTCAGGTATATGTTTATGGAAACAGTTGTTCAGGAAATAGTATTCTTGTCTCTCAGTATCCGGGAGGCGGAGGTCCAGGAACACCCTCCCTCCCCATATAGAAATCTGCAGATGCTCAAGTCCCTTATATAAAACGGCATAGTACAGCCAGCTCTCGGTATTTTTGGATAAATCCATGGATGTGAGGGCCAAGTTTGTGTAAACAGGGTCAAACCTGCATGGAACATAAAAGATTTGATGTCCATCCACATTCTGAGCTCCTGGTTATGGATATTTGGCTGCCTACCAGGAAGCCAGCATACTCGGTTTCCCTTTGTTTACTGCCATGCCAGAGAAGCTTGTCATCTGTTGACCCACAGGATGCATGTCTGGTCAAGGAACCCCTGAAGTTTCTGTAGGGAACCCTCTGGGCTTCTCTGAAAACAAGCCTCATAAAAATGCCTAGATTAGAAGAGGGAGAGAAGTAAGGAGTATATTTCATTGCAGATCTTATCTTGAGTCCATTTAACAAATTCAGGAGTTCTCGTCGTGGCTCAGTGGTTAACGAATCCGACTAGGAGCCATGAAGTTGAGGGTTCGATCCCTGGCCTCACTCAGTGGGTTAAGGATCCGGCGTTGCTGTGAGCTGTGGTGTAGGTTGCAGACGCAGCTCGGATCCCACGTTGCTGTGGCTGTGGCGAAGGCCGGCGGCTACAGCTCCTGTTAGACCCATAGCCTGGGATCTTCCATATGCCGCGGGTGCGGCCCTAGAAACGGCCAAAAGACAAAAAAAAAAAAATTCAGAAATAGAATTTTACAGCTGGGAAGGCCAGCCACAGCAGAACCATGAATTAGTTTTGTTTTGTTTTTCCAGTCTTCCAGCTTTCCTTTTCCTTCCTTTGAGACTCGCTCCATGTGACCACTTTCCCTCTTTATTTCTTTGTTTTCCTGCCCCTCTGTTCTGGACTTGACTTTTTTCCTACCAAAATTTACCTGTCCTGGGTCTCATTTCCTCTCAGGTCCTTTTATGTTTAGATGTTATATTGAATAGTACTTGATGTGTTAGCTTTCTTAGCTAATTAAACTTTCATAGCTGCCTTTTCTCAGAGGTGTAGCTGTTTGGGGAGTTGCTAAAATAACACTCCCCTCTCCCACCCTTCAGTGGCAGCTTACTCTGAATCCACCTCTGAGACAGAGAATTAAAAGGCTGCCTTGATACCAAACGTTTGGTTTCCATGTTACAGAAAGGACCTTGTGCCTTTGACATTTTGAAAAATGTCCACAAATATTTTGGGAGCTGAATTTTGGAAAGGGCTACCCTCTGGCTGAACTCTGCGTAATTACAAATAGGGTCCATAAAATAGGGTTTCTGCCCTGCACGGCTGGACAGGTGTAAGTGTGCACCAATGACCTAACAGCCAGAGGCCATTTCTGCAAACATCCTGCCAGGAGAAGGGTAGAGCATGACAAAAGGAAAAAAAAAAGCAATCCAAATCTTCTTTCTTTTTTTTTTTTTTAATGGCCACACCCTCTGCATAAGGAAGTTCCCAGGCTTGGGGTAGAATCCGAGCTATAGCTGCCGGCCTACACCACAGCCACAGCAACGTGGGATCTGAGCCTTATCTGCGACCTACACCGTAGCTCACGGTAACCCCGGAACCTTAGCCCTCTGAGTGAGGCCAGGGATCAACTTTCATCCTCATGGATACTAGTCGGATTCGTTACTGCTGTGCCACGACGGTAACTCCCAATCCAAGCTTTCTTATCGAGGCGATCTATTAAGAATCAAGCAGCTGTTGGCTTGTTTTCCTATACTTTTGCTTAAAGAGTGGGCATTGAGGAGTCTCAATTGGAAAACCCATTTGTGCTATGTTTTATTAGGTTGGGGGTATAGCTTGGAGATGGGACTGTAGGGTCTCAGACGGAGAGGCAGCAGTAGAGCACGGTCTGACAGCATAGACAGTGCTTCCAGTGGGGCTTTCTGCGGTGGTGGAAGCCCCCTGTCTGCATCATTCAGTTCTGTTGCCCTGAGCTGTATGTGGCTTCTGGGTGCCTATGGCTAGTGCATGGAGGGGCAGAATTGTAATTTTTATTTAATTTTAATTCATTTAAATTTAAAGAGTCTCATGTGACCCTTGGCAACCGTGTTAGACAGCACAGCATAGACTCAGAAACTAGACCATTTGGTTTCAAATTCCAGCTCTGCTAACTTTACCTCTTTGACCTTAGGCAAGTTCCTTAACCACTCTGTCACACTTCTTTTCATCTATAAAATACCAAGGAGTGACTGCCTCAAAAAGGATATTTTGAGGATTAAATGAGTTATGTAAAGGCCTTAGGCCTGGCACACAGAGATACATGTGTTTGTTCAATAACGCAAATACACATACATCCATAAAATTAAAAAAGCCAGGAGTTCCCATTTTGGCACAGCAGTGGAAACAAATCCAAGTAGTATCCACTAGGACTCGGGTTTGATCCCTGGCATCCCTCAGTGGATCGGGGATCCGGCATTTCTGTGAGCTGTGTTGTAGGTCAGATGCAGCTGGGATCCCATGTTGCTGTGGCTGTGGCTGTGGCCGGCAGCTGTAGCTCCGATTCGACCCCTAGCCCAGGAACCTCCATATGCCGAGGGAGCAGCCCTGACAAAATAAAATAAAGCCAGATCCATGTTACATTTTCTTTCAGGAAGCTGTCAAGCATTAGTCATCAATTCATTTTTCTTAAAATCCTTTAAATACTGTTGGGATGAGAAAAGTCACTTGTTTAGTAAACATTTATTTATTGAGCCCTGACTTTGTGCCCAGTGCTGTGCTGGGTGCTGGAGATGTACATGGTGGACTGTAAGAGACTTGGTTCTTCTCCCTCATTCATAATAAAATAGGTATCCATCTAACAGGGTGTTTTTATCTATTGGTTATGGAACTCTAGAATAGGAAGGGACTTCAGAAGTAGGGTAAATGTCCAGGTATATATGCAGAAGCCTGGAGAGCTTTGTGCCTGTTCCTGGTCGTCTGGCTGGGATTTAAGCTTTCATCATCTGACTACTTGCCCACCTGGCCTTTGCACCTGTGGGCCAGGTGTGTCCTGAGGCGCTCACTGCTGCTCCAGAAGCCTTGATGTAAGATCACCACTTGTTCTGTTCTGCAAAGGATTGATCTTTCAATTCTCAGATGATGATGACGATTCTTCTATTTTGAGTCTTCTTTCTGAAATAGTGGCAGTATCAGTCACTTTTTAAAAATTTTTATCCCTTACTTAATTAAATAAAAGTTAGAAACACATGTTTGTCCTTCCAATTTTTTTATTTGTTTACCTGTACAGGTTCGTGAGATTGAAAAGCCTGTGCTGGACCATTTGGTTGATATAAACCTTTCAAGACAATATTATAAGCCCCAACATTTATGAAGTACTAAAAGCAAGAGGCTTTGGAGCCGTAATTGATGTGACAGAAAATGGAGGAAGGGGACTGGTTGTGGCCTGTTCATGTGCTTTCTGCACTTGCTAAAAAGTGGAGGGGGAGGAGGAGAATGTCCACCAGTCTGCTTTACATATGAAAAGTATTAAAATGTCAGTATGGCTGAGCCACTGACATACGAAAAAATTGTTTAACATTAAGTCTCTAAACGATGTCCTAAAAACACATTTGTAATTATCTAATTAAAGTAATAAAGGCTGCAGGTAATAGAAGTAATATGGGAGGCGAGGCATTTTCTGGCAGATAAAGCTTCAGAAACTTGCACATCTGCACACGATTATGAAGCCCCTGTTGTTACTTCGCTTTCTCCCTTCCTTAGCCCACATTTCTCACTATGAACTAATAGTACATAATAATAAAGCCCTGGATGTCAGCCAACACAGAGTTCTGGCTAACTTTTAGAGTGTTTGTGAAAGTCGAAAAAGCAATGCAGCTGTTGTACTGGGTACTTTCCAACGCAGGATATGTTTTCCAGATGAAAGCGCAAATAGTCATTGAAATGTAATCAGTATTTTTGGCATCTTGGAATTAGAATTCTTTTCACTTTTTGTGATGTTAATTGTTCATTTCTTAGGACTTGTTTTATGTTTTTTTTCTGTGCTCTATAATCGACTGAAAGTGCAGGGGATGAACGAGTCTAAGCAGCTTTTCATTCTTTGTTTTGAAAAGAAAAACAATGGCAAGCAGTCTCATTTGTTGGCGGGAGACTTATTTAAAATAACCAAAACATTTTTGTTTAAGATAGTTTATTGTGAAATTCATGTTTCGGGCAACAGAGGAAAAGAACATCTAAATCCCGAATAGAGTGTCCAAGTTTTAGAGCTGACTGGAAACTTGGAGACCATTCAGGTAGGCTGCAGCCCCAGTGCTCATCAGGCACTCTCAGGCCTGGGGTGGCTTTGAGAGCCCCACCCTACTCAGTGATGAACTCATGTTTTTCATCCCCATCCACCAACCTTTAGGGGGAGAAGCGCAGATGATTTCATTGATATTTGGGGCTTTGGAACTTCTTTTGTTTGGTTTAAAGGAGAAGGGGCTCTAGTTGATCAGTCGTTCTCAACCCTTAGGTTTTAAAGCGCCTGATAGCCATCCACACATGAGCCTAATTAAATCACAGAATCACCACAAGTGATAGAGATGTGTGCCCAGGGCTGGGAACCGCTGTTCTGGTCCTGTCCTCTCTCTTTACAGACTAGGAAACTGAGGCCCTGAGCCTCTCAGTGACTTGTACCAAGGCCTCCCCTGGGGCTGACCTGAATGTAGGGTTATCGGTTTCTGGAAAGGATGTCAGAGTCTCTGATTGCAGATCTCTGGTGATTTCCTCACCAGAGGCCAGTGGACTGTCCCTCCCAGAGCCAGCCCCGGAGGCTGCCGAGCCTAGGACCCCGTGAGGAGGATGGAGCATTGAGCCCCCTCCCTCTTTCAGCCAGGTAGACACTGGCCTGTGCTCCTGTCCCACTCCCCCTCCCCCCAATCCTTCCGCAAACAGGTAGGTTTGTAATTAGCTAAATGAGATGGCAGGGTTTTCAATAGCTGGTCCCCTCCTGCATATCTTAGACACTTTGGGGGAACAGTACATATTAACTAGGCACAGTGTTTGGTGTAATTGACAATTGCTAATGCTCTGTATATCCTTTAAGGATAATTTGAGCCAGTTAAGGGCTAACTTAGCAGGACAGCCAGGTTCAGGTCTGGCGTATCCAGAAAGAGGGGCTGGGCTGCATGTACTCTGAAGTGGTCGTTTCCAGCCCTTCTTGTATCTGGGCCTTGTCTCCGCTGCCCAGCAGGTTGGAGCTGCAGCTGCCTGCTGGCCGGTGGGCCTGGAGGTGGTAACCTGGCTGGCCCCCTTCCGGCACTGGGCACCCCACCTGTGGGATGAAGCCCCTAGGAGAGGAGATCATAAAGGAGGGGGCTGGAGGGTTGGGAGAGGAGAGAGAGGAGAGGGAGCAAGTTATGTGCACAGAGACTTCTGAGAAAGGTTTGATCGCATTTTGGTATGTATTTGACAGCTCCCTGAAAATTTGTGCTGCAGGTGATGATTAGCACATTTTGGAACATTTGATAGAAAAACATTTGCATTCTAAAGTGAGACTGGATTAAAGGGCTTTGACTCATTTCCTGATCTGCCGCTTATTCTTGTAAGATGACAGCATCTGTTTCCAAATGTGAAACTCTGAGAAATAGAGAAAATGAAGAAAAGAAAACTGTGTATTTCTTCCCAGGATGGCAATTCGAGAATTCACTCAGCCTTTATTTAAAATACTCATGGGCCTCTGAAATGACCCTGTGTCTCCATCCCACCGAGGGAGACTGCAACTGTGATGAGGAGCCCATGATTTTCTGCTTTCTGGCCCCAAAGGCGTCACCCCTGCTTTCCTCTGGAAGCTGGTGGTGAAAGCTTGCTACTCTTGTCAGGAGCCACTTACAAGGACCTGAGTGCAGAGATGGGCTGGTCAGGCTGACCAAGTGGTCTGGTTTAACTGCCCACCTCTGCTCTGTGAGGATGTGCGAATCTCTCTGAAGTAATCTTTTTACTTCAGAGAAGCTGCTGCGGACATTGCTGTGTATTTCTGGCAACAGAGGCCCAGCAGAGATGGAAGATACTTCATGCCATTTAGAAGAAGTGAGATAGGAGTTCCTGTTGCAGCTCAGTGGGTTAAGAACCCGACATAGTGTCTGTGAGGAGGCAAGTTTGACCCCTGGCCTCACTCAGTGGGTTAAGGATCCAGCATTGCCACAGATTGTGGCTCGGATCCAGTGTTATTGTGGCTCTGGCCTATAGGCCTCAGCTGCAGCTCTGATTCAGCCTCTAGCCTGAGAACTTCCATATGCAGCAGGTGCAGCTCTAAAAGGGGGAAAAAATAGAGGAAGTGAGACAAATATTCACTTCAGAGAGTACAGTTTGAGACCAGCATGTGTAAGCCGGTGACAGCTCCCTGCCCACTTTCCCTGCACGGTTCTGGATGTAAAGATTAAGGGACTTCTCCTGAAGTCAGAGATGTGTTAGTGAAAAAGCTATCTCAGTGCAAAACCAAGGGCAAGCTCTGGCTTTGCTGGTTTTTTCTTTTTGGAACGTACAGGGAAATCAAGGGGAAGGGGGCCCCTCATGCCTCGCTTGTAAAGCTTGTTGATCCGGTTAGCAGGAGCTTTCTGAAACTTGTTGAGGGAGGTTGCTGGTTAGTGTTTGAGTGGAGAGCAGTTGGGTTGAAGAGGGCCAGCGCGCTCGTTAGCTGAGCCCTCATTCAGAGTTGAGAGGGAGCTCTGTACAGACTCCTGGGCTGACACGGCAACCATCTCACCCTTGAGGAGAATGCACTTGACGTCACTGCACATTCCCTCTGTGGTCATGACAAGAAGAGAGCTGAGCCTCCCTGCCTGTGCGGGTGCCTTTCCTGCACAGCAGTCACTCTGGATTTTACACGAAGAAGGGTTTCAACAACTGGATACATACTTAGTCTTGTGGTAGCGATCCCTGAGTTTTGTTTGTTTTTGTTTTTTAAATCCTTTTGCCATTTGGAGCTTACCCTTATGAGTTTGATTTAAAAAGAGACATTTTCGGACCCTGGTCGTCCATTCTCACCTGCCCCCAAGACTGGAGTCTCCATGCTGATGTATTACACAGTTTCTTTCCATCTGGAGACAGGAGAATGATCTTGTGGGAGCTTGGCCGGTCTTTGAGCACATTGGATAAGCTGATGGCTGCCTGCCATTTATCAGAAGACTAGGCATAGTGTGAGGGGTCACTTGGCTTACCTGTTAGTGCTCTTGCAGTCAGAGCAAAGTACAGAGACCAACACCTTTCCTGTCATCCTTCTACTGGCCAGAGTGGGGCAAGAACCATGTTAGAGAAATCTCTTTGACACTGGCTCCCTACTCCCTCCCTTGGAGAACTTAAGGGATTAGAAAGTATCCATGGTGAGGAGGCGAGAAATCTCTATAAGCATGAAAATGACCATCCTTGTCCGTCATCATTTTGATCTGTGCTCTCATTACTGGTCTTACAAACAGGTCTTTCCTTTCTAGTCTTTGAACATATCAGTCACTGCATTTTTCAAATGTATCCGTTTACTTTTTTTCAGAAATGTTTTGGTGATCTAGAAAGTGGGTGAGAAAAGGACACTTCTGGGAACTGCCATAATAAGAGAAGTTCTGCAGCTGGTATGGTACCTTGGTAATTTGACTTGATTTATCACCAGCTCGTCTTTTGAGTATCCCCATCATTTTGTCAGCACTAAGCTGCAGAATGACTGATGCTGGATGTTTGAGTATTGACCTGTGGCCGATGAGTTCCAGTACCCTCCGTCAGAGCAAAGATCTGATCAGGAGGATCACAGAGTAATTTCTGTGGGAAATCTGAAATGCAGTCCCCTTCTCCCTAAACTGAAGAAGCAAGGAGAGGTTTTCATTTAAGCGGTATAAACAGAAGACTTATGAAGCACCAACTGTTTTATATCCTGATATTCTGTGACTTTCTTAGATAAAAACTCCTTACATTTTCACATCTATTTAGAATAGCGGGAACATCTTCACTTTTTGTGAAGGACAAAATCCCAAACTCATTAATATATACCCTCAATTATGTGTCACACCAGCATAAGCAGTATTTTCTAATGAAAAGCTTCTTTTTAATGAACAGATATTTTATTTGGTGCCTTATGATATTAAAAAAGTATAAAATTATATAATAATTGTTTTGATGATATTTATTTCCAGTGGTGCAGTGTAAAATTAATATTTTCATTACAATGTAAAAGCGTTCTCAAAACTTTTTGCCCAGTTTTTCCAGTGGGGTTTTGAAACCCAACAAAAAATATTTATGAAGGTTCGCAGAAGAATACTTTTGTTTGAAAGAGGATGTGAAGGTTTTCTTAATATGAAAACACCCCAACAAAGAATGGTTATAATTAAAGTAATAGAGATTCAGTTAAAAAGAGGAATGGAAAAAGCCTTCTTTTGGAATATCCTCTGAGCCTCATGGAAGAGGGTATGATGATGCCTTGGGAACCAAGTTATGAGAACTGCGGTATTACTAGTGTGCAGAGCAGAACGGTAAACAGTTTGTGGTTAACCAACTCCCAGGGGCCTGTTAGTTGGAAGGGACCTTGGAATTCCTGCAGCCAACTTTGTACCCAGTACTCCATCCCTCTGTGGCTACCCATTCAAATGGTACTTCCCACCCTGGCTGAACCTCTGGTGACGCTGGTGAACTTCCTTGCTCTCTGGCCAGCACTCTGCATTTTTGGAGAGCTCCAGTTGTTAGAAAGCTGCTTCTAACCCTGAGTCACTCTGAGTTCCTTACTCACTGCCTGCCGAGGAGTCTGTGCCGGAGTCCACATGAAGGCTCCTGAAGCTCCTTAAACATAGTTGTCCGGTGTCCCTTTAAGCCTTTTTCCCCTGGGGGGTCCTGGGTCCCTTTGGGGACTCCCAGTGCCTTACAGTCTGGCTGCGCCTTCCAGACACTCTTGAGTCGCTCAGTACCCTGGCAGTTGCCCTACTTTCTGCTGGTGCCTCATAGTTGTGCTGATCACATTTTCTTTGCACTGCTGTTGGTTTTCGCCTCTTCTAACCTTGGGTACTTAAAAAAATCTAAATGTCGGACTTGATGTGTGCATGAACAATTACGAGTCTCTTCTTTTGTCCAGGACCCTCCGTGGTGCCGAGTGTGCTTTCTGAGAGCATGAGCAAAATGTTGATTAGCCTGGGTCCTCGGTTATGACTGTGTCCCCACCCTCTTTAATCTTTGAGTCAGCACTCTTTGAGTATAGTTGTGCAGCAGTGAAATTTGACTTGGGAAGTTAGCCTCTGTAATTTAGATAGGCATTTGAAATTGCCATTTGAAGTTTTTCTTTTGGTCGTTGTGGAAAATCAAAAATTCTATTGTAAGTTTAGTAAAAAAAAAAATTGTAGGTAATTCTTAATCATTTAGGGATTTATTTTGGTTTCATTCATTTGATTTTTACAATTTATAGTTTAACTTGAACAAATTTACAGTGGGTTAAACTGGAAACTTTGATAGAGCTGCTTTGGTAGGGACAGTGCTTATAATAATGCCTTTGGAAGATTTGAAATGTTTAAGTGTGGGAGTTCCTGTCGTGGCGCAGGGGTTAACGAATCCGACTAGGAACCGTGAGGTTGTGGGTTCGATCCCTGGCCTTGCTCAGTGGGTTAATGGTCCGGCATTGCTGTGAGCTGTGGTGTAGGTTGCAGACGTGGCTCGGATCTGGCGTGGCTGTGGCTGTGGCATAGGCTGGCAGCAACAGCTCCGATTCAACCCCTAGCCTGGCAACCTCCACATGGCTCAGGTGTGGCCCTAAAAAGCAAATAAATAAGTAAATAAATAAAAAAGAAAATTTCAAGTATGAAGTTTATTGATTAAATGTTTACCTGTTGTCTGCTGTGCGGTAGGCATTATATCTAGATCCCTATATATTACTGAAAAAAAAAATGCCTAACAGTTCATGGTGATTGTGATATATAAGTTGCTATAGTCACTTTTGGTACATGCCATGCAGAAACTGTTCCAACACCAACATATAACAGGAGGCAGTGGGCTGGGGGGCTTCAGAAGAACCTTCCTAGAGAAAGTAATGTTCAGGCTGACCTGGTTCTTATTTATCATCTGTTTTCCCTATCTTTAAAAAATCACAAATTATTGAGAGAGCAGCTCCATTGCTAATGAGATTCAAAAGCCTTCCTAATCACTGGATACTTTGGGGGTTGGAATTAAGTATTTAATGGTACAAAAGACAGCTTTAGAGTTCACTCAGACCCCACTAAAAATCCAGGCCCCTATTTTTCTCTCTGTGAAGAATCATAGAATGCTAACGTAATTAGATTCCCTTCAGTCCTCTAAATTGCCCTACTCTCCTGTTTGTTCTTCACTCCCTTGCTGAGTTTGACAAAAGAAACAGCTAACTTCTTTGAAAGTATTTGGAGGAAAAACAAAGTGCGTGTTATGTTGTAGATATTTTGGGAAGTAGAAGATGGGTTTATTAATAACGTATTTTGGGGAGATGAAAATACAGCCTTGGTTTTGGTCAGGCAAGGAGTTCAAAAATAGTTTCCAAAATCACATTACCAGGGAGCTTTTAAAGAAAGAAATTCAGCATGGTCTGGATGTTCTAGGTCATGTTCTTTTAAGCCTGTAGTCCCCTATTGGGACAAGGAAGGTTGCTGGTTTCCTTTGCTCTTTCCCTCTTTGTTTTTTTTCCAATTTCAGAAAACTTTTTATTTTTATCAAAGCATAGTTAATTTGCAATATTTTATTAGTTTCAGGTGTATATCATAGTGATTCAATATTTTTGCAGATTAAACACCATTGTAGGTTCCTATAAGATAATGGCTATAATTCCATGCTCTGTACAGTATACCTTGTTGCTCCTTTGCTCTTGAACCTGCTTGAGGACTTCACCAGCTAAGACCTTATTTTCATTTTGAAGTACTTTGAGCAGTAGGGTGGGAGCCAAGCAAATTTGAGTAGCAGGCCCGTGCCCCTGTAGGTTTGGACAGGCTGTGCTTGATGCTGGGCCTTTCTGTGAAGTTTGGAGCGTGTGGCTCTTGGCTCGGTTGGATTATGGCCCTGTGTTAGGTGAGTGTATTCCTTTCTGGCCAGCGCCTCTATTTTAACCACTGTGGCTCATTTTTCCTGTCTATCAGTGTTTAAATATTATGGAAAGCCAAAGCAAATCTCCACAGTTTCACTGACCTTTGTCACTAAGTTTGACCAAGCACCTTTGGAGTCAAGTTTTTAAACACTAATGTGCAGAATTCTGATGGATTCCAGTCTGATTGTTAAAACTTTTTATTTTAATTTTTTTTTCATATTGATAGGTTTAAGCAGATTTTAGTAATAAAGGTTTGGTCATATGAAAGTGGTAATTATTTGAATATTTTGGGGGGGATTGATGTCAGTTCTCTTTTTCAAGTATTATAGCCTAACCTTCACTTACTTTGTTTATTTGAAAGGTTGCAGATTTCTAAATAGTTTGGGAAACATTTACCAGCCATGCAAAGGGGAAGGGTTTGCTGCTGAAGCGTAAATCCAAACAATCAGCGTTGTTTAAATTGCTCTTCAAGACTTTAATAATATTTAAACCTTTGGAAATTGGAGTATTTTCGGCAAGCCTAGGATTTGTCATTTTGCAAAGGAGAATGGTTCTTGAAATATTACGTATTAAAATAAGTATTTATACCAAATGAGATTATGAAATTTGTGATTATTCCATTCCTATCCAAACAGGAGCTTTCATATTTTATTGGTTGAAAATAAATTTCTGGTAAAGATTCATCCTTTGCTGAGTGAGTCTGGGTGAGGAAACTGTTGCCCCTTACATAACAGAGTTGATCCTGATCCAGGATGCATATTATTTAGGCAGAAAGAAGCATTGTGCTTCAGCTTTAGAATGCTCTGGGGTGACACTGCCCCTGCTGCCTGCCCTTTTCTTTCCCAGTTGTTTCTGTGCATCTGCTGTGTCTTTCGTGCTGGTGTTGGTGGGGTAAAAGATGAGCAGAACGGAGAGGGCCCTGGCCCTCACAGGGCTTTGTGTGTGTGCCTTGTCCATGCATAGTGTTGCTTTTCCTTGTGGTTTTACATATTTCTTTCATTCGATCATTCCAGGAAATTGAGATACGCATTTTTCACTGGGTAGATTTGCAGAGCATTTTGGCACTGGGTTGTTACAGGAGCAAAAGTCAGCTTCCTGATAGCACGTTATTGCTCCTCTGTTGTTTGGGCACTTGTGCCTTACACAATTTCACAAAAATTAAGGCAGTGAAATGCCAAACTCATTGAAATTCAGTATGGGCATTTATGCAGCAGTACCTTTAGACCTACATCCTAATGTAATTTAAAACTAAATGGAAATAAAGTTAAGACCAAAGTGGCTATTTATAGCGGGTCAGAAACCCTGTGTTAGCCATAAGACTGTGATGTTTGGTCTGCCTTGAGTTAATGATTTCAATTTTAATTGCATTTCTCTCTAAGTAGAACCAAAGCAAGAATGGCAAAAAAAAGAAAGAAAAGAAAGAAAAGGAGTTCCTGTCATGACACAGCGGAAACGAATCTGACTAGGAACCATGAGGTTGCGGGTTCAATCCCTGGCCTCGCTCAGTGGGTTAAAGATCCAGTTTTGCGGTGAGCTGTGGTGTAGGTCGCAAACACTGCTCGGATCTGGCATTGCTGTGGCTCTGGTGTAGGCCAGCAGCTGTAGCTCCGTTTAGACCCCTAGCCTGGGAACCTCCATATGCCGCGGGTGCGGCCCTAGAAAAGACAGAAAAAAAAAGCAAGGATGGCCTTTAACTGTCGCATATACAAGGAAACCTTGTATTTAATAGGAATTATTTTTCAATGTTTTTAGTTTCTTGAAAAGCAAACCTTACTCTGTAGATCTATTTTTGAAATAAAGCTAGTTTTTAAAAAATTTAGGGCTTGCAAATTTATATTTAGAGTCTAGATAGTATCATATGTAGACAGAGAAGAGAAATAAGGTACTCTGTTTAAATTTTAATGTGCAAATAGTACATGAGTATAAATTTATCTGCAGTATATTAAGGATTTTCCTTTTGTTTAAAGTACTCAAATAAGAAATCTGTTTATAATTTCACTGTTCCTTATGCAGTTCACTTTGTCAAGTGGAGGGTCAAGGAGATGCCTTGTTATTCCCCTTAGGTTATGTTTTTCCTTGTAGAAGAAATGTATTCTTGGTCATACTGAATAATAATAAGTCCTTAAGCCATAGTGATGTAATCTTTTAAACAGTTTGTTTCAAAATAAAATGAATTATGGTCAGCATATTTTCTGATATTGAATCTTTTAAAATAATTAATTTTCTTTATAGTAAGAGTTAGTTTTTTCCCTCCAAGTAGTAGAACCTGATTGAAGTTGCTCATGTTAAAAAGTAAAATTTGTCCCTAGAACTCCATTCATAAAATTAGAACGGGCCTTCCAGTGGCATCTTTCATCTAAGTAGGAAAGAAGTTACTTATGAATATTGGGAATGAAGGTGTCTTACTTTGTGTGAGTTGCTGTTACAAAGCATCATAGAATGGGGTGTTGGGGGGTGGGTGGTGCATAAATGTTTGTGTCCTAGAGTTCTGGAGGCTGGAAAGTCTTCCATCAGGATGCTGGCCGATTTGGTACCTGGTGAGGGCCTGCTTCCTAGTGCATAGACTGCTGTCATGCTGTTGTGCCCTCACATGATAGAAGGAGTGAGTTACACTCCGGGGTTTCTTTTATAAGGGCACTAATCCCATTCACGAGGGCTATGCTCTCATGACCTGACCGCCTCCCAAAGCCGCCAACTCCAGATGCCATGCCATTGGGTGTTAGGATTTAAACTTGTGAATTTTGAGGGGACACAAACATTCAGTCTACAGCAGAAGGCTTATAGTGAATACTTTAGTCTTTGAACGTCGTAGGCAGAAGGTGGCCGAATCGTCACTGCTTCCCTGAAGTACTTACATTAGTGCTAGGGAGGAGGAGCAGTGGGAATTTTTACTTCAGAGACATGATGAGTAGGACCCACGGGGTATGAAATTCCAATTCTTTGGTACAAAGAAATGTGTTCTTCATCTTCCTGTCTTCTAAGACCTGCCTTCAAGTCCTAACTTACCTAAAGGTGTAACATACGTTTTTTTCTTTAGCTTGGACAGTGTTTCTTAACCCATTTTGCATTATCCCTTGCCCCCACCAGGAGTCTTTTAGAGAGTTTGAAACCTTTAATACTCATGAAATTTTCGTATCACAGATATATTGTATCTGTGCTTACATAAAAAAGAGTTGTGTTTTTGTCCTACTCCCCAAATGAATTTTCATTCTTTGGGAGTAATATTGCCTCCATTGAGAATACATAAGCTAGCAGTAATCCTAATAAATATACATGAGTAGTATTTGCCCACGGAAAGACAGACTCTTGTATTGGATTGAAAAATAAGGGACATCTAGGAGTTCGCGTTGTGGCTCAGCAGGTTGAGAACTCGACTAGTATCCATGAGGATGTATATTCAATCCCTGGCCTTGCCCAGTGGGTTAAGGATCTGGCATTGCTATGAGCTGCGGCATAGGTCACAGATGCAGCTCAGATCCTGAGTTGCTGTGGCTGTGGGGTAGGCTGGCACCTCCAGCTCCAATTTGAACCGTAGCCTGGGAACTTCCATATGCTGCAGATATGGCCCTAAAAAGAAAAAAAAATAAAAAAAGAGTTAATATATAAATAGGGAGAAAATAGAATAAATATTTCATAATGTTAACAACCCACCAAGAAGATAAAATACTTTTATTTTGTATGTATCCAGGGAATTATAAGGAAAATCTGTAAAGTCCACAATCATAGTGGTAGATTTTAATATACTCTGTCACTGACAAATAAAACAGACAGAAGTTACTATGACTATAGAGTATTTGAAGACCACCTTTATTAGAGAGGTTTAGTTTTAAACAGATCTTTGAGCACCCTTCCCTCTCGAAATGGTCTGATTCCGTGCATTTTGGCTGCTTCATACGGCTCTATCATGCTTTTTGTGCAGTAGGTGTGTCCTTGTAAAGCTATAAGTAACCTGGATAATTATGAAAGTGAATGATCAACTTTTATAAAGGACTTTGTGCACATGTGGCTTTTCTTACATTGTTAGCTGTCATGCTAGGACTTTTCCTGGATGTCCTGGTGTTTGTGAACAGGGAACTCCGAGTGTTTAGGATGGACCCTTGGGCCTTTTTTTTTGGAGTAACCTGATAAAGGTAGGTTATTCAGATGCATTCTTCGCAGTGGTTCTAGATGTGGTTTCTTGCAGAGACCCTCTTTATCGACCATTTCACACGTGCTGCAGAAATGCCTCGGTGGCAGATTGCACACAGAGTGTGACTCTTGCTTTCTGACTACTGAGGAGTTGAGAAGACTGAGACTCTCAGAGGGCCTTTCCTGGAAACTCTGAGACATAACTTGGGACCTCAGAGTCCCTCTGCAGGGTCCTTTTTTTTTTTTTTAGATGGCACGCCAGTGGTCCAGTGTATATGCTTTCTTCAAGTCTTTATGAGTGAGGTGGGAGGGTTTTTAAGTGTTTGCTGAACATTTAGGTTTGTGAATTCTGCTGAAGTAATTGTTAGCGTATGGTTCCCTCCTCAAAAAGGGTTTGTAAATGTGAGTCAGCTTTTCCCTTTTTTATTTAATTTATTTGAGCCTTTAGTTAATGCTGGGTATTAATGAAGTGTGTGTTTGTGCCTGTGTGTAATGCCATCGAAAATTCCGTTTATTCTCTGTTGTCTCACTCTCTGATATCTGAATAGTGTGGACAAAAAGAGTATTTTCATGGGTAAAAACTGAATTAAAAAGGGAAGCAAATTTTAGTAAGTACGCAGAGCACCTTTTTAAATGTATGTTTGTATTCATTAGAGCCTAGGCTAAAAATGTGGCTGCCTTAGAAGGCAGAGTGCCTAGCAGGTCTGTGTAGCTCAAAAGGGTATGTATGTATTCCGGGCTTCATGACTGATGGAGGCAGAATCAGCATGGCTGCTTGATTTGCCATTGCTCCTGTGGCCTCACCTTCCAGTCCTCCATCTACTGGTCTCCTGCCCACCTAGCCAGTTCGTAAGCAGTTAAGCAAGTACTTAATGTTTCCAGGCACCCCTCAGAGCGGAGACAGTGTGGTGGGGACATGGCCTTAGGAGCCTGGGGTCTGCTGATGGTTAGTAAACAGAGGTTTTGTAATGATGAAGCCGTCCTATAATAACTGTTAGGGTACAGGTATAGAAGGAGTTTAGGAGGGAGGGCATACGTGGGCTGTCTAACATCTGGTTCTGACCAGGTGGTGGTGCTGGAGGGACCAGCGGTGGTATCCTGGATGGGGTGGTTTGTGGGAAGAGTAGAGAGCTGTTCTTGGAGGTGAGACCAGAGCATGACTTTTCCTTCAGGGGCTAGAAGAGTTGAAGACAGGAATATGGAGACCAGGTAGGAGAGCTGGACAGGGCCCCTCATGAAGGCTCTCATTTCTCCCCAAAGGGTTCTGTCATTCTGGAGGCATGGGGACCTACTGTACTGAAGGCAAGGGCATTGGTGGATTTTAGTTGTGGGAGTGAAGTGATGAGAATTACGTTTTATTTATTTATTCTTTTTTTTAGGGCCGCACCTGTGGCATATGGAGGTTCCCAGGCTAGGGGGTGGAATTGGAGCTGTAGCCTCGGGCCTACACCACAGCCACAACAACGCAGGATCTGAGCCACGTCTGTGACCTATACCACAGCTCACAGCAATGTCGGATCCTTAACCCGCTGAGCGAGGCCAGGCATTGAACCCGTGTCCTTATGGATACTAGTTGGGTTCATTAACCATTGAGCCATGATGGGAACTCCCGAGAATTACATTCTAGAAAGGTCCCCCTGGTGGCGGTGGAGGACAGCAGATTGTGGGTAAGGCACTGGAATAAGAAACTGTTGCTTGAGCTGATTTACGAGATTTACAGGAAGTGCAGACAACCTTGGAGCCTGAATATGGAAGGAAAGATAGCAGTGAAGAACGACTGCAAGGTTTCTAGCTGAGGTCGCTGGGAGAAAGGAGGGTACCGTTCACTGAGGGAAACAGAGTTTGGGGGAGGAATTAAGTTTAGTTGCAGACACCGACTTGGTGATTCTTAGGAGACAATGCCCTTCACTGTCCAGTGGGTAACATCACCCAGGGGAGCAGAAGAGGGCCGTGGAAGGAGGCCTGGAGATAAACTATAAAGACAAAATCCTGTGTGCTGATCTAGTACCAATGTGACAGGGAAAATGTATTTGGCACTTTGGAAAAGAAACAGATTGAGTGCTTTCCCTTTGGGCCTTGCCAGGTACTGGCTTTCAATTTTAAGCAACGAAGAGGAGAACTAATACTGAACTCCTAGAGCTGGGAGTAGTGGTGCTCCAGTTTCTTTCCTGACGGTTTTGACCTTGTGGTAGCACATGCCAGAGCTGGAGGAACCTCTTTGGTCTATGAAAGAGTGTCCTCTTTTGTTTCTGTCTTTCCCAGTTTAAAGAAATAATACTGTCTTCTTACTGGAACAGAAAATGATGAAGCTTTTGGAATGTCTTTGTATTTTTGGAAAATTCCAGTTCATAAGGAATTAGAGAAGGACAGAGGATTAGAGAAGAGTAATTGGGTGGAGGGGCTTGGCTTTTTAATTTATTCTTCATTTTTGTACAGGCACACACACAGTTAATCATTTTGCCCAAATCTAGCTCTGGGAAACGGGATTATTCATCTCACATCTGGAATAAGACTAATTTTTAGTCACTCAAGGATTATTTAATGGGTTCCTGCTGTGGCTATCAAGTCAAAATTCGGGCCCTCACTGAGGCAGCGGTAACTCTTCTCTGGAGTGGAGATTGCCTTGTCTCAGCCAGCCTTACATAGTCTTCTCAAGCTTTCCTAATGGTGGGCCCAGGGTGGCCAGCCCTCCTCTCTCCTCCTAATCTTCCCACAGCCATTAAGTACAGATTACCTCACTGGCCCTTGGGATTCATGGCTGATAGAACCTTGGGAAAAATCTAGCCCTTCATAGATAACTTCCTGGAGACACTATTTGTGTGATGTAAACTTCCCTCGCAGCGGGCACCATTCCTTGTTGAAGTGGCTTAGAGGATAATGATGTTTATAGCTTGCGAGGGAGGCTTTCTGGAACCCCTACGCCTTGGGCCCACTTGCCCACACTCTTGCTCATTCCCTTAGCCTCGGCTTCCTCTGGTTGATTGCCTAGAAGCACCCTTTCACTAGGGCCCTGCCTGGGAGCATGTGGGATATCTTGCTTGGACATTGCCCTGAAAATTATTTTAAAATTCCATCATTATGTGACAACTCAGCTCTTTGGACAGAGAATACCAAAGAATAATGTCCTTAAATCCAAGTTCTTAAGACTCTCATGTGAAATGATCAAATACCAAGTAAATAATAATAACAGTAATAACTTACAGTCAATACTTCTTTTGTATACAGACTCTTAGGAACTTTGGCTTTGCGGCCATCTCTGTTTTGAAGAACAATGGTATTATTAAAGAACACCACTGAAAAAAATACTTAGGAAAACACGTACTTACATTCTCTGAATGACTTATTTTAAACTCAAGTCACGGATTAGCACTTGTGTGTTGAGAAATTTGTGCAAAGCTGTTGGTGATTTGAGGCTCAGTGGTAGGACAAGATTCGGGGGGGGGGGTTAGTTGGGCTTGCTTTGGAGTCAGGGGTGGTGGGGGCTGGAGCATGGCTTGGTAGTGGCCAGAGGATATGCTGTGGCTTGTTTTCATTGGTCAGCAGGTGGCACCAAATAGCCAGAACGAATAGGAAAAGAGGTATGGGATGTTTTAGATTTCACCTTGTGTTGGGTTAAAAATTTTGAAGTTATAGCACTTTCACATTTTTTCCTCTAGAGATGGCATCCTCCAAGGCTGAATTTTGTAGAAGTCTTTGGTTTTGATAGAGTCATAAAAAGTTAGCTTTCTCCAGGGTCAAACGGTACATGGCAGTACTGATTTTTTTTTTTTTTTTGGAAGGAGTTATGACTCTGAATGTTAAAAGCAACCTTCCACAGCATATACTTACTAGCTTAGGTGTCTGAATATATTGTTGCTTTTATGAACTCTTTCAAAGACATTGCTAATGGAGATGTTAAAATTCATCTACCAATAAATTTGTATGTTGACACTGATGATGTCCATCTGCCTGATGGGAATCCTGAATTTCACTCCCATCCAAGATGTTTCTGTTTCTGTTTGAGCAAAGGTGGGTGACTGTGAGTACAGATGTGTGACCAGATTGTCAAGTGGACAGAGTTCCTTCTTCCTTAGGAACAGGGAGGATGTGGATGATGTTCTTGGGTAGCTTGTGAGAAAACAGCTAATGACAAAAGAGGGAGCAGGTTCATGTTTGTGCCACCAGTTATTACACTATGTGAGGTGCAGTTCATTGTTTCAGCTTAATTCATTGACCATGGAGACCTGGTTGCATGTGCCCTATATGTTTCCATGCTAGAACTTGAGAAAGGCTGCATTTTGAAGCACAATAAGAGGAATGTTTCTTTTCTGCATATGGGGCTTTGTTTATTTTCTTTGGTGACATATGTGAGGGGAAACTAGCAGCTCGAGTGGTCCCTTTTTGGTTGCTGGGAGGTGTCTGGTTTTATTGGTGCATAAGGCCTAGCGATTAGGCCTGCTAACTGGGATCTGTGTTCACATTCTTGGGGTACGCTGAATGAGGTCTTCATGAAGTGAGCATCCAGGTGCAAAACTGTATAATTAACTTTGTAGTCTTAAGAAGGTGTGGGGTGGGACAGGATGGGAGGCTGAGATGACAATCATCTTCTCCCTTGGGACATCTTCCTACAACTAAATGGGGATGGGTGTGCGCATCTTTCTTCTTCCTTTTCCTCCTCCTCTTTTAAATTTACTTAAGTAGCTTTGTATAAAAAAAAATGCAAGAATTTAACCTCACCCATAGGAATAAAGCACAGATTCTTGTCTCCTAGATTCTGTTTTTCCCACAGCACCAGGATTGATCTTTAAAAAACATACCTCCAGTGATGTCAGTTACTATGTTAAATTCCTGCCCTGCCTTCCATCATACTTAGGCTCACAGCCCTGTGTGGTCTGGCCCCACCTACCTTTCCAGCCCTGTCTCCTTGTCTCTTCCTGCTCACCAGACTCTGGCCACCCTGAGCTCTTCATTATTCCAACAGCCCTGCTGTTCTCACCGTAGGGCCTTTGCGCCAGGTGTTTCCTCTGCCTGGAATGTTATTCCTCTGGATCTGGGTGTGACAAGATCATTGAGATCTCAGTTTAAATACTGACCCAGGCCTTCCCTGACCACCAGATTTGAAAGAGCCACACATTCATTTTATCTCTTTCTCTCTCTGTTTTTTGGCCACAACCCATGGCATGTGGGGGTTCCCAGGCCAGGGATCTAACCTGCACCACAGCATGGACAATGCTGGATCCTTAACCACTAGGCTATCAGGGAACTTTCTCTTTTATTTTTAGCTTCTTTTTTTGTCTTTTTAGTGCTGCGCCTGTGGCATATGAAGGTTCCCAGGCTAGGGGTCTAATTGGAGCTACAGCTGCTGGCCTACGCCAGAGCCACAGCAACACCAGATCCGAGCCGTGTCTGCAACCTACACCACCGCTCACAGCAACGCCAGATTGTTAACCCACTGATTGATGCCAGGGATCGAACCCACAACCTCATGGTTCCTAGTCAGATTCGTTTCCACTGAACCATGATAGGAACGCCTCTCTTTTATTTTTAAATTAAGGCATAACCAACATATAATTATAGTTTATAAGTTTAAGGCATAAGATGTGTTGATTTGATACGTTTATCTATTGCAGTATGATTACCACTGCAGCATTAGTGAACACCTCTATCATGCTGCAAAATTGTCATTTCTTTTTTGTTGTGAGAGTAATTGTTTAGTCTCTTGACAGCTTTGAAGTTTGTAATGCAATCTTGACCACTCACTCCTTATCACATCTCTCTGGTTTCATTTTATTTTCTTTCAGCTGTCCTGCCTTTTCTGGTGTACTTTTTGTCCAGCTCATCCTACTAGGATTTAGGCTTCACTTGAGCCAGGTCCTTATTTTGTTTACTATTATCCCAGAATGTGGAACAGTGCCGAGCACATAGTAGGCCCTCAGTACATTTTGGTTCCAGGAAAGAATAATACCTGTTTTGAAGGGAGAAGCTATATATTTAAAGCTAAATGTATCTGTCTTAATTCTCTGAGGGCACTGTGGTAAAGATGGCAAAAAGTTGAGGCCAAAGTTCTTGTTTCCTGTTTATCCATGTAATACACTGTGGTCCTGGGTGGGTCCCTGAGGCGTGGGTATTGGGATCGGTAGTAAACTTTGTAATAACACAGCCATACTCATAATTTCAGTCATTATTTGGTATCTGCTAAACACCAGTACTGTCCTTGGTGCCATACATTTACTATCTCATTTAGTCTTAGGCATCAGTTTTCTAATATGTAAATGAGATGTTTAGATACAATGATCTGTTAGTTCTCTTATATCACATTTTATGAATTTCCAAGAAAAGCTAAAAGGTTATAGTTTGTGGTGACACATAATAGAAATAAATTAGTTTATTCAGAAGCCCAAGGTAGATATTCATCTAGCTGCAATAAAACTTTAAAATTGCAAAGTTTCAACTTTGGAAAGAAGGAAGAAGCCCCACCCTTTTGCTGGGCATCCATCATCTCTTTCAGTCTTCCCAGCAACCTGTAGAGTATCTTCCGTTTTTAATGCCTGGGGAAACTGAGGCTTAGAAGTGTTAAGTGGCTTGGCCAAGGTCACACATGTGTTCTGAGGCAGTGTTGAAGTTCAAGACCAGCTTTGGGAGTTCCTATTGTGGCTCAGTGGGTTTAAAACCTGACCAGTATCCATGAGGATGTGGGTTTGATCCCTGGCCTCACCCAGTGGGTTAAGGATCCATCATTGCCACAAGCTGTGGCATAGGTTGAGGATGTGGTTTGGGACTGGTGTTGCTGTGGCCAATGGCTTTGGCTCTGATTCGACCCCTAGACTGGGAACTTCCATATGCCATGGGTGCATGGAAGATAAGACAAACTAGAAACAAAATACCCCTCAGCTTTGATTGACTCCAGAGATCTGCTCTTGGCAGGTAGTTGTGTTTCCTTCTGCCCGCCTTTCCCAGTAGGTTTCATGGGGCTTTACAGGCTTAGACATCTAAATCATGTTTTCCTTCTCTTTCCCACAGACCTGTAAGAAGGAGCTGATGTGGAGGAGCAGCTGAGACGGTCCAAGATGACGACCACAGTAGCCACAGACTACGACAACATCGAGATCCAGCAGCAGTACAGCGATGTCAACAACCGCTGGGACGTGGATGACTGGGATAATGAGAACAGCTCCGCCAGGCTCTTTGAGCGATCACGCATCAAGGCGCTGGCAGGTAAGTCTCCTCACGCCCATCACAGAGGACCGGGATGCCTTACAACTCCCTTTGCAATCACTACCCTGTCCTCCTTGCAAAATCCACCCACCTCTCCTTGGACTTGTCCCACCAGAGCAAGCTGACCATTTCCTAAGGTGGCTGGATCTCTGTTTGGAGAACTGTCAGTCCCAAGGCCAAAATGATTCAGCACAGAATGATTTTTATAGCAGTTCAGAAGGAGCTGCCCTAGACATGTCTGGATTCCTTTACTTGTAAGACATCTTACAATTCAAAATATTGAAGTATACTATACCTTGTACACAAAAATACAGCTGAGCCTTGAACAAAAAGTTGGGGGTTGGGGCACCAACCAGCTGCACAGTGGAAAATCTGTGTTTAACTTTTGACCCTCCCCCGAAATTTAACTCCTAATAGCTCACTGTTCACCCGAAGCTTTATTGAGAGCAGAGTCAATTAACACATAATTTGTAAGTTATATGTATTCTATACTGTGTTCCTACCATAAAGTCAGCTAGAGAAAAGAAAGTGTTATTAAGAAAATCATAGGGAAGAGAAGGTACATTTACTGTACATATATATTTATTGAAAAAAACTGCATGTTAAGTGTGCCTGCAGGATTCAAACACATGTTGTCAGGGGTCAGCCGTATACAAATTAACCTGTTTACTTAGGGCCTGTGATATATGAATTAACCTGACCTGTTACAGAATTTACTTTGACCAAAGTTAGTTAGTATCACACGCATAGGTTTTTAAATCTGAAAAGCAACAGCTTAATCTGGCGAGGCCACATCTAACGCTGTACCAGGTAAGTTTGCCACTGATAAAGTTATTGGGAATAGATTTCTCACTCCCTTGTTGCTATTGAATACTTGGAACATACTTTTACCGTGGCCCGAAAAGGGGTGGAGAGTGTTCTGTCCTGAAATTGCCCTGAAAGTCAGGAAGAGGTTCAGTCAAAGTGAAAACGTAGCAGTACTGGACATGTGTAAACGGAAGGCCAGTGTGGAGTTTATTCAAGGTCTTGCCTCTATACTTTAAGTTTTTAAATAAAATGGTTTCCAAGTGAGAAATGTGGGTTTATGTATTTTTTCTTAATGTCTTTCATTATGACAAGTAAATCAAAGTCATGACTTAATAAGAAAGGTAAGTTTACTGTTAATTGTTGTGTTACCTTTACAGTGTAATCTGATTATGAGGCTTGTATCGTGTAGAGTTCTCTTGATTGCAAGCTAAAGGAAACCTAACCCAAAGTGGTTTAAATGACAAAGAGAAATGAATGAGAATAGTAGATAAATTCAGCTTTTAAGCCAGACTTGCTCCTGGGCTTAAATGGTGTGACCAGGATCCAGTTTCTTTCTGTCCACTTTTTGGCTTTACTTGCTGCTCTGGATTCCATTCTCAGGAAGGCTTGTAGAATATTGGAGCCCAGGATGGCTGCACCAGGTCCCAGGTTTGTCTATAAGAACATCCAGCAGAAAAGAGCCCCTCTCCCTGCCCTGTACTGTATGTCCACTGTGGAGCTGGGGTCAGTCTCAGCGGCTTGATTGACTTCCTTGGGTCATGTGTCTCTCACAGCCTCGCTCCACTGGAGTCACAAGAGGATATGCTGACTGACATCAGCTAATAGGACACACTCTTGGAGTGCAGGGGATTGGGAGGCGGGGAGTGGTGAGGGGTCAGTCCCACCCAACAGCTTGGCTAGAAAAATTGTAATTTAATAGGAAGGAGGAAGAGGGAAGTAGATATTGTGGATTCAGTCAACTAAATGCTATGGGGAGCTTGTTCAGCTGCCTTAGAATAATTTGTTTCTTGATGTTGGTGACTTAAAGGTCTTTCTTGAGCTTACCTGATTTGCAGGCATAAATGAATGATTAACCAGATAGTCGCTCTAGAGTTGGAGCTTTATTTTCGAGCTTACTCATTAACATGGAGCCTTATGGAAATCACGATCCTGTCTTGTGCTAGTGGATTGATTTGTACTTTAATCTCTTACCTCTTTTTCTTGAGTATTCATTTGAGCCTTTAGACTAGTGTGATGTTAGTGGCTGATTAACTTTGATCGTGAGTCATTCATCTTCTGGTTCTAGACTACCATGTACCGTTGACCTTGGAACAGTATGGGTTTGAGCTGTATGGGAGATTGGTATCCTTAAGCCCTATGTTGTTCAAGGGTCAATTGTAGTATCTCCCTTTTTAAGGATAATTTTATGTGCAAACTGTGGAGCAACCCCTTGCTCTTTGTAGCGGTTCTTTCCTGCAGTGCCAGAAGAGATTCCTCAGATGTCCTTACACTTCCTAAGATGCCTTTCCCTCTGTGTTATCCAGGTCCCTGAACAATTGTAGTTATGGTCATCATAGTAAATACTTAATATGGTGCTATGTGCTAGGCACTGTTCCAAATGCATTGCATATATTAACAGTTAATCCCATAACAACAGTATAAGGGAGATTATTATCTACAGTGTACAAATGAGGAAGATGAGGCATGGAGAGATTAAGTAGCTTTCCCAAGGTTACATTGCTGGTTAAGTGGCTAAAGGCAGACAGTCTCCTCTATACTTTTTCTATGTTCAGTGAAACACAAAGTGATTCAAAGCTTATTGGTGTAGGGAATTGTTAGTAGGTAATTCAGACATAATGAAAGGATCTTTAGAAGGCCCAGGGATGTATCCTGTGGCTTGAAGAAGCCACCAGTAACCATGAGAAGTTATGGGAAAGAAAACATGCTGCCTTCAAGATAAATAATGTGGGGGGAAAAAAAGAATTGCTTTTAATTAATCCAGGAGACACCAGCAAAGCTATCTGTTAATGGAAGAAATTATCTTGCCTATTATCTGATTTCCCAGTTCTGTGGAACAGAAGAATCTCTGAGCTCTCTAAGAAATTTATAATGGCGGGAATAACAGGCCAGCCCAGCAGCATCTAGAACTGTGGTTCTAGATTTTAGCAGGCTTCAGAATCACCTGGAGGTCTTGTTAAAGCAGATTGTGGAACCACCCCAGAGTTTCTGATTTGGTAAGTCCAGGGTGGTTCTTTTTTTTTTTGTCTTTTGACCTTTTAGAGCCTCACCCATGGCATGTGGAGGTTCCCAGGCTAGGGGTCTAATTGGAGCCACAGCTGCCGGCCTACGCCAGAGCCACAGTAATGACAGATCCGAACTGTGTCTGCAACCTACACCACAGCTCATGGCAACGCCGGATCCTTAACCACTGAGTGAGGCCAGGGATCGAACCCACAACCTCATGGTTCCTATTCGGATTCGTTAACTCCTGAGCCACGACGGAAACTCCCCAGGGTGGTTCTTGATAATTTACATTTCTGACAGGTTCCCAGATGATGTGGATGCGGCTGGTCTAGAAGATCACATTTTGAGACTGGTCCTCTGGTCTGCTTCTCTGGGTGTCTGAGGCCGTTTCATTTAGACCTAGCTAAAGTCTAGGGAAAATTAAAGTATCGAACTCAACAGAGTTATCTTAAAGACACACTAATGTGGGCATGGTGTGGAAGGCTGGCCACTGATTTTGAGAAAAGGGAAATAGCTTCCTGTCCCTTGTAAGGAAGCAGTTTAGTGATAGGCTCAGTGTAAAGGAGTGCTCTTGTAGCGTCTCTGTTACAAATACATGTTTGGAAGCAGGAACGCATGGGTTGGAGCAGTACAAATGTACTTATCAAGTTTCCTGTGGCCTCTCAGGGTACTCTACATGTTTAGTCTTCTCTGGACCTCAATCTGAATTTTGAGGAAATTTACAAAAGACATTTTGTTGAAGTGCTGCAGTGCATCTTTTTTTGGGTAGCACAATCATCACTTTATGTTGTGTCCTGTACTGAGTAGCTTTAAATGTATCTCTAAGGAAATAGGTGAGGTAAACTACTTGCTACTAATTTTTACCCAATTTACAGATACTTTATTAGGCTGATATGTGGTGTGCAGTGATTTTTTTTTCCTTTTTTAGGGCTGCACCTGTGGCATATGGAAGTTGCCAGGCTAGGGCTCGAATTGGAGATGGAGCTGTAAGCCTACACCACAGCCACAGTCACACCAAATCTGAGCCGCATCTGTGACCTGTGCTGCAGCTTGTTGGCAATGCCATATCCGTAACCCACTGGGCAAGGCCAGGGATCAAATCAGCATCCTCATGGATACTAGTTGGATTCCTAAGCTACTGAGCCACAATGGGAACTCCTTGTGCAGTGATTTTTATGCATTCTATAACCGATTTCCTGCATCCCATGAAGGCATAACCACTTTCCTGACCTCAGCCCAAGTTGCCTCGGTATGTATAGTCATGAAAAGGTGATTAAAAATAAGCTGGACCTTTTTTTTTTTTTTGAAACCAGCATTCTTTATGAAATAAAAGCATGCAACTTTAATTTTTTAAAAGATGTAGGTTACATACACACATCTTCTTAGGCCAGGGATCAAATCTGAGCCACAGCAGTGACAATGCCAAATCCTTAACCGCTAGGCCCCTAGGGACTCTGAAAATGTTGCACTTTTAAAAATACTCCTCAGCCATAAAAAGAATGAAACTGTACCATTTCAACAACATGGATGGACTCTGAAGGTATTATGCTAAGTGGAGAAGATCACACAGAGAAGAACAAATAGCATGTGATTTCATTCATGCATGGAATCTAAAAAACGAAAAGAGAGAGAGAGACTATCCAAAACAAAACAATGAACAAAATAGACCCAGAACAAACGCTCAGATACAGAGACCAGGTTAGTGGTTACCAGAGGGAAAGGGGGTCGGAGGTGGATGAAAGGGGAAAGGGGTCGGTTGACTGTATGGCGAACAACTCGTAACTGACTTCGTGCTCATAATCTGTAGTGTGTACAGATGTCAAATTCTGTGGCTGCCCACTTGAAATTTATGTATTGTTTAAAGAATTGTTTTAATTCTTTAATCTTTTAAAGAAATGTAAAAGGTAAATGTTTTTTTTTTTTTTTTTACAAGTGATGCGTGTTTATAGTTTAGGTTATATATTGTGGAATCAGTACAAATTAGGGAAGTAGGAAAAAGAGTATTTTTTAAAGTGCAGCATTTTGAGAGTTCCCTGGTGGCCTAGCAGTTAAGGATTTGGCATTGTCACTGCTATGGCTTACATTTGATCCCTGGCCAAGGAACTTCTACATGCAGCTGTTGTGCCTAAAAATAAATAAATTTAAAAAGAAATTAAAGTGAGTGCAGCATTTGGCTTGAAAATATTTATAAAGTAATTAGAATTAAAACCTTTATATGAACACTGCTAAAGAGTGAATTTTAAAAAATTAGGCTATGTGTCAAAATATTCTGAGTTTTTTTCTGAGTGGCTTTTTTCTTATCTGTATTGAACTTTTTCCTGAAATCTGAACTATTTCATAATTGGAAAAAAGAGCATAAAAACATCTTTAACATCTAATATTCTGTTCAAAAGTTTCAGTTACTTTTCTTCCCAAAGCAATGGCATAGAAAAGTGGTAGGAGAAAAGCCTTTGTATGAATGGATACTTTAAAAAATGACAGAAATGAAAAAGAATGTTATTCTGGGAGTTGTCACTCGTCAACATTTATTAGCCGAAATTTTCAGAAGAGCCTTTCTGCTAAGCTTTGAACTTGGCAAATAAACTGACCTTGAGTTTATGTGGTTATGGGGGAATCAAGGACAGTTGAGAAACATAGGAAGATGAGGTGGAAGCACCTAATTGTATCTTTTATATTACATGGATAGAGTAGGTAGCATTTATTAATGGCTGTATGTATAAGCCAGAGTCCCTTTAAATGCAGATGTTTATTTGAATGATCAAGAATTTTGGTGGAGGATTTAATCAGCTAAAGCAGTGAGGTACTTTAAATTTCCAGGTCAGTGCTGTCTGAAAGAAATATAATACTAACCATATGTGATTTTAAATTTTCTGAAATATTTCAGTTAATCAGATTATGCAAAATATTATCATATCAACATATAATTAATGTAAAAAGTTGTTATGAGATGCTGTACATTTTTTAAATTAAGTCTTTGAAATCCAGGATGTATTTTACTTCCCATATTTCTTCTCATTATTAGTCCCGTGTGGCCATAGGCTGTGGGTTTGGACAGTGCATCTCTGATGTCTTCAAATGGATGCTTTTATTGGTTAAAACTTTATAGAGCCTGCTGAACAAATGTAGGCTTTAAAATCCCCGTCACAAATTTGGTCTTGGGTATGGCTGTGAATCAGTGAGTAGTTGGCCACTTGGCTAAAGGAGAATTTAAATTCTGATGAGGAATAACCTATCAGTTGAGTCATTATCTGTAAAATAAACACTTTTTTTATGTGTGCGCTTTATACTTATTAAATGGATGTACGGTAGCAAAAAAGATCCTCCAGGGGTACATTCTGTTGTTTCCACTGAAAACTTTGGTACTGTTTAAGCACTATTTTTGGATGCAGAAAACTCAATAGCAGACTTGTTTAAACATGCATCTTCCAAGTTGCCACCTCCCCCCCCAATTTTTTTTCGTGATTCACTACAGTGGGAGGAAGCACAGGAATCTGCATTTTTAATGCATATAATGTACTTTCCTGGCACATGACCTAAGTGTTCTCACTTTATGTTCAGATCATACTGGCCTTGAGTATTCTCATCAAAGTGAAAAGCAGCTTTTTATCTGTCCTTTAAACTATTAGCCTGTCCTTTCCTCCCAGCAGGTAAGTCACAGTTGCTTTATCTCAACACCTAAGAAGGCTTAATGTTGTGCCTGAACTGAGGCTAGCTAGAGCTGTCTCCTGGCTGGAGGAGCACATTCTTGCTGTAATCCCTGCCCTCATAGCCCCTGTCTGAGGGGATCCTTTTCCAGGTCGCGACTGAGTTTTCCACTGCCCACCCCCCAAGCCCATATCATCCTTTGAGTCTTTTAATTTGTAACCTCCAGGAGGACAGAAAATTTCCTGGGGGCCTAAATTAGCGCTCTAGTGCTAATTCAAATTAGTGGGGACTTTTCAAAAGTATATCCCCCCCCCCGAATTCTGTGGTTACCGATTAAAAAGTTCAGGCACAGGGTTTTCCTCAGGAGGAAAAGACTGGATTCCATACACTGAGAATTTGAGCAGAATTTGCCATCTGCTTTCTGCTAGTTGACTGCGAATTTCAGACTATCATGAAGGGTATATATTTAAATTACTTATTTAATCCTCAAATAGATAAGCCTGCCCATAGATGGAGGAAACTTATTTTAAACCTATAAAATATTTTTTTTTTTGTTTATCTTTTTTGAGAGATGTCTTATAGTTTTTTTCTACCTATCATCATGAGTTTTTAATTAGGTGGTTAAGATACTGGCTTCATATTTTTTAAAGATTTCTTATACCATAGTAGTTTTACTTAGAAACTTGCCAGAATACGACTGTTAATTCACAACCAATCCCCCCTGCCAAGATGAATACACAAACAAACAAATATATATAAAATATTTTACTTCCTTCTAGTCCAAGTATGGTGCCAGCTTGCTACTGAATATGCAAAGAGATCTGTAAAACATGGTCTGGAATGATCTAATTAGGAAGATAAAACCTATTTACATGAAATGTGAACAAAACTTACATGCAAGTGCCAGGAAAGTCTTAAAGGCAGTTCGTGCTCTAGTCATTTAGAGGGAAGGACTGATCACAAGAGGGAAAAAACCAAAGTCATTTTTGAAGAGGACGAGTTGAGTAATGTCAAGAACATTGGAATTTGGAGATTGAGACTGGGTCTTGAACCTTGGCAAGGCTGGGCTGCACATCTCTGAGGACCCTTTTCATTAAAACAGAAAGTGCTTTTCAGTGGCTCAAGATGATACACCACCATAAGCTTGGACTCGGTCCTTGAAAATTAAATTAGAACTTTTCTTATTCGCATACTGACTGCCCTGTTCAGATGAAACACTTTTATGGCCCCAAGGAAAGGCTTCTTAGCATGATGGAGTGGATTTTTATAGTCAGGACTAACAGATTTAATAGCTACCCATCTTTTTCCTCATCCACTCTTGAGCTGTTTGCCTAAATTATGCATTATTTCTGATTATTTGTGAGAGCGCCGTAGTCCCTAGTGCTCACTAAATAAACCACCCATTATTTGTGACATCTGAATCTGAAAGAATATTTCATATCAAAGAGATTCATGCATACTATTGAGGAAAAAGTCCGTTTAGGTCATTACAGGTGGTCCCAGATTATTCCTTCTATATATTTTCCATGTATATAAGACTTCAGTAGTTTCCAGACTCTAGGACTGCAGGAGTCTTTTCTTTCTTTTAGGGTATAGTCTCCTCAGGTGTCCCTCCCCTTCCTTTTCCTTACTGCTGTAGATGACCCCTTCCTGACTTTTGAAATCATCTTGGATTCCTGCTACTGTTCCTTCTGTTCTTGGAATTCTGTTCTCACCCCGGCAATGGCTGAAACCCCATAGTAACAGATGAATGATCCTGCTTGGGAGAACCAGCCCACTATTCCATTCGTTTATTAAACCTTTTTTTTCTTTTTTTTTTTTGTCTTTTTGCCTTTTCTGTAGAGCCGTACCCGGGGCATATGGAGGTTCCCAGGCTAGGGGTCTAACAGGAGCTGTAGCTGCCGGCCTACGCCACAGCCACAGCAATGCGGGATCCGAGCCACATCTGCAACCTATACCACAGCTCACGGCAATGCCGGATCCTTAACCCACTGAGCAAGGCCAGGGATCGAACCCGCAATCTCATGGTTCTTAGTCGGGTTCGTTAACCACTGAGCCACGACGGGAACTCCCCTTTATTAAACCTTTTAACCACACACAGTTCCTCTTCCCAACCCAGCCCTCATTTCTGCCCCTCAGTATCTTTTCAGAGCACAGTTTTCATTCCTTAGAAGTCAGAAAACTTCTCCATCTTCATTCCCTTATTCATCTCTTACGGCACCTTAACCTTTGTCTTCTCACTCCACCAGAATATTTTCCTTAAGTTAGTCTCTTGCTTTTGAGGAACTCCACTTACCATTTCTAGGGGGAAATCCCATATATTTTATGGTTCTTTTATGATTGGACTTAGAGAATAGGACCTGTCTTTTGTTGGCGATTACTTAGGTGAACAAAACAGAGAAAAAAATATGATTTTTCTCCTCTTTTCTGCTTTTCCTGGCTCTCTTTGCATATGTGCCCTGCCTGCCTGCCTCTCTTAAATATCAGCTTTATTGAGATATTATTTACATATCTTAAACCTTTATCCATGTAAGTATACAATTCAGTGGTTTTTAATAATGCAGACTTGTGCGATAGTCACCACTAATCTCAGAACATTTTTATCAGCCCCCCTCCCAAAGAAATTGTGTACACATTAGCCATCACTTCCCACATTCACCTCCCCTCCACTCCAGGGAACCACTCATCTAATTTCTGTCCGTGGATTTGGCTCTTTGGGATGTTTCATCTAAATGAAATCATACAGGGAGTTCCTGTCTTGGCTCAGTGGTAGTGAACCTGACTAGTACCCATGAGGATGCAGGTTTCATCCCTGGCCTTGCTTAGTGGGTTAAGGATCTGGCGTTGCCATGAGCTGTGGTGGAGTTTGCAGATGGGGCCTGGTTCCCTGTTGCTGTGGCTGTGGCTGTGGCGTAGGCTGGCAGCTGCAGCTCTGATTCAAACCCTAGCCTGGGAACTTCCATATGCTGTGGGTGTGGCCCTAAAAAAATAAAAAATAAAAACAAATGGAATCATATAATGTGTGACCATTTGTGACTGGTTTCTTTTACTTAGCAAAATGTTTTCAAGGTTCATCCATGTCGTAGAATGTGTCAGTACCTCATTTCTCCCTCTCTTCTCTTATGTAATTAATATTTGTAGATTAATGAGAAAGAACAGAAAAAAAATCTAAAAAAGTTACCAACAACATAATACCGTGATTTTATTTGGCAGTTCCCTGGGAGCAGGTGGCAGATCTGTTGTTGGCATGTGAAAGTATTGTCGAGTTAAGTACTTTTTGTTACCTTGATGTGGTCATCAGAAAAGCATCCTGGTGGGGGTTTGGTTGTCTCCTGTGGTCATCTTTGTTCCCTCTCTTCAGTTCACTTACACAGTTGAATTCTTTTTGCCAATTTTCTACCAAGGTAGACCTGTGAGTAGGTAAAGAAGAAAATACAAAAAGGTGAAAAGAAAATATTTAATTCATATATGAGGCATTTATAAAGTCCTATCTTCTTTAAAAACACGTCCCTCAATGAGAACTAAAAATGTCATGAAGTAGGTTTTATATTAACAATGCAATTCAGATAGCGAAAGTTTTTAACTACCATCTTCAGCAATACCATTCAATTTGATTTCCTGATTTATAGGGAAGATTGATGTGGGTAGATGTTAAATAGTTTCTTAAATTACATTTTGATATTTGACACCAAGTTAATTAAGATGGTTTTGATTATTAAACTGTATATTGGCCAGTAATTTTGATGTGATCACATTAAATGTAATCCAGTGGGAGAGTTCCGAGCAACAAGGGAACAAGCATTTGGTCTGTGTGTGCTGACTGGCTTCTCTGGAAAGAATTCTGCATCCAAAATTATTTTAGGTTAGTCCTTTCTGTCAGGAACAGAGATTCACTTGAGTATCTGAATTAAAAAAAGACACGTGTGGTGGAGTAGTGAGGGGAAGTTATTGCAAAGTTTCAGGCACTTAAGACACAGAAATCTGTTAGTGACTGAGGCTGCTAGAGGGCTGGAAGGGGTTTGCATCTTTCAGATGGGGCTTGTGCCTCACTGACTGGAGCCCTCTGCATAGTGCTAGTATCTGCTCGTCCTAACTCAGCTCACACGTGGTTGTAATGTGCTGGAGTTCCAGCCCTACCTCCTTGCCAGTCTTTTCTCTTTTGACCTCATGGCTAAATCTCTCATCATCCTGGCTTTCTCTACTTCACATCTCTGTGAGGTTGAGGATGGAGATCGGGCTCTGACTGGCGCAGATAATCTTTTTAAACCAGGTCACGACCAACTGGCTACTTACAGATGATTACCTTGAGAAGAGGTGTCCCGAACACGCGTGAAGAGCAGGAAGGCGTATGTGTAAA